>JAKKZM010000051.1:111396-113896 GCA_037576825.1 Pangasius krempfi | reverse complement strand
TAATAAGTGATTAGTTTTTTGCTGTTAGCTCAGTGTTGAAGGTTCTAAGTGAGGAGGCTGTGAGTTCAGTTCATTTCTCATTTAGCATTTGATGCTATTTATTTATAAAGTTAGTGAGTAATGAGCAACATGAAAAAGTGTCCCACTTTCCAGCTCCGTGCTGAAGAAACGATCCGCTTTAAAAGAAAAGAGCTCTTACACAATGTCTCCGTCTCAGCGTGTCTAATAAGTTCGGAGTGTAAAGCTGGACATTAGGAGGTTAATGTTCACCACCTGAGGTTTATCAGAGTTGATGTTCTACCTCGTGGTGTCTGAGCTAACGCTAATCCCACCAGTGAATCTAACACACTCTGAGAACTGATCTGGGATCAGAAAAGAGCTTTGTGAGTGAGCTGACATAACTGTGGATAAAAAATGAACTGAGCATGTCCCAGATACGAGCTAAAAGCAAACAAAACAATGTTTTTTTCATGAACATTGAGTTTTTTAGCCTGCACAGGAAGATAAACATCAGGCTAAAGCGTGGAGTGTTAGACACTAGCAGAGTTAGCATATTGTATCTGTTCTCATTCTGATAAAACTGTAAAGTAAACAGCTCACTCTGTGGCTGAATAAAATGAGATTTGCAGTGAAAAAGGGACGAGAAGGAGGAGAGAAGAAGGATAGAAGGTTTCACAGGATCAGGGGTCAAACAGCTCCATGGAAAGGTCACGAGTTTTCTAGGCATCGTGCCAGAGAGGCTCGCTGAGGCTCAGAGGCTGAGGCTCAGAGGCACATAGCATTTAGATCCTCACCAGAAAAATTAAACGTGATGGAGCTGAAATGAAACTTGTTTAAAATGACTGGAAGATGCAGGAAGCCCCGCCTTTATCTCCATGTTTGTTTAAAGACTAAACGTCTCTCAGTGAGAAAATCAGCTGTTTTAATATACATAACATTGCTCCAGTTTTTTGCAGTTTAATGTCAGGAATGTTCACTGCGCTCTCAGACGTTCTCACTAACAGAGCTTTAGATTCAGGTTCTCATCAAGTTCCTCATGTAGCAGAAGTTCTGATCCACACATGAAGTTTATAAAAGGAGATTTTCTGAGTATTACTGAGAGCTGCATTAACTAAAACAAATCCCAACTAAGCTAATTACAACAAACACTAGCTAACTAAACAGACCGAATTAAAACTACGCTAGCTGAACTAGTAACACACCCTTTAGGAGCGTTGTTCAGATTTATTTAAGTGTGCTTATAAATGTTTATACCACTAATGTGTGAAATCATTTCTGTTGACAATCACAGTGAGTAAAAAAAAACATCATTGAGTTCAATTGTAATAGAATTGTTTACAGTTTAACATTACATTAACTGATCAAATGATTAAATGTCTATTAACTGAACCATTTAAGATGATTTTCCCACAGGACTCTGTGTTTAATAAGTGGCAACTGTTTGAATCTCTCTCTCTCTCTCTCTCTCTCTCTCTCACACACACACACACACACACACACACACAGTATAATGTCCTAACACTGTCTCCTCAATGTGTGTGTGTGTGTGTGTGTGTATATGTGTGTATGACTCCTCCACCCTTTTGCTGTTCCTGTGTTATCATTTCAGGATAAACGCTGTTTGTGTGTGTGTGTGTGTGTGTGTGTGTGTGTGTGTGTGTATTCATGGTGAATAACTCTTCCCTATAAGGAGTGTGTTTGCTCGTTCAGTCGCTCGGATGTTTAACTCCACGCTCACTCGGCCTTATAAGGGCATCACAGCACGCGACTGAACCTCAGCACCCCTACACGCCTGCGGGAAACATGGCTGCAACATACACACACCACTCTGATGGCGTGTTTTAGTCAACATTATTGCCTTCTATAGCGTGTGTGTGTGTGTGTGTAGGGTGTAGGTTTTAGGGTGTAGGGTTTAGGGGAAGTGAGCAACAGTTTGGTTCCGCTGTCTCGTTTCCCAGCTGCAGTTCTCAGACCTAAACTCAGGGTCTGCTGGGAATTGTGGGAATTCTGCAGTGGGCGATGGCATCACTAGACGTTTAAAGCAGCGCCGCTGTGTATGAGTTAAATTAATCTCCCATTAAACCCTGCAGCTCAAATTCCCACCGGATAGAGCATGCTAAAGCTAGCGTTAACCCCTTCCCTACATCATTCAGGGATTTTCTCACACAGGAGATTTTTATCTCAGCGTCTGTAACATGAAGAAACACGTAACAAGCGGTCTGGATCACACAAACTGTTTGCAGACATGTGTGTAATTTAAGCTACACAACATGATACACTGCTCGATTATTTGTGGGATAAAACCAAGTGTGCAATTTTGTGTCAGCGATTAGTTTGCTACTCTGCTACTTTTCAGTGAACTTCAAGTGTGTGTCATATTTTAACCAACTTCCTCCAATTTATCTGATACGTCACTTCACATGCTGCTGTTATAATGAGCTCCACTCTTCTGGGAAGCTTTCCACTAGATGTTGGAGCGCGGCTGTGGGGATTTGTGTTC
>JAKKZM010000051.1:98108-109479 GCA_037576825.1 Pangasius krempfi | reverse complement strand
GTCAGTACAGGTGTATAATAATCAGACGGTCAGTACAGGTGTATAATAATCAGACAGTCAGTACAGGTGTATAATAATCAGACAGTCAGTACAGGTGTATAATAATCAGACGGTCAGTACTGACATGTACACATGCATATTTACTGCCCCAGTGCAGAAATAAACACACACACACACACACACTCCACCCTGACACGTATGAGCAGTTTCTCATATAAATGAGCTTTAGGTTTTAAATACCACGAAACACAAATCAACACTACAGACTGCTGTTTAATCCACCAGGGAACACATTACGAATTTTGTAGCCTAAACTTACACTATAAAGCCTTACGTTTGTAAAATATAATAATCAGACAAAGTAAAACATATTTTTAACACATGGTGTTAAATGTACTGAATGTGAGTGTGTGTGAAATGCGCTGATGTTCACACACTTAACACACTGTGGTTAGCATGTCGACTTGACAAAGTACAGTGTGTGTGTAAATTGCAGTTTTAGACACACAACTGTGCATGCTCTCACACGCACACACACACACGCGCACACACATACACACGCACGTTCTGTTCACCAAGTCTTGTTAAATTTTCTGTGTAATTACAGAAAACTAAGTGCACTATGATATTAGCGTTAGCTTAGCACACTCGTGTTCTGTCACTAGTTTAGGATCAGGGTTAGTGTTAAGGTTTAAGGTTTAGTGTAGTGTTTAATGCATAGTTTAGTGCATAGTGTTTAATGTGTAGTGTTTAATGTATAGTTTGTAGTGTATAGTGTTTTGTGTTTAATGTTTGGTCTAAAGTGTTTAGTGCATAATATAGTGTAGTGTATAGTGTCTGTGTGAACCGTGAGTCATAATTTAGTGTACAGCTGGTCAGGGCGTAGTTAGTGGTTATTGTGTAGTTGGTGGTTAGTGGTTAAGGTGTAGTTGGTGGTTAAGGTGTAGTTGGTGGTTGGTGTGTAGTTAGTGTGTAGTTAGTGGTTAGGATGTAGTTGGTGGTTAAGGTGTAGTTTGTAGATTGTATACTAGTTATGCAGGTATGTTATTTTAACGTGTGTTTGTGTGTGTAGTGTGAAAGATCCAGTACACAGCTGAAATCCCACAATGCACTGCAGCAGGAGAACGCCCAAATGATGTAGTCTAGGGTATAGAGAGCACCCATAATGCACTGCAGGGAATAGGGAGTGACACATTCTGTAGTGTTGTTTTAAACACTTCATTTTCACTGAAGTTCACACTTTGTGGGTGTGTGTGAGTGAGTGAGTGAGTGAGTGTGTGAGTGTGTGTGTCAGAGTCAGTTTCTGTGCCCTAATTAGGAAGAGAGCAGTGAACAGGCAGTGTGTGTGAGTGTGTGTGAGTGTGTGTGTGAGTGTGAGTGTGTGTGGAGATGTCTGCCCAGCTTCACTCGGAGTGTGTGTTTACAGCAGAGTTTGATACAGAGCAGCACACTACGCTAATACACTCAGCACACACCGTTTGGGACACAGCCTTGCTCGTTTTTACCTGAAAGCCTAATGACTGTTTATGTATTTCTCTGCAGATCGAGAGGACCAGTCTATTCTCTGCACGTGAGTGGAACAAGACACACACACACACACACACACACACAGCTCAGTAATTACAAGAAGCCAATACTGAAGAACTGAACCCCGCCATACTGACTTAGATTCTCGTTCAGTCTCAGATAAAACTCCAGCTGTGAGTAAAGTGTTTAAAATAGTGTTTAAAAAGTGTTGAATCCATAGAGTGTGTGATGGACATGACAGGAAGTGTGTTTATATGTTCCAGAGGGAACGAGGAGGAACTCTGCCCTCTGCACTGATGTTCATTATAGTCTCACTGTGTGTGTATGTGCGTGTGTGTGTGTGTGTGTGTGTGTGTGTGTGTGTTGCAGAGGTGAATCTGGTGCAGGTAAAACAGAGAATACTAAGAAGGTGATTCAGTATTTGGCTGTTGTGGCATCATCACATAAAGGCAAGAAAGACACAAGCGCTGTACGTATCACACACACACACACACACACACACTCAGTATTACATTATATTACCTACATATATAACAGATTATAGCTCGAAAGTTATATTTAAAGGGTCAATATTTAAATATATTAATATGTTCTACTGTTTATTTGACGGTTTTTAGCTCAGTGACATGCTAACGTGTCTTACTGCTTCAATCAGGTCTGAATGATGAGTCATAATCAAATTATTGTATTATTTATGTCTGCTTTGTGTGTGTGTGTGTGTGTGTGTGTGTGTGTGTGCTGAGCGAGAGTGTGTCTAAATCTAATCATGCAGGATTATTAAACAGACAACTCAGCTAAGCTCATGTTATTGCGGTTAATACAGAGTGAATGGTAATGTTGTGAGTTAGCATGATGTGAGGTGATTATGTGATGCTAACTAGAACATTAGCTTCCATTCTGTCCTGATTAGCCGCTGCTTGGTTGCGTTGTTGCTTTCATGGAGACAGAAACGTCTTTAGTTTAACGTTTGTCTAATCGATTTCCCCTGAATAGCAACATGCAGGACAGCAGTTGGCCTATGTGAGTAAAGTGAATGCTGGAGTTCCTTTATGTGTGTGCGTGCGCGCGCGCGTGTGTGTATTCGGAAACCTGCATGCCCTGACCAATGACTGTGTACATGGTGGACAACATGACAGCAGCTGAAAGCAGAAGCCGACTCTGATGCCCTCTAGTGGCTGCAGTACAGTTTTTAATGGTCATTGTTGAAGGGGGCGTGGCCATCCCAAATATGGGAGGGCAAAAGATGGACACACTGACCCATGTTTTATTAGTTATTAGTTTTAGAATAGTTTTATTTTAGTTCATGTTTTCATGTTAATTTTCACGACACAGACTTGTTGAAATCTGCTTTAGACACTCAGCAGAAAAACCCCTTACAGGTAAACCCTTATTCAGACGGGATTAGTTTTCCATGTGGAGGTGTGTGATGTAATTATTTCCGGAGTGTCTCTGGGATTTCACTCCGAACCTGTCGTGTCAGTAATATTTTACGAACTGCGCGTGCACGGCGTCTGGAAAGATCACGGCGTATTTTCTCTTCTATAAACTGAGCAGTAGAAATAACTCCAGGTGATATTTATCCCGTCTGAACGGACGTGTCGGTAAACACTGCGTTAAATCCTGTAAAGAGGTTTTGCGCATTTTCTTCAGTATAAAGACGCTCCAGGAAGCACTCGCTCTTTTCTCTCATCTCCAAAAACAAAAGTTTAAAACACAGAGCAGTAAAATATAGACGAGGTGTAAAAGTGTGTTGTGTGTCAGAAGTTTTAGGCAAGTTATTGAGCTCCTAGCACAGGTACACACTACAGACATGTTAGGGTCATGTGACCTGCTAACGCTCAAGAATGGCCACGCCCCTTACAACAAGTGCTTGTAGATAATAAAGATCAGAAGATTCAGTGTGATGTGTGTATAGTACATGTGGAGTTTTTAGTGTAGGTGGTTAAGACACGCCCAAATCTGTGATTTATACACAGATCACTAATCCCGTCACATGTCCACATGATCACATGTCCGTAAGACTAATCCCATCTGAATACTACTTAAGGAGTAAGTACCCTTGGCAAGAACCTACACTCATCAGGGGGAAATCGTCCTCCTCTGGATAATATACCAGCAGTATATGATGTTATATTGGAATTCTGTTTTTAATGAATAAGTGGTCAGTAATGAAACTGATAGAGCAGTCACGACTGAAGCGAGTTTAATGTGAAGGAGTACAGGGGTTAGTCAGAGAGCGCTGTACCATGAAGAACTGTGTTTTAAACTTTACCCTTCGCATGAAGCCTAACGGGTTAAATTAGTGTAAATTAGACAGAACAGGACAGATGTGTACGGTTGTCACCATCTGGCTTCACAACAGCTTCATGAGAATCAGCAGCGCCACGTTGTCCACCTTATATCCAGTCACTGGACGCGACTCACAGCGTGACGAGTGTGAGAAAGTCTTACATGGCGGGACACACACGATACAAACTGCTGATTTTTATCCTCAGCTAAAAATTGTAATAATCATTTTCTAGTAATATAAATTTGTTAAAAATGAGGTTTGATGGACAGATGTATTTCCCCCATCTGAGATTGATTAAACTCTTTCACTGTCAGCGATGCACTGGCACTGAAACAGTGTCACCCGGTTTGTGAGCATGAGAGTGTACTTCCTTTTGGATTGGATGATGTCATTTCCTGTCACACATATTAATCACACACAGATAGTTAAACACCCTCTGTTAAACTAATATGTTACAGTAGTTTATAATGCATTATAGTGCTACATGAGCGTGAAAGATCACAACACATGCAGAACACACTCACACAGGAGATGCTCTGTGTATGTGTGTGTGTGTGTGTGTGTGTGTGTGTGTATGAGTTTGGTAGAGGGTGTGTGTAGTTGCAATAGTGGTCATTTGTTTTATCAGTGTTTATGGGATTCAGAACGCTCTCTCTCTCTCTGTCATCTTTCCCTTATTTCCTTTTCCTCCTGCTCCCTGTCTCTCTTTATTTCTGTGTGTGTGTGTGTGTGTGTGTGTGTGTGTGTGTGTGTGTGTATTAGCATCTGAAGTTTCTGGTGACCTCAGCCCCTTCGGCACTCTCTCCTCTGTTGGGTTCTCATCACTCTTTTCTTTTTCCTCTCTGATGTCAGGGTGAGTCTCTGACAGGAATCACTTCAGTTATATAAAATAATAAATCAGATCTGCATCTCATTGCTGTTTTCAAGTCTCCCTTGTCCACTTCATAAGTGTGTAGAGCAGGAGCAAGATCAAGCTCAGCAGTGAGAACAATAATGCCGAAGCCAATGTAAAGTGTAAAGTCGTATCGGCTTAATGATAGTGTGAAGTAAAAACACATCATATTAGAGACACTACTATCAGTTTGCTAAGAGGTTAACTAGCTAAAATGCAGGTTAGTTAACTGCTAACTATTGTTCATTAGGGATAAATGTATAAATTTAAAAATTATATCTGGAATTTATACTTTTCTGTAAAGCTGCTTTGTGACATTGTCCGTTGTTAAAAGCGCTATCAGTGTTTGGCATGGTGTGTGCTGCTAGAGAAATGGCTAATTAGCGAGTTCAAGAATCTGAGAAGATTTAAGGAAAAGCACAGTGAGTGACTCTCCATGTCAGCATTTCATAATTCTGACGTGACGTGAACTCAAAAACAGAAAACAGGGTTGAGACACAGAATTTGTCTCACTGAGCAGCAGATTCTCCGTCTGATTTTGAAAGTTTACAGAGTGTTCAGACTAACAGGAAATACCTGCTGTAACCATGTCGGGTTTAAACATGAGTGAACTGAATGTGAGGCTGTGTAAGAGAATGGATCTAAAAATGTGTGTGTGTTTGTGATAATGTGTGTATTTTGTGTGTATTTTTGCCCCGGTGTTCTCCTTCCTGCCTGTAGGGGGAGCTGGAGAAGCAGCTTTTGCAGGCCAATCCTATTCTGGAGGCGTTCGGTAACGCCAAGACCATCAAGAATGACAACTCATCACGATTCGTGAGTTTCTTCCTAAACATTGTTCACTTCCTTCAGCACACAGGAAGTAAAACTCCATGACATCGTTCAACATTCTGTGATTCCTTTGCTTTTCCCACAGGGTAAATTCATCCGGATTAACTTTGATGTAACAGGCTACATTGTTGGGGCGAACATCGAAACCTGTATCCTTATACACACACACACACACACACACTCACACACAATGCATTATCATTATAAAGACTTAATGTCAACACTAAACAACCAAAACTGTAAATAGTAAGACTACAAAATTTTTCTGTACTAAATCTGAACTGTACAGCTAACTCAAACTGCAAGCATAAATGTAACTGTTAACCTTTAGGAATACTTTTAATCGAAATGACCAAATTCTAACTCCTCACACTTTAACTATAACTCTAAACCCTGCACCAGGAAGGACAGAATTTAAAAACCCATACCCTAACTAAAAACACTCCAAAACACTAACTGTGTGTTTCCTGAACACAGCTCTCAGACCTGCTGGAAAAGTCACGTTGTATCCGACAGGCAAAAACAGAAAGAACTTTCCACATCTTCTACTACATGGTGGCAGGAGCCAAGGAAAAACTGCGTGGTACAAGCAAACAAAAATTACGTATACACCATTTGGCCAAAGCTCTCATCCAGAGTGATGAAGTGTTTATGTTCTTTTTCTAGTGCAGATTGTTGCAGGGCCATTGTCATGAGTTGTGATGGTGGTGGTGGGGGTATTTGGGGGTATTTGGGAGTATTTGGGGGCGGCAGCGTGGGGTGGCCAAGTAGTCCAGCTCTCAAAGCAGATAGCAAGACCAAGGCATGGGCATTTCCAGGAATAAACAGCAGCCTAGTCTTGCTGTGATTCATCTTTAGATATTAATCTGCCGTACCTACTCAGACTGCTGCCAACTCGACAAGATCTGAGCAGCAACCTGGTTATCTGACAGTAGGAAGGAAAAGATGCTTTTGGTGTCATGAGAATAACAGTGGCAGAGGAAGTTCTACAGCACTGAGAGAATGCTCGGAGCTCGGAGCTCAATAACTGCCAGTTTCTGAAGAGTTTGCTGAGTTACAGCTAAACAGTTTAGATTCTGGAGCTGCTTCTGACTGTAGCACATTCAAGTGTTATAAAAAGAGAGACACCAGTCGGGTGCTGCTTTTGTTAGAGTGCAGGCGTATTCAGGGTGGAGAGTGGGCGTATTCAGGGTGGAGAGTGGGCGTGTTCAGGGTGGAGAGTGGGCGTATTCAGGGTGGAGAGTGGGCGTGTTCAGGGTGGAGAGTGGGCGTGTTCAGGGTGGAGAGTGGGCGTATTCAGGGTGGAGAGTGGGCGTGTTCAGGGTGGAGAGTGGGCGTGTTCAGGGTGGAGAGTGAGCGTGTTCAGGGTGGAGAGTGAGCGTGTTCAGGTTTAGAGATCTTTCATAAAGTCAGAAAGTGTCCACCAGACACTCGGACAGTCATCAGGAGTGTGAAAGTGTGCACGCAGTAGAGTGGGTGGTGTGTCATTCACCATGAACAAACAATCATAGTCCGTTCCCTCTTCATGCTTCCCGTCTTCCCCCAGAGGAACTCCTGCTGGAGAACTTCAATAAGTACCGCTTCCTGGTAGAGGGACATGTCCAGATCCCAGGGTCACAGGACGATGAGATGTATGAAGAAACAATGGAGGCAATGAACATCATGGGCTTCACTGACGAGGAGAGAATAGGTAACAACACACACTCACTAAAGTGACACAAAGGCAATGCTAGCACAACCGTGAGAAAGGGTTTCCATCGAGACTGTTTATTTTGATCAACAATGAGATGAGAAGAAGATTGACTGTGGAATTCCATATAAATATTAGAGTTACTGTAAATCTAAAGACATATCATCAAGCGACACTACAGGAGAGATAAACGCACATTCTAAAAGCTGAATATAAATAAGAGTGTGATGTGTTTACTCATCAGGAATCTTGAAGGTGGTGTCGACAGTGCTGCAGCTTGGCAACATCGAGTTTAAAAAAGAGAGGAACCAGGAGCAGGCCACCATGCCCGACAACACCGGTCCGTGTTCACACCAGCACACTTCAGTTAAACTTCGTCTGATTTGTAAAATTAAAACAAAGGCGGTAAGAGTGAAAACAATGTCTCTCCCACAGCTGCACAGAAGGTCTGTCACCTGTCGGGCATCAATGTGACAGATTTCACTCGTGCCATCCTGACTCCACGCATTAAAGTCGGCCGAGAGGTCGTACAGAAAGCCCAGACCAAAGAGCAGGTAACACCATGACACCATTATGACCACCGTTCTGTCATTATAGTCTTAAGTATTACAGAAAAATACTAGTAAACACATTCTGTGTCATATTTATGAGTGTGTGTGTGTGTGTGTGTGTGTGTGTGTGTAGGCTGATTTTGCAGTGGAGGCTTTAGCAAAGGCAACGTATGAGCGTCTGTTCAGGTGGATTCTTGCTCGTGTCAACAAAGCTCTGGATAAAACCAAACGTCAAGGAGCATCTTTCCTCGGCATCCTGGACATCGCCGGCTTCGAGATCTTTGAGGTGTGAAGGATGTCAGGCGAATAACAGTATCGCTTTCATATCATGATAATCACAGTTTACAATATTAAACTGGACTGAAAAATCCATCATGAGGAACTGCATTCTGTAGTTATCTTCTGCTCAGAAGACTCTAGTACACCCTCAGAAGCCTGTTTCCTAATGTTTAGAAATGACCATTACAACCACATTGTGATAAATCAGAAATGATTGCTAAGTGATGCAACTAACAGCAATGTTAATTGCTCTCCAGGACAACTCGTTTGAGCAGCTGTGTATTAATTACACTAACGAGAAGCTGCAGCAGCTCTTCAACCACACCATGTTCATCCTGGAGCAGGAGGAGTATCAGCGCGAGGGCATCGAGTGGAGCTTCATCGACTTCGGTCTCGACTTGCAGCCCTGCATCGAGCTCATCGAACGGCCGGTCAGTGTGTGTTGGTATCCTCTTGGGGACAGTACTCTGTGATTATGTTTAAATTCTCATGAGGGGCATGGTTTAAGACAGAAAAGGAAGAAGGTCATGTAGAGTGTGTGGAGATGAAGCGTAAAGTACAGTATTAATTTGCTCTCTGCCTTTAATATCACCGGTTTCTCAGTTCCAGAGCAGCAGCTATTGACAGAAAATCAGTGAAAATACATCAGAACGAGATTTGAGATTGGGTGCTGCCCTCCCTTGGTGGTGGAAAACCACTAATAAGCTAGCTAAAAGTTTCAGGACTAATGACCACATGTTCGTGACACGTAATAGTTACAGTGCATTATCCAGCTAGCTACATGCTGACATCATGCTGTACTGATAAACATGTCACAGCAGAATCTGACACTCATGTCATCTGGTAATGCCCATAGTGTTTCACTGCTCAGTTGTACCAGTTCAACTCTTTAGTAATCTGTATGTGTGTGTGTGTGTGTGTGTGTGTGTATGCAGACAAACCCTCCAGGTATCTTGGCCCTGCTGGATGAGGAGTGTTGGTTCCCTAAAGCCACAGACGTGTCGTTCGTAGAGAAGCTCACAAACCAACATATTAATCATTTGAAATTCGCCAAACCCAAACAGCTGAAGGTCAAAACCGAGTTCTCCGTGCTGCACTACGCTGGCAGGGTGTGTGGAGCAATCATCTGATTGGTCGGCTCAGGATACACATCTGTCTCTTTTCTTTGTGTGCAATACCTGTGTGGAGTTTTACATCTACTGTGTGTGTGTGTGTTTGTGTGTGATGCAGGTGGACTATAATGCTGTAGCATGGCTGACAAAGAACATGGACCCCTTGAACGATAATGTTACCGCACTGCTCAACAATTCATTGTTTGCATTTGTGCAGGATCTGTGGAAGGATGGTGAGTCCTCAGTAAAGCTATAAATCTGCAATTTTCCATCTCTAAAGTGTAACCATAACAGGACAAAAAGTACAGGCAAAATTCTTTAGTTTGGTGAAGTTAGCTGTGGCTAATTACACTATCTTCAAAAATGCACTTTATTCATTTTGCAGTACTAGGCCAAGTACATATACATTATACAGTGAGGCTTTATTTGCTTACCTATCTGTATGGATTACTAGCAAGATAGTTAATTTGTCAGCCATAAACAGTAAAAACATAAAAGTAGATGTTCAGAATTATAGCATTTAATTCAGCTCCCTAACTGACTGCATACCACTACCTCAATTTTATGGAATCTGTTGGTGGTGTTGGGCGAATAGCAGAAAATGTCTCACTGCTATTATTAAAACCTCCTCCAAGGTGCAATTTTCTGTGTTAAAATATGAAAAGGTTCCTAAGACACACAGTCTGTGAGCAAATAAACAGGAAGTTAAACAGCAGGCTTCAGTAACTGTATAAAAACCTGTATTATCACTGTTTTGCCATATGCAGATGTTAAATATGAACCCCCTTCTACCCCCCCCCCACCCCCCCCTCCCCCCACAGCGGACCGTGTGGTGGGACTGGACACAATTGCGAAGATGTCGGACACCTCCATGCCGAGTTCCTCTAAGACAAAGAAAGGAATGTTCCGTACCGTCGGCCAGCTCTACAAAGAGTCTCTCGCCAAACTGATGACCACGCTTCACAACACACAGCCCAACTTCGTCCGCTGCATCATCCCCAATCATGAGAAAAGGGTGTGTTCTCTCCCACAGCATGCCACACCCACAGAATGACCATCTCACCAATTCAAATTCACAGTGTCACACACACAAACATACACAGTACAAGGTGCAGTGAAATGCTTTTTACAACTGTCCAGTGACATAAAAACGGAATTTACGTAAATCAGAATTGACTTGCATAGAAATTGAAAAAGAAAAATATAAAAATATGATATAAAGGATATAAAAGATAGATAGCAGAATGGACTATATGTGGAATTAAGTGCAGATATGTGCAGTTGTATATGCAGTTAATCCATATGAGATATACTGTTAATGGTATTGTGCTGATCTGTGTGTGTGTGTGTGTGTGTGTGTGTGTGTGTGTGTGTGTGTGTGTGTGATGCACAGGCGGGTAAGCTTGATGCTCACCTGGTTTTGGAGCAGCTCCGGTGTAACGGTGTGTTGGAGGGAATCAGGATTTGCAGGCAGGGCTTCCCCAACCGCATCGTCTTCCAGGAGTTCAGACAGAGGTACACACACACACACACTTACAGATACATGTCTACACACCTTTACACACACACACACACACACACACACACACACATATATATATATATACACACATCAGTATACAGTAAAAACTCATGCAGCCATGTTGGAATGACAGTGAGGACGTTGCAGGTATGTTAATATTGTATGAATAACTAATTGTTTAATTATTCACAGATAAAATAATTGCACCTGTAGCTCTCTGAGTTCAGTGTTTTTACTGTGATGTTCAGGTACGAGATTTTGGCAGCCAACGCCATTCCAAAGGGCTTCATGGATGGAAAACAGGCCTGCATACTGATGGTGAGTTGCTGCCACCATCACATCCATGTTTTTCTGCAACATCAGACTCCTGAATATAGATCCACAGATAGATAGATAGATAGATAGATAGATAGATCGCTTTATTAATCCCATAGGGAAATTCACACATTACAGCAGCAGCAAAAAGTAGAGTAATAAATATTCAAGAGTACTAAAATAAGATAAGATAAGATAAGATGAACTTTACTGATCCCACAGTGGGGAAATTGACAGCAGCTCACAGACAGTTAAAGTGCAGGAAGAAAGAAAAGTTAAAACTATAACTATACACTGCCCTCCAAAAGTGTGGAAACGCCTGAACAAAATAGGGTTTTGGGGCAATATCAGCATAAATCCTCTTT
>JAKKZM010000051.1:85654-98008 GCA_037576825.1 Pangasius krempfi | reverse complement strand
CTCGGATGCCTAGTGTTGTCCCTTATTATCAATGCAAAATGGTCACTAACTAAAGAGGATTTATGCTGATGTTGCCCCAAAACCCTGTTTTGTTCAGGCGTTTCCACACTTTTGGAGGGCAGTGTATATACACCTTAGGAATAATAAAAGAAATAAAATTATATAAAATTTATAAAATATTGCCCATTTGAACATCAATAATAAATAATAATAATAAATAAATGTATTCAGTAAAAATTATAAACATAGAAGTATAAAATATAAAGTAAATATAACTGTGTAAACACTAGTAACTGTAAAGTGACAATACAGTAGTAACAACAGATGATAATTATGAGAGCTCTTAAAATGGCCAAAAGCTTCCACAGTAAGTTGTACACTGCAATTCTATAACGAATTAGCAGCAGTGCTTAATGTCCCACTTTAACCCCACCCTTCTTCCTGTTATAGATTAAGCACCTGGACCTGGACCCTAACCTGTACCGGATTGGTCAGAGTAAGATCTTTTTCAGGACTGGAGTTCTGGCTCAGCTGGAGGAGGAGCGCGACCTCAAGATCACCGTCATTATTATCGCCTTCCAGGCCCAGGCCCGTGGCTTCCTCGCCAGAAAGTGAGGACCACACCCACACACCACACATGGCCAGAGTGTCTATGATACAGGTTTGAGTTAGACTGTGTGTGTGTGTGTGTGTGTGTGTGTGTGTAGGGCATTTGCTAAGCGTCAGCAGCAGCTCACGGCGATGCGAGTGATCCAGAGGAACTGTGCTGCTTATCTGAAGCTCAGGAACTGGCAGTGGTGGAGACTCTTCACTAAGGTCAGACACTAATGTTGGTTGTTAGACCTGAACCAATTTCAGTGTTCAAATACTATTTGAATTTTCATAATATTTACACATTTCAAGCCAAACTGTACACTGGAATGATTAAGATGTGTAAGACTTTCTAAACATGTGTTTAATAAACTGTCAAAATGAGCCTTAATGTAGAAGTGAGTTTACCTGCAGTAGGATAAGCAGTATTTATGAGTGTTTTCCTGAGCTAAGTGTGTGTGTTTACCTGTTACAGGTGAAGCCTCTACTCCAGGTGACACGTCAGGAGGAGGAGCTAGGTCTGAAAGAGGAGGAGCTTCAGAAAGCCAAAGATTCAGCACAGAAGTATGAGACAGAGCTGAAAGACATTACACTGAAACACACACAGGTATGGAGTTGAACACAGCTACAGGTCAGATATTCAGATACTGAACACAGTTTTAACACAGAGCAGCCATTTTAAGTGCTGATGATGTGCTTACAATGCTGTACTTTATATGTTCTTTATATTGTTGATGTTTTAATTAGATGGTGGAGGAGAGAAATGCTCTGCAGGAGCAGCTCCAGGCTGAGACTGAGCTTTATGCTGAGGCGGAGGAGATGCGAGTGCGTTTAGCCGCTAAGAAGCAGGAGCTGGAGGAAATCCTTCATGAAATGGAGGCACGGCTGGAGGAGGAGGAGGAGCGGAGTGCCACCCTGCAGGTCGACAAGAAGAAGATGCATCAGCAGATCCAGGTGTGTTACATTGATACAGTGATATGATGATGGGCAGAGAAGACACATCACAGCGTATAATGAGCCCCTGTGGGACTGTCCTCCATTAACTACAACCGATTTAGCCAAATGTCTTCTATCATAATGAGCTTCTCTTCTCATCAACAAGGAAAGAACTGGAGCAGAACCTGATTACCACAGGTGTCAGTGTTTATGTTTTTCTCATGATCAGAAGTTTGTGTGTGTTCTGTGTAAGAGCTGGTGGTGATGTTGGGGTGTGCTAGTGTCAATGATGATGAACGGGAGGAGTGTGTGTTAGTCTGTATGGGTGATGGTGATGATGATGGTGTATTCAGGAACTGGAGGAACAACTAGAGGAGGAGGAGGATGCACGACAGAAGCTGCAGCTGGAGAAGGTCACTTCTGAGGGAAAGATCAAGAAACTGGAGGACGACCTGCTGGTGATGGAGGACCAGAACAACAAACTGCTGAAGGTGGGATGTTTACAGTTGGGTCCCATCCCAGTCCTGTTCTAACACTCTGCCTGGATTGAGCCATTGTATGGCTGTATATTTGGTCATTTTCACTTATGTGTGTGTGTGTGTGTGTGTGTGTGTGTGTAGGAGAGGAAGCTCTTAGAGGAGCGTGTTGCTGATTTCAGTGCTAATCTGGCTGAAGAAGAGGAGAAATCTAAAAACCTGACCAAGCTCAAGAACAAGCACGAGTCCATGATCTCAGAACTGGAAGGTGTGCGGAACTACTACTACTACCACCACTACTATTAATAATAATAATAATAATAATAATAATAATAATAATAATTAATGCCATTGTTATTTTGTGGTGTTCACTGTTGACCTGCAGTGCGTTTGAAGAAAGAAGAAAAGACGCGTCAGGAGCTCGACAAGCTCAAGAGGAAGTTGGAGGCCGAGTCAAATGACATGCAGGAACAGATTGCAGACCTGCTGGCGCAGATCGCTGAGCTAAAGGCTCAACTCGCTAAGAAGGAGGAGGAGCTACAGGCTGCACTTGCACGGTGACACACTCACACCCTACTCCCTGTTCCCTACTCCCTATTCCCTACTCCCTATTCCCTACTCCCTATTCCCTACTCCCTATTCTCTACTCCCTGTTCCCTACTCCCTATTCTCTACTCCCTATTCTCTACTCCCTATTCCCTACTCCCTATTCTCTACTCCCTGTTCCCTACTCCCTATTCTCTACTCCCTATTCCCTACTCCCTATTCTCTACTTCCTGTTCTCTACTCCCTGTTCCCTACTCCCTATTCTCTACTCCCTATTGCCTACTCCCTATTCCCTACTCCCTATTCTCTACTCCCTGTTCTCTACTCCCTATTCCCTACTCCCTATTCTCTACTCCCTATTGCCTACTCCCTGTTCCCTACTCCCTATTCCCTAGATTGCAGTGTCATGTAGCACTATGACAACACAAACATGGCATGGTAAGGTGAGGAGAGGGAGCCTGAAGTTCTAAAATCATTGTGTGTGTCTGCAGGCTGGAGGATGAGACAGCACAGAAGAACAACGCCTTGAAGAAGATCCGCGAGCTGGAGGGCATCATCTCAGACCTGCAAGAGGACCTGGACTCAGAACGAGTAGCCCGAAACAAAGCAGAGAAAACCAAGAGAGACCTGGGGGAGGAGCTGGAGGCTCTGAAGTCTGAGCTGGAGGACACGCTGGACACCACGGCCACGCAGCAGGAGCTCAGGCTAGTGCAGCATCATCGGCTCTTTATCATATCATTATTGTGTAATACTAAACTGATGCTTAACTGGAGGTGCATCAGCACATGACTTACCCAGAATGCACTGGGGCTGAACTTGGCCCAAACGGTGACAGAGATTTTCGAGTCGGACAGAATAAAATTGTGCATATTCAGACATAAATAATTCTGAGTACTTACCCGTTCAGGGCAGGTGTTAGTCTCACCTGACAGTGCTGTACTTCCTACAGAGCAAAGCGTGAACAGGAAGTGACCCTGCTGAAGAAAGCGATAGAGGAGGAGAGCCGAAACCACGAGGCACAGGTGCAGGAGATGAGACAGAAACACACACAGGCTGTGGAGGAGCTCACAGAGCAGCTGGAACAGGCCAAGAGGGTATGAGACCTGCGTTTCACTCTGGTTTATAACACTTGCCCTTGTTCACTTCCCCTTGCATTAGTCCTTTTAGCTATCCTAAGAGCTATCCCCTTACTGTATCAGCTCAATTCTGATAGCTGCTTTTGTATTGTAATGTCCTACTCATGTTAAATTTTGTTGTTTTTGCATTGTGTAGGTGAAGACGAACCTGGAGAAGGCAAAGCAGTCTTTGGAGAAGGAGACGTCGGAGCTAACGGTGGAGATCCGCTCACTCTCTCAGGCCAAACAGGACGTGGAGCACAAGAGGAAGAAAGTGGAGGGACAGTTAGCAGATCTGCAGTCCCGCTTCAATGACAGTGAGAAACAGAAAGCCGAGCTTGGAGACCGAGTGTCCAAAATAACTGTGAGTCACAAACACACACCAGCACCATCACATCCTCATTACCTGGTTATTATAAACATATAAACCAGGCCATGATTCCCAGACTACAATTTGTAAAAATACTAATGAGACCAATTTCTAAAGCAACAGAAACTGTTGAAGCAAACTTTTTCTCGTCCCAAAAACACTACCTATCGAGAGAACCTCCTCCTGAACAGAGCGCAGGGAGAGAAATGGTCTCTTACAGTGTGTAGTTACTGAAATAAGAAGGTGTGTGTATGCAGGTGGAGCTGGAGAGCGTCACCAACCTGCTAAATGAGGCTGAGGGGAAGAACATTAAACTGAATAAGGATGTAGCCAGCCTGAGCTCTCAGCTCCAAGACACACAGGTACACACACACACACACACACACACACATTCCTGTCATCACAACAATCCCTGGCATGGAGATGAGGCTCCATTTCCATCATTTTGTTGAGATGATTATGATTCTGATATTCTGATTCTGATTATTGAGTGTGTGTGTGTGTGTGTGTGTAGGAGCTGCTGGCTGAAGAGACGCGTCAGAAACTGCAGTTCTCCACTAAACTGCGTCAGATGGAGGATGAGAGGAACAACTTACAGGATCAGCTGGAGGAGGAAACTGAGGCCAAGAGGAATGTCGAGAGACACGTCTCTACTCTCAACATCCAGGTCAGTTCATCACCTACACCATCATACTGCATCATACTGGAGTATCACACGTCACACTCTTTAACATATTTATAGTCTATAATAGTGCAAAGGCACAGATAGGTACACGTAACAAGGACAGATATAGGTAACTCTAAGATATACAGGTAACTCCAACACCAAGGTACCAAGGACAGGTGCAGACACCAGACAAAAAGCAGAATAAGGTACAGCACAGACACAAGGGACTAAGAAATTAAAGCACTTTGGACTCAGTGGACTCAGGAAGAAGGACCTAGCACAGAAGGCAGCAGGGAAACAAAAATGGCACTGGTGAAGGTGAACATGACAAGGTGAACAGAAGGAGATGAGAAGTGAGTTGAGGGAGAGAACTCAGACGTGTTCATGTGAGTGAGTGTCTCACATTGTCTGTGGTGTTCTGTGTTCCAGTTGTCAGACTTTAAGAAGAAGCTGGACGAGGTTTCAGGAAACGTGGAGCTGCTAGAGGAGGGTAAAAAACGTCTGCAGAAAGACCTGGAAGCATCAAACACCCAGCTGGAGGAGAAGTCTGCTGCCTACGAGAAACTGGAGAAGACCAAGAACAGACTGCAGCAGGAGCTGGAGGACATTCTGATGGACCTGGACAACCAGAGACAGCTTGTCTCCAACCTGGAAAAGAAGCAGAAGAAGTTCGACCAGGTGCACTTTTCACTCTGTCTGTCTGTTGGGGTGTGTGTGTGTGTGTGTGTGTGTGTGTGCCTGTCAAACTAATACACTGGTGATGTTCGACGTGTTCAGATGCTTGCGGAGGAGAAGAGTGTGTCATGTAAGTATGCAGATGAGAGGGACCGGGCGGAGGCAGAGGCGCGAGAGAAGGAGACAAAGGCGCTGTCCCTGGCGAGGGCACTGGAAGAGGCACAGGATGCACGCGAGGAGCTTGAGAGAGCCAACAAAGCCTTACGGGCTGAAATGGAGGATCTGATCAGCTCCAAGGATGACGTGGGCAAGAACGTGAGTATCAGTGCAGTAACATTGTGTTGCCACCAGGGGGTAATAAATACACTCCTCAGGATTTGAACTTTCTGCTTATAGTTAAGTTGGTTTGTGGTTTCTTAGGTCCATGAGCTGGAGAAGTCAAAGCGTGGTCTGGAGCAGCAGGTGGAGGAGATGAAGACGCAGCTGGAGGAGCTGGAGGACGAGCTGCAAGCTGCCGAGGACGCAAAACTACGCCTGGAAGTGAACATGCAAGCCCTTAAAGCGCAGTTCGAGCGAGACCTGCAGGGACGAGATGAGCAGGGAGAGGAGAAGAGGAAGCAGCTGATAAAACAGGTGGGCGTGTCCATCACCAACACACAAAACTACTTTAATTTATTTCTTTGTCATGATCACTGAGTACTAAGAACCTTTATAAAAAACTTTGCCACGTACCACGACAAGTGAAGATAATTAATGTGTATTAAAATAAGCTTTAACACACGTTATGACTGAGGGTGTGACCGGTGCAGGTGCGCGAGCTGGAGACGGAGCTGGAGGACGAGCGAAAGCAGAGAACCGCCATGGCTGCGTCCAAGAAGAAGATGGAGGGCGACATAAAAGACCTGGAGGGACAGATAGACACGGCCAATAAGAACAGAGACGAGGCCATAAAACAACTGCGCAAACTACAGGTGAGACAGAGACAGACAGAGAGAGAGACAAAGAGAAAGACAGACAGAGAGAGAGACAAAGAGAAAGACAGAGAGTGAGAGACAGAGAGACAGACAGAGAGCGAGAGAGACAGACAGACAGACAGACAGACAGACAGAGAGAGAGACAAAGAGAAAGACAGACAGAGAGAGAGACAGAGAGAAAGACAGAGAGCGAGAGAGACAGACAGACAGACAGACAGAGAGAGACAGACAGACAGAGAGAGAGACAGAGAGAAAGACAGAGAGCGAGAGAGACAGACAGACAGACAGAGAGAGACAGACAGACAGACAGACAGACAGAGAGAGACAGACAGACAGACAGACAGAGAGACAGACAGAGAGAGAGAGATATTTGACACTGCTAATTTGCCAGATATAAAAAGCAGACATGAGCTGGTTGTAACCATGGTGATGGAGGCTGATCCATTTTACTAGACAGCTAGCTGACAAGAGCTAACCGCTACAGGTTTTCTGAGGTTGCTTTTAACCAATAAATGTTTACACAATATATTTCTGTATGGTAAAAAATTATTCAGTTACTGAATTCAAACCAGCGAGAGTGCTGAGATGAAGCTTGCACCACTGATTTCAGCTAGCAGTTAGCTAACATTCCTTGCTTCAGGCACTGAGGTAATTTGCTACCTTATACAGTTAGAAACCTACATTAAAAAAGCTCAAAGTTCATTATTAGAATAAAGCCAAATAGTTTCCTTATCTGCATATAAATAATTAATGTTATAGTTACTATAGAAATATGAACTTGTTTACACAGTAAAATTAGCAGCTTTCTTACCTCACAGTGGTCCTGGTGTTTCTCTGACGAGGTAAAAAGTCCTGAGGCTTTTACGAACGAGTCGGTTCTTTGATTCAGCTCTGGAAATAAACTTCATGAATCCACTGTTGAGAGCATGCTGGGAGTCGACTCAAAGATCTGAAAAACCACTTTGGTGATCGGACAGTTGAGATATGACGTTTAAAAGTGATTCTAATTTATTTTAAAACTGATAATAGGTTTTAGAAAAAGCTTAATATTTCAATATTTAAAGTTGAGATTTTTTGACATTTATGATTTATCTGGGTCACATTTTGATGAACATTAACACTGTAAAAGTAGCCATATGCTTCTGAAAAGTGAAATCAAATTTAACTTTGCAAATTAGAAATATTTCATTACTACACAAAAACACACTACTACAGCCATTTGTCCTTCGTTACTGTACACCACTTTAATTACTTCCTGTTACACTTCCTGTCAGAGTGATTCAGAGTCAGAGTGATTGGATCAGACTATAATTGAGCACTTCCTGTTAGAATGTGATTACGGATGTGTAACAGTGTGTGTTTGGATGTTTCAGGCTCAGATGAAGGACTTTCAGAGGGAGCTGGACGACACCCGTGCTGCCCGAGAGGAAGTTCTTGCCACCGCTAAAGAGAGCGAAAAGAAGGCCAAGAACCTGGAGGCAGAGCTCATGCAGCTTCAGGAGGTCCACAATACACACTACCACACACACCACACGCACTACACACTGCTACACACACCACACACACCACACGCACTACACACTGCTACACACACCACACGCACTACACACTGCTACACACACCACACACACCACACGCACCACACACACCACACGCACTACACACTGCTACACACACTGCTACACACCACACGCACCACACACACCACACGCACTACACGCACCACACGCACTACACACTACTACACACTGCTACACACACCACACACACCACACGCACTACACACACTACACACACCACACACACTACACACACTACACACTGCTACACACACCACACGCACCACACGCACTACACACACTACACACACCACACACACCACACGCACTACACGCACCACACACACCACACGCACTACACGCACCACACGCACCACACGCACTACACACTGCTACACACACCACACACACCACACGCACTACACACACCACACGCACCACACACACTACACACACTACACACTGCTACACACACCACACACACCACACGCACCACACGCACTACACACACTACACACACCACACACACTACACGCACTACACACTACTACACACCACACGCACCACACGCACTACACGCTACTACACGCTACTACACACACTACACACCCTACACACTACTACACACACTACACACCCTACACACACTACACATCCTACACACTACTACACACCCTACACACACTACACACCCTACACACTACTACACACTAGTACACACTACACAGACCACACACACTACTGCATTGGTTGGAATTTGGATGCTAGTAGTTACAGGCTAAACTAAAAAAAACATTGAAATGAGTCGTTCAAAAAGCCCTGGATGGATGGATGAATGAATGAATGAATGAATAGATGGATGGATGGATGGATGGGTGGATGAATGGATGGAGGGATGAATGGATGAATGGATGTCTGGATGGCCAGTTAAGATCATCGATGTTAGTTTGGGAGCTAGCTAACTTTTCATCATCTTGTTTCACTTGATTGTTGATGACAGTTCGCTATAAATACACAAAATACTGGCACTAAAAATGATGCGCTGTATTTTTGCTGTAGTTGTTAATCCAAACATTTTACAGTTTATAACATTAATGATTTCATCATCACTCGAGGAGAAATGGAGCTCATTCAGTGTTCCACTTCATCCCCTCAGCAGTCTGCAGTTTCCTGCTTTTAGCATTGTTTAGTACGAAATTCCTCCATGTTTACGTTTCTGAGCAGTAAAGGTGGGGCGGAGTAAAGAGCCCTTTGGGGGCGTGTCTATAACACAGCTGTACACTTCACACATGGCAGGTGTTTTAACACACAGAAAAAAGAGTAAAGCCGCGTGGAGATACTGGAACACACTCGTTTATTTCAGGAGGCTTTACGCTAGTGTTGGGTTTTAGTGGTGTTAAGTGGATGTGTGTGTTTGTAGGTGTTTGAAAATAACGTTTGTGTGTGTGTGTCTGTGTGTTTTCAGGACTTGGCTGCTGCAGAACGAGCGAAGAAGCAGGCTGAAGCCGAGCGTGATGAACTCGCTGATGAACTCGCCAGCAACGCATCCGGAAAGTGAGCATCACTAAAACTAATAAAAAAATTTCTCTTCTCTGTAAAAAAAAAAAACCCTGAAACTTGTCTTAATGAAAACAATAATCATTTATGATGAGAGAAAAAAGCACACAAGCACCGACACTTTTCCCTCTTCATGAAATTCAGATACTAAAAACATTCACATTCCAGATGCTCCGCCCCCATCTCCTGGGCATTTGGTTGCATGACTGAACTTGATTGGCTCTTATTCTAACGTGTTATAACAGAGTTATGCTAGTGATTTGTAATCAAAGCTAATGCTAGAGTTAGATCTGAGCTCAGGCCTGATGGTTTTGTTAGCATTAGCGGCTAACACACAAAGTTCATACACTCTGCACATATGCACTTCATTAGCGTTAGCGGTTAATGCTCAGCATGTGTGCGCTAACTCGGCAGGTCTGCTCTGAGTGATGAGAAACGACGTTTGGAGGCCAAGATCGCTCAGCTGGAGGAGGAACTGGAGGAGGAACAGAGCAACATGGAGATGATGAACGACAGACTGAGAAAGAGTGCCCAGCAGGTGAGACTACATCTCCAACATCTCCATCATCTCCAACATTTCCATCATCTCCATTACTCCATCATTTCCTCTATGCTATAGGTGGACCAACTGACGAACGAGCTGCAGACGGAGAGAACGTCTTCACAGAAGAACGAGAGTGCACGTCAGCAGCTGGAGAGACAGAACAAAGAACTGAAGGCCAAACTGCAGGAGATGGAGAACCAGGTGAAGTCCAAGTTCAAGTCCTCCATTACCGCTCTGGAGGCTAAAGTGGCACAGCTGGAGGAACAGCTGGAGCAGGAGAACAGGTGTGTACTCTACGCACACACACACACACACACACACACACACTGTAATATAATGAGGGTTCACGTGTGTGTGTGTGTGTGTCAGGGAGAAACAGGCGACAAGTAAAGCAATACGTCAGAAGGACAAGAAGCTGAAGGACCTGATGATTCAGGTGGAGGACGAAAGGAAGCAGGCTGAGCAGTACAAAGACCAGGTTACCCACACACACACACACACACACACACACACACACACACACACACACACACACACAAACTTGATGCTGAAGCTCCAGTCATTTCCACAGTGCTACAGCAGACAGTTCCATGTGATTGGCTGCAGTAATTACTGTGCTGACGTTATCTTATATCAGTGATGTAATAATATAATAATAAAAATAACATGATGTAACATGATATAAACATTTTAATTGACACAAAAATTTTCATATCAGATCTCCAGCTCATGTGACGTTTAGTTGCGTCCTGCAGGATCACAGCGCAGCTGCATCAGACGCTCTGTAACCTGAACAATGCATCTCTTCTCGTCTTATTGTATCTCTTACATCAGCCATGACATTATAACCACCTGCCTATTGTAGGTTCATCTTTGTGCCACCAGAACAGCTGTGACGCATTGAGGCCTGGACTCCACAAGACCTCTGAAGGTGTGCTGTGGTTTCTGGCACCAAGACGGTAGCAGCAGATCCTTTAAGTCCTGTAAGTTGTGAGGTGGAGCCTCAATGGACTTGTTGGTCCAGCACGTCCCACAGATGCTCAATCAGATTGAGATCTGGGGAAACTGGAGGCCAAGTCAACACCGTGAACTCTTTGTCATGTTCCTCAAACCATTCCTGAACAGTTTCTGCAGTGTGGCAGGGAGCATCATCCTGCTGAAAGAGGCCACTGCCATTAGGGAATACTGTCGGAATGAAGGGGTGTAACTCAGTCTGCAACAATGTTTAGGTAGGTGGTACATGTCAAAGTAACAGCCACATGAAGGCCAGGACCCCGGGTAAGCGACGCACACGCACCCGGCCGTCCACACGATGTAAAAGAAAACGTGATTCATCAGACCAGGCCTCCTTCTTCCACTGCTCCATGGTCCAGTTCTGATGCTCACGTGCCCATTGTAGGAGCTTCCGGTGGAGGTCAGGGGTCAGCATGGGCGCTCTGACCGGTCTGCAGCTACACAGCTCCACACGCAGCAAACTGCACTGTGTGTCTGACTCCTTTCGATCATAGCAAACATTAACTTATTCAGCAGTTTGTGCTACAGCAGATCTTCTTTGGGATCGGACCAGACGGACCTTCGCTCCCCACACGCATCAGTGAGCCTTGAGCGTCCATGACCCTGTCACTGGTTCACCGGTTGTTCTTCCTTGGACCACTTTAGGTAGGTACTAACCCCTGCACACCGGGAACAGCCCACAAGACCTGCTGTTCTGGAGAAGCTCTGACCCAGTCGTCTAACCGTCACAATTTGGCCCATTTTTCGTGCTTCCATCACATCAATTTCGAGAACTGACTGTTCATTCAGTGCCTAATAATCCCTCACCTTTACAGACGCCACTGTAACGAGATAATCAGCGTTATTCACTTCACCTGCAGTGGGTTTAATGTTATGGCTGATCAGTGTATCTGTTTATTATAAATAATTTACTCACATTCACTTTCCTCTCTAATCCCACACAACTTCACTCTCTCTTTCTTACTCTACCACTCTCTCTCACTCTCTCACCCTCACTCTGTGTGTGTGTGTGTGTGTGTGTGTGTGTGTGTGCAGGCAGAGAAGGCGAACTCGCGGGTGAAGCAGCTGAAGCGGCAGGTAGAGGAGGCGGAGGAAGAGTCACAGCGCATCACCGCCGCTCGCCGCAAACTGCAGAGAGAACTGGAGGAGGCAACAGAGACAAACGACACACTGAGCAGAGAGGTTACATCACTGAAGAACAAACTGAGGTATACACACACACACACACACACACACACACATATATATATATATATATATACACTGCCCTCCAAAAGTGTGGAAACGCCTGAACAAAATAGGGTTTTGGGGCAACATCAGCATAAATCCT
>JAKKZM010000051.1:41642-60087 GCA_037576825.1 Pangasius krempfi | reverse complement strand
CAAATCCCCACAGCCGCGCTCCAACATCTAGTGGAAAGCTTCCCAGAAGAGTGGAGCTCATTATAACAGCACACACAAGGAATAAATCTGGAATGAGACGTTCAACAAGCTCATATGGGTGTGATGGTCAGGAGTGCACATACTTTTGGCTGTGTTGTAGTGTATCTGGGATGAAATGTGCCACAAAGACAGAGCTACTGTGAGAGTGACGTATCTCACTCAGAGATCTGGATTGGTTGATTTGCAGGGATTCCCGCTGGGTTAAATATGTTGGAGTGTTGCATGCTGGGTAATGTAGCTTTCACTATTTTGATGAGTGAAAACAGGAAAATGACATAAAATCATGAATTCTGTTAAAACACACACACACACACACACACACACACACACACAGTAAGTGATAAAATCACGTGCAACAGAATAATACATACCATAAAAAATAATATATTAAATTCTAGTTTTATGTCGGAACTGCTTAATCCACCCGCCGCAGCAGAACCCACGTTATGAAATTCACAAATACGTTGTTCTACCAGAGAGGGTGCCATTCCACGATCAACACTTCACCCAAACCTTGACTGTGTGAGTGATGAGTGCTGAGTGACGTGGTGCAATGTTCACCACAGCATCATGCGCTTTTGCTCTAGAACATTTATTGAATCACACTGTACAGGACTGGATTGAATTTGTGTGTTTGTTCAGAGATTGTCATCGAGCCCAGTAATGCTGTGATGATGCTGAATCAGCTGCATCCAGGTTTGCTGTATCGGCTCGTGTCCCAAACGGGCCCCGAACACAGTCCACACTTCACCATGGCCATCGAAGTGAAGGGCAAAACGTATGAGGCAACAGGACCCTCGAAACGCAACGCCAAACTGCTTGTTGCCCAAAAAGTGTGTTATTACCAAGCACACACACACACATACACACACATTCACACACATTCACACTCACTGTATCATATTGCTGTCACTGAGTTTGTGCTGAAAACAAAACAGTGGAACACAAATGTAACAGGCATGACAATTCTTCAGTTTACAATGCGTGTGCGTGCGTATGTGTGTGCGTAGGCCCTACAGGCTCTGGGTGTAGTGGTCACAGCCACAGAGACTACACCTACAACCGATCAGAAGAGAGGCCAGGAGACTGTTGCCACAGGAACCAACAGAACTGCAGCTGCTGGAGGGGATGGAGCTGAGGTAATCTCTCTCTCTCTCTCTCTCTCTCTCTCTCTCTCTGTGTGTCTCTCTCTCTCTCTCTCTCTCTCTCTCTCTCTCTGTGTCTCTCTCTCTCTCTCTCTCTCTCTCTCTCTCTGTGTCTCTCTCTCTCTCTGTGTCTGTCTCTCTCTCTCTTTCTCTCTGTGTCTGTCTCTCTTTCTCTCTGTGTCTCTCTCTCTCTCTCTGACACACACACACTCGTTTTTGGGTATGGGGATTGTGGAAAATTGTTTTTATATATATGTATATATATAAGTTTTATGTTTAACCATAGCTCTGTGTGTGTGTGTGTGTGTGTGTGTGTGTGTGTGTGTGTGTGTGTGTGTGTGTGTAGGCTACACTACAGGGAGGTCCAATTCTCACTAAACACGGGAAAAACCCTGTTATGGAGCTGAATGAAAAGAGGCGGAGTCTGAAGTATGAGGTCGTCTCTGTGAGAGGACGATTTAACGACAAGATCTTCACCATTGAGGTGTGTGCGTGTGTGACGAGTTTAATCTTCACACTGAACACAGCACTGTACGATAAACGTGGTGGTTCTTTCTGTTCATTTATTTAATCATCACTCTCTCACTGAAGATCGTCACACTCTCACAGGCAGCACACAGAGAACACAGCATTATGCTTGCTTATACCTATACAAGGCTAACAGTGTGTTAGTACATGATATAACTGTGTGTGTGTTTGTTTCAGGTGGAGGTGGATGGACAGAAGTTTCAAGGTTCAGGTTCTAATAAGAAGTTAGCGAAGGCGAATGCTGCTCTGGCTGCACTAGAGAAACTTTTCCCCAATGACAACCCTGAGAGCCAGAAGAAGAAGAAATTCCCTCCCATGGTGAGACACACAGACATGCACATCTACACCTACCAGGAGGAGTGTGTGAGTATCCAGACTGTCTCACACTCTTTGTGTCTGTCCGATTTGATGAATGTATGTGTAGGGTTATGGTGGAATGGGTGGAGTCTCATATAGCGCTGGGCGTGGCAGAGGAAGAGGACGGGGCCGAGGATTTAACACTAAGGGCTCCACTTTTAAAGGTGAGACAGGCACACACAAATGCGCGCGCACACACATACACACACCAGGTGTGTATTGCTTTACCTTTTTTTTTTGTAATCATTTTCACCACAGCTGCATCACACAGTTATGTTTTCAAAATATTATGTCTGGTGAAGAGAATTATTTGATTGCTGCTCAGAGCTCCTGTGTATGTAGGCACCCTAAAATCTCACCCTAACCACTTACTCTCTGCCTGAACAGAAGTACAGTCTTTTGAAAGGATTAACATTGTGTGTGTGTGCTTTTGTGTGCGCATGTGTGTGTCTACAGCAGGGAGCAGTTCCTCTGGGTTCTCAGTCGGTGGTGAATTGAACACTGAGGGTTCTCAGGAGGAACAGAGCGTCTCAGACACACACACACAAGTGTATCAGGCCGTCCCTCCACCCGCCAGTGGCTACTACAGCCAGCACAGCCACGAGTATGGCCAGTACAGGAAGAACACACAGAACCTGAACCAGAACCCAAACCTGAACCAAAACCTGAACCAAAACTCCGGGCAGAACCAGGAGTCTCTAGTGGGACCCGATTATGGATATGGCTACCAGAACACCCAGAACTACAACTATGGGGGTGAGACACACACACACTTAAGTGGAGTGCTACAGTAGTGTTAAACCTATTGTGCTTGATGCAGTAAACATGTGGTCTGTGGTCATCACTCTTTTACACCAGCTGCTGAGAGAAACTTATTCTCTCTCTCTCTCTCTCTAGCATATTCTAATCAGTCCACATTTGGGACGGGTGGAACTGGAGCAGAGAATTATGGGTATCAGCAGAGCGCCTACCCGAACCTCGGTGGCTACAGCAGCAGCAACACAAACTACAGCTACAAATAAACACTGTCAGCGGGCAGCGCTTCTGTTCACAAGCTGTCAGTGGTCCCCAGGGGGTGGAGCTTCATCCTGGCATTACTGCATGAGAGGGTGGAGCTTCTTCTCTTCATCATCCTTCAGCCTTGTCTCCCAGGAGCTTCATCTCCTACCACATACTTTATGTCTCCAGAAGGTGGAGCTTTCTCTGCTCCTATTATCTCAATAGTACTGGAGGCAGAACTTCTTCCAGCTTGACTAATAAAGACTGATTAATTTGTAGTTTCGTAGTGGAAACTTGCTGCTCTGTTGAGTAAATAGTTTTTGTGCACGCTGCTGTTTGGCTTTAGATTTTCTCCACTGTTGCTTCTTTTTGTGATTTTGTTCAGTGGTGTTCAGGTGCATTAGTACGTCCTTGTTGGCGCGTCTACGTTAGTGCGTCTTCATTAGCGTCTCCTCTGTTAACCTCAGAAATGGTGTGAGTGATTCAGGCTGACCGTGTGAGAGGAGAGGAAGTGCTCCAGCATGTTTTTCCTCTGAGGAATATTTCTTATTCTGTCCTTCCTAAGTGAGCGTGAAGTTGAGAATCTGCCACACTTACTAATATGAATGTCTTTAATTCTGATGGTAAAAGTTTTAGTTTCGTTTCTCTTCCTGCTTGTTTCAGTAACTGTAATTTTCATCTGAGCTTGTCCCTGACTGTAAGAATAAAATGTTTTCTATTTTTAAACCAAAAATATTTTTTAACATTTTTAACATTTGTCACCTGCGGAAGTCACACTGTAAAACCCTGAAGCATGCTCCCTACTTGCTTCTGCCATTTTGTAGTCACTTACACACATATCCCATATCCCATATCCCACAATGCACTGTGTGGACTGTAAAGTGAACAGTGCTTGTGGTTGAAGTTGGGCCATGATATTGTAAACCGACTGATGACAAAAACAGCTGAAATATGTTTATAACACTTTGTATCATTTACACGACTTTGCAAGATTTATGAAGTGACCCATATTTGTGCTCTGCATTTAACCCATCCAAGTATACACACACACACACACACACACACACACACACACACACACACACGGAGCAGTGGGCAGCTTTCTTTGCTGTGGTGCCCAGGGAGCAGTTGGGGGTTCAGTGCCTTGCTCAAGGGTCTCACCTCAGTCGTGGTATTGAGGGAGGAAGGAACGTTGGTCATTCACTCCCCCACCTACAATCCCTGCTGGACCTGAGACTCGAACCCATGACCTTCAGGTTCACCTTCAGGTTACAAGTCCGACCATTAACCATTAGGCCATTAGTTGTGGACAGTGTCTTTCTGTGATCATCGTGTAGGATATAATGTTAGTTTTATTATTTTTAGTATTTAGTTTTATTAGTTGTGTTGTAAGTTTTTTAACAATGATTTTTGACCTTCAGCAGTCACAAACATTATACACAAACACACTTGTGTGTCAGAGTAGCAGCAGGATGGAAAAAAATGTGTCAGTCACATGGCTGCTGATTCACACACATGCACATGCACAGATTTTATATAAAGCTGGTATAAGCGGAAGGTGAGGAACCTGTTACTGCATTACAGCTGAGAGACAAGACGGTCAAGTCCATGCTGCAGGTCTGTGAGATCCAATTTTATAACTCATTCACATTTGATTTATCACACTGTCCTTTCAGAGCTGTGATGGTTAAACACGTGCGTGATATCTATTCTTTGTGCTTGATGTCATTAGGTCTAGGTGGAAATCTGACATAAAAATTAGATACAGTGTTTAAGATAAACTACTGAATAAAACAGAACTCACACAACTGAGTATAATGAGGATTATAACTGAGCATAACTGAGTATAATAATAATAAATTAATAATAATGAATATATGTATGTATATATATGTGTGTGTGTGTGTGTTAATGATTCTGAATGATGAGGGATAAAGAAGAAGAAACTAATTATAGTGAATGTTTATAATGAGTGTGATTCTGGCAGTTTTCCCTCATTACTTTTCTGAATTGTCAAACGGCTGAGCTGGAGATCAACGTGTTAATGCTGTCTGTCGTTTTATAAAGTGTTTATTTTTAGTACTGTTTAATGTCATAATCAATTGATATGAACAGTTTTGCTATGATGGCTTTAGGACTGCAATTCCCATGAACAGTTTGATAACTTCAACAAAACAGACTTCACGTGTAAACTATAATGAATTATAGTACACACTTATAGAAGGGAATTAGTGCAAATTTATAATCGCACTATCCGGTGTCACCCAGTTGAGGATGGGTTCCCTTTTGAGTCTGGTTCCTCTCACAACGTTTCTTCTTCATATCATCTCAGGGAGTTTTTCCTCACCACCGTCATCTCTGGCTCGCTCATTAGGGATAAATTCATAAATTTATTATTTATATCCTGGATTTATATATTTCTATAAAATGCTTTGTGAAAATGGCCATTGTTAAACGTGCTATACAAATACAACTGAATTGAATTGAATAATCTATAAAAACATGAAACAGTGATAAAACTCTTACACTGTGATTAAATCTCATCATTAGATAACATTTTATTCAAATCTCATTTTGATCCTGTCATTGTTTTCCATGAGTTAATCAGGGCACACCCCTGTGTGTGTGTGAGTTAATGTGATAATGAACAGATGAGTGCATTCAGCTGTGTGTGAAGACAAAAATGTTTAAAAGAGGAAGTAAAGCATGTAATGTGTGTGGTTGTGAGGTGTAGAGAGAGCGAGCGAGTGGGTGAACAGGAAGGCTGTGGCAAGAGACAAGCTGACAGTAAATTAACTTTTTTTTTAAATTATTTATTTATTTATTTATTATTATTATTAAATATATATGTAAATGTCATTTATATAAATATAAAACATTTTAAGTGTATGCATGTGTGTGCTGTAGGTTGTCCTTTTAATTTGAACCAAATGATGGTTCTTGAAATATGAGGCTATTTTCGTGTGAAGTATTAAATGCTGTAGTTGAAATTAAATAAACTGCGGTTTTAGATGTTGAGGTGAAACCTGACCTCCTGTAAAAAGTTAATCATTCTATATTGTGCTGTTTTACTTATTTTTAGATTCATGTAACAGAGTTTCTAAACCTGGTGACAAAATTGTCTGTGTCTCTATAGATGGCTTCTCAGATGATCTCCATCCTCTTTATCACACTTCCTGTTGGCCTTTGCTCCCTGCCTTCACTTAGTGGCCTGGAAGCTGAAGGTAGTAAGTGTTTGTTTGTTTACTAGTGCACTAAATTCACTTGTAGCAGTTTTGTACTCTTTATCGACTGTTCAGTGCCTTAGGTTTAGAAGCTACCTCTGACCTCAGCAGCATTTCACGTCACCTCTGTCCTGTATTTAGTGTTGTGTAAAATGCTTTTACAGAAATGGGAAGTTTGACATTGTGATGGTGGAGCACTTGGTAAATATGCTTGTTTTTATTAAAAAAAAAAAAAAAAAAAAAAAAAACCCATGCAGCTGAGATGTGATGAGGATAAATGTAGAATTTACTTTCTGCACAAAATTCTTTGGTACTTGGCTGTTTATTAGAGGTACTGATTGTTTCAATCCTGTCATGTGCCCACTTCTTCTGTTTTCCCTGGTTTGAAGGCCTTTGGCATCTTAAATGCTGAGCAGTTCCTTCTCAACTGAATTGTCTGAAATTGGATGGATTTAAAATAACTTGGAATTCTGTAGTACAAGTTACCCAGAATGTATTGAAGGTGTATGTCCTACATGTGGGGAAAATAAATGTGAAATCTGTGGCTTCCCATTTGTCGTGATTATTTTACAGCTAATCGATCATCCATCCGGTTCTTGGTGGTTGGAGACTGGGGCGGTTTGCCCAATGCACCCTTCGTCACGCCTATTGAGTGGGCTACAGCACGGGAAATGGGCCGAACTGCTGAGCAGCTTGGAGCTGACTTTGTTTTAGCCCTTGGAGATAATTTTTATTATAAAGGAGTGAGGAGTGTGGATGATCCCAGGTTTCAGGTGTGTTCATGCTGTTTCAGAAAACTCTTAGCCACTGATCACTATGTATTTAAGCATGCTCATTTGAAATTGAAGACAAATCCCAGACTAGGCTGATCAACTACTTGTAAATGAGATAATAATCAAGATGATCGGAGAGCTTGGATGAAGGATTAACATGATGCCATTATAGTGCTATAACGTGTAGTTTCAGTAAGAGAAAATCTTCAGCAACTAGAATGAACAGGTGAATAGTTGCACCATATAAAGTATAAGATGTAACTTTGGACTTGATCATGTCATGATCTTGATCAGCATGTCCTTTTATAATGAACTTTATTTCTGTAGTTTTTCAAAAGCCATGGTCGTATTTGGAAATGTTAAGTTCAGGAGATTACTGAGGTTGTATTCAGTCAGTAATGCAGATCAGCTTGGTGAATTGCACTTTCTCTATTTTTTGACTAAAGCTAACCCTGGTACTAATTGTGTCTTGCTGTTTTAGGAGACATTTGAGAACGTCTACACTGCCAAATCTCTAAATATTCCATGGTATGTTGTTGCTGGCAACCATGACCATGCAGGAAACGTTCGTGCCCAGATCCAGTACAGCAAAATGTCCCAACGATGGTCAGACAGCTTCCTGTTATCCTATTCCTTTTATTTCCTCTTCTGTGAATTTTGTAAACTAATTGACCCTTATTGTGTGCTCTAAGGGTGATGCAGGCAAGGTTACATTGCAATGTTTCATTGAAGGTCCCCCTCCCCAAAAGTTTACTCTACAGCCCACAGCTATTATTTGCATCATCTGCACTCTTTCTATTCTCCATTTTGTTTAATGTAACTTTCTATAATTTTGCAGGAATTTCCCATATTATTACTATGAACTAAACTTCGACATCCCGCACACTGCCGCCACTCTGCAGGTGCTAATGTTGGACACGGTACTTCTTTGTGGAAACACTGATGACTTCCAGGATGGAAAGCCAAGCGGACCAGCGAGCAGTGTGTTGGCCAACCGCCAGCTGCTGTGGCTGCAGGAACGCATGCACCACTCCACAGCTGACTTCCTGCTTGTGGCAGGTCATTATCCTGTCTGGTCCGTGTCCAAACATGGGCCCACTGACTGCCTGCTGAGAAGGCTTCGCCCCCTGTTGGTGAAGTACAAAGCCACAGCTTACCTGTGTGGACATGATCATAACCTGCAGGTAAGTTTATACTCGCTGTGCAGAAGCTTCTAGTTGGGCTGAAGAAGGGAATGACAGTAGGTGGATTTCATGGTGTAAGCAAAGCCCTAACGGTTTGGATGTTTGTCTACGGGACTATTCTGAGACCTTTTGCACATTAGTCCTTCTAAGTGTGGTGGATTGCACTGTTTTGGATGCAGGCCTTTTGTATGACTTCGGTGGGCTACTGATCAGAAGGTTGCAAGTTTAAAAATAGTCCATCACCATCTCTGGGCCCTTGATCAAGTCCCTTGACTCTAAAATGCTCATTTGTGTCCTGTCAAGTTGCTGTGGAAAAAGCATCAACCAAATGCAGTACATGTAAATATGTATTCCATGGATGGTGCAGTATTGCCCATAATGCACCATAAATCCAGTATCTAACCAATGTGTGGTCCTGAAGTTGCTAAGGATTGAAGCATCATGTCAACATTTTGCATTTCCCTTAACTGGTTTTAGTGGTTACAGTTCTGATTGATTTTTTTATTAAATTTATGAAACCTTTTAAAGTAAGATTTCCTGAGTTTGTGATGCCACTCTTGTTGACAGCAGCTCATGGCATGTTTGTGGCCAGTGTTTCACCTACAGCTGCACTAAGTAGTTCTGTATCACTCATTCTAATGAGTAAGGGAGAGATTTGAGACCATCTTGTAAATGGATTCTCTGAGACTGTAGGTAGAAGTAATATAAATATCCTAATACTCCTTCCTGTATTTTTCAGTACTTCAAGGAGTCCAGTGTTGGTTATGTTGTGAGCGGTGCAGGGAACTTCATTGATCCAGACATGAGGCACCGAAACTCTGTTCCTCGAGACTCTCTGAAGTTCTTCACAGGAAAATCATCTACGCTTGGTGGCTTTGCTCACATGGAGGTTACTGATAAAAAACTGACCGTAACCTTCATCCAAGCAAGAGGAACTTCGCTGTATCGCACTGTCCTGCCTAAACGCAATTTGTAATTCAAATGTTTAAAATTTTATTGCATGCTTGTAATTGACTGACTAATGTGATCTTTTTAAATGTTTTAGAGCTTTGGAGGCTTTCTAAAAGTGTGTCTAGGTTTTATGTGTTGCAAATTAAATGTTTTAAATGCAATTAAATGAGCTTTTGAATTAAAAGCAAAGTGATGTGTGGGGTTGCTTATTCTTTCTTTCTTTCTTTCTTTCTTTCTTTCTTTCTTTCTTTCTTCCCCCCCCAAATCATAATCCCTAGGGCCAGATTTAACCTGTAGTGAGGTCTTTTGTGACCATGCTCAGGAATGACTTGTATGCTATGGAGCAGGCTTTTTGCTGTGAGTTTTAAATGAGCTTTTTCATTTCAAACTAGTTTTAATGAATGCATTCCTTTTGTTTAATCAAATTTTATTGGGTACCAGCTTCTATGTCTAGAAACAGGATTCCACAACAATTGTGCAATGTCCTCTTTTGTTTTGAAAGCTAGCCATATAGTCAGTTGAGTGCTGGTGCTTGGGAGAGGAGATCAGTTATAAGGGTGTTTTATGGCACTGTTATGGCTTCATATTCCCTCATGAGAATTATTTTTTTTTAAATGCATCACACAGACCTTATGTCATGTTGAATTGTTTTTAAACGAGTGTGACTTGTGTCAAACGCAGCACACAGGTGTTGATTTTAAGCACTGTTTCAGCTCTGAACTCTCCTTTTACTGGATGGTGGTGGTTGCTATACTTGTGTGAAAATGCAGTGTTCTAGATACTGAGGCCATTTCAATATTATTATTTTTTCCCCCAATTTCAGACAGGCCAAATGAAATGAGTCAGTGGTTATATTTGCACCACAGGCTTTGAGTTTGTTATTTAATGCAAGTTACCTGATAATAGGGTCCTAAAAAATCTTGGTTAGTGTTAAGGGGGGTGTTCCTAAATCTGGTCCTGATTATCCCAGTTTGTGTAGTTGAATAGGGAGCCAAAAGTGCATAGGTTTTGGTTAAGTGGCTGCCTTGTTTGTTAGCCCCAATGATCTTATTACATTTATCTAATAATCCAACTGACCATGTGTGTTCCAGCACATTGTCCTGTACCACATATACTAGGGCTAGGGATAAGACCTTTAGGGTTTTGAATTTACTACGACTCCCCATCACAGTCCGAAAACTGCATGGTTGTATATGGAGCCGAAGAAAGTGTATGGGCCAGTGCCTGGGTTTCAGTGAGGGTGAGGTATTGGTGAAAGTACAATGATACCCACCATCACAATAATCCATTGCATGGTTGAATATGGACCCAAGGAAAGTGCACAGGAATAAAATTGAATTGAACTGTAGCAAACCCCCACTTAGTGTCTGCTGGTTTAACAAATCCAATTGAGTGTAACTGTAATTGGGCTTTAAGCTGGTAGGTTTGGAGCTGATTTAAAGGTTTAAGTGTTTTAAACCTCATTGTATCCTACTTTAAAGAGTTGGCTAAAGGTTTAATGATTTTTAGGTATTTGGAATTGCTCAGTTTTGGATAAACTTTTTTGTTGTTGATGGTCAGTTTAATATTAGGTTGAGGCCATAGATAAATATTTAAGTAAAATTTTTAGACTAATTCTAAGTGTTAATATTAAACCTTGTTTAAACATTGTGCCTGTTATTATTTAATTAATCTTAAGACACATCTTCAGTAGTGTTCCTCAGAGCTGTCACGTGTTTCAGACTTTAAACACTATACACCCTCATCTGAGGCGGCCAGCCGCAGGTGGATCGGTCCTCGGCTTGTGTGCCATGTCCAATTGATGATGATGATGTTTGTCTATTAAGTTATTGATTTATTTATCTAATTATTTATTTGTGTTCCTAGCATATTTATTTAGTCCTGGATCCACTTTCCTTGATAAACCTCTCACAAGGTTGTTTTATTGCACTTGGCAATGGCACAACAATCCTTTAAATATGTCAACTATTAAATATCAAACATTATGTACATGTTAATATTAAAGTTAAACATTCATTTTTCAGTCCAAAAAATGCATAGTTGTGTAGGGAGGATTAAGGTTAGGGTCAGGGTTAGGTTTTTGAATTTAGTTTTTGATAGATACTGTGTCTTGGCAGTTGCTGCTATTTGGCTTTCGTTGGATTTTATGCTTTGTTTTCAACATTAACAACATTAATCTAAAGTGCCATGGGAAGGAGAGCAGAGTGTCATCAGAGAGGCAAAGTGCACACACACACACACACACACAGAATCCACAGCCACTTCAAGGACAGCGGTGACATGTGGCTGTTGTGAGGAAAACTCTGTACAACTCACCGAAGGCTGCCGGACCAGACAACAGCCCTGACAGAGTGCGCAGAGGATGTTCTCACTGACATCTTCAGCATCTCCCTGAGCAGCACCGTTGTTCATGTGCTTCAAGGCCCCCGCCATTGTCCCCATGCCGAAGATGTCTTCAGTGTCCTGCCTCAACGACTACCGCCCAGTTGCACTCACACCCATCATCATGAAGTGCTTCAAGAGGCTTGTCATATGGCACATCAAGACCCTGCTGACCTCCTCAATGGAGCCCCTGCAGTTCATATATTGTCCCAACCGCTCAACAGACCACACAACCCCCTCACGCAAACTCTTCACCCTCCTGGCATCTGGCAAAAGGTACAGAAGCAGTCGGGCCCTCAACAGAGAATGGACTGACACCAACCCACACACACATACACAGTCATGATCAACTGAATATTACTCCACTCTCTTTGCAATTTTTGCACATTTCTTTCTTAAATTGCTGCTAAAACACTGTACACAAAATACTGTACTGACCACCTGCACTCCTGCTAACACTGTATTTATCACAGTAAATATATAGTGTCATACTATGCTTACATTTACAACATTTTACTATTACATTGTCATATTTTTTGCACATCTGTTACATATGGCACTCTGTCTACTTTATCCATACTAGATCTATGTACTATTCAATTCAATTCAATTTTATTTGTATAGTACTTTTAACAATAGACATTGTCACTAGTCTGTGCTGCACTGTCCTTATTGTGCTTATTGTCCTGTTTTAGGAAATTGTACTTGACTTGCACTGTTTGCACACTTGCACTTTATGTGGTCCTGGAGGTCTGTGTTGTTTTATGTAGCACCATGGTCCTGGAGGAACATTGGTTCATTTCACTATGTACTGTACCAGCTGTTTATGGCTGAAATGACAATAAAAAGCCAATTCACTTCACTTTATTATTTGATATTATTTGAGTCTAAGACTGGGCAGGTGTGAGGGAAAGGAAAAGTCAAAGCTGGAGTTTAGACAGGAACTGGTTTCCTTTCTTTCTTTGGCCATTAACTGAAGCTAAATCTCAACTAGGTGTTGTCCCGGTGCAAGCCAGCAGCAGCGGCGCTTCCGTGAGACAGGGAGGGCGTGGCGGACGCTCCCGGGCCTTTTGGAGATCAGTGTGCACGGGCTGCGATCACTCGTCTCCACTTACGTCTCAGTCTGGAGAAAAATAATGAGCACATATTAGTATCATTACTAATCGGGCCTACCTTTTTTCCTCCTTTTATATCCCTCTGTCGTCTCCAGGAGGGTAAATTGGCGCTGCGGAGATGATTGTCTGTCACCCATGCTGAATTAGGTTGCTCCGCCTCGCAGCCACGTCCACTCTGGCTGTCCAAAACAAAGGGGGTGCTGAACTGGCATGTCCACTCAGCACCCTACCGGCAGTCATGTGAGGAGCGCTGTGTATCTTTGGTGTGTGGGCTGCCGGTCCGCCGTCACAGTACTCACCCCCCACCCCCACCCCCCAGCTCCGGCCTACTGCCGGCATGCGATGGGCCCAGAGTGAGATGCGCCAAGAGAGCCCATCTACATTACCGTGCTGAGCCCCCGCTCGGTGTTGCACGGTGAAATCGTAGTCCTGCAGAGAGAGGAACCACTGCGTCACCCTGGCTTTCATGTCCTTGGCCTTGGCCATCCTTTGCAGCGGAGCGTGGTCTGTGATCAGAGTCCGCCCCCAGGTAATATTTCAGCTCATCCACGGCCCATTTGTTGGCCAGGGCTTCCCTCTCCACTGCAGATTATTTCCTCTCCGCAGGGGTCAGCTTTCGGCTTGTGTATAGGACCGGGTGTTCCTCCCCATTGAAGACCTGAGAGAGGACCGTTCCTTGTCCTGTCTCGGATGCGTCTGTCTGCAGGATGAAGGGGAAGCTGAATTCAGGGCTCCTGAGGATGGTTGCCTGTTTTAGCTCCTCGAAGGCTTGCTCTGCTTCCCGACTCCAGCACATCCAGTCTGGCTGGCCCTTCCTGGTGAGATCAGAGAGAGGAGAGGCAATCGAGGAGAAGTTGCGCACAAACTGACGGTAATATCCAGCCAACCCCAAGGACGCACGTACATGCTTTTTTGTGGTTGGCCTTGGGTATCCTCGCACAGCTTCCATCTTCCTTTCCTGAGACATCAGGAGCCCCCGACCGATGCGATACCCCAGGTACTCGGTGCGTCCCAACTGGCATTTCTTGGGGTTGGCTGTCAGCCCAGACTTCTGGATCTCCCCCAGGACCTCCCTGAGGTGGTGCAGGTGGTCGGACCAGGTGGTGGAGTGGATGACCACGTCGTCAATGTATGCGACGGCGTACTGGCAGTGGGGCCGAAGAACAATGTCCATCAGCCGCTGCAATGTGGCTGGGGCACCGTGGATGCCGAATGGAAGGACCAGGTACTGCCAGTGGCTGTTGGCGGTGGAGAACGCTGTCTTCAGCTTCCGTTCTAACCTTAAAACTCCGACACTTACAACTTCTTACAACCTTACAACTTCTAACCTTACAACTCTGGTTCAGCTTCTGGAAGTCATTATAAAGCCGGATGCTCCCGTCGGGCTTGGGCACCACAATGATGGGGCTGTACCATGGACTGGTGGACTCCTTGATGAACTGGAGCAGGAGCTCACAAGTGATGTTCCAGGAGGTGGCCTTCCAAAGCGGGACTGTGTCGGGGTACCAGGTTGCAATATCCACAATGACCAGGATGTATTTGTGGCCCCGGGTAGACCTACTCACTCAAAGTAGATGCCGATAATGGGGAGAGGAATCAGTGGCGCAGGAGCAGTCTTGTAGGGAGTAGTTCTTTAGCACTGGGGGCATTGCTGGCAGAAGGTGTGGACCTCCGCGTCCATTTCCGGCCACAGGAAGTGGTCCCTCAGCTTCTCAAGCATGTTGCGTGCCCCAAGTGCCCCCCAAGTGAGTGTGCGTGAGCCAGGTGCAGGAGGTCGCGGGTACGGCTGTGGGGGACCATGAGCAGTTCATAGTGTTGATCTCTTCGCTCAGTTTTATAGTAGAGGAGGCATACCAGGAAGTAGGAGGCTGGAAGTCGCTGCTCGGGATGCTGGTGGACGCCTTCAATCACCTGCACCCAGCTCCAGCAGTTCTTCAGCCTGGTGTCTTCCTTCTACTCCCGACTGATGTTGCCCGACATCTCCATGGACACAGGAGACCACGAGGGAACCACTGGCTTTAGGGAATATCAGTAGGGAAGGGGGTGCCAGGGTGATGGTGGAGTCCAGGAGGGCCAAGACTGGCTGGCTGTTGATCTGGACGGAGATTGTGGATAGGCTGGGAGGGGTAGCTTTATGAAGTGCACAGCCTGTGAGCCAGGGCTTGTCCCAATGGCGTGGTGCAGCAGGGTCCGGCTCAGAAGGCATGGTCTCATCCTTCGGAGTCCCATTGCTCCTGCCGATTTCCAGTGTCGCTACAGCTCTCTCTAGGGCCTCCATCATTTCCTGAGAATCGCGGGCTCAATGCATGCCCACGGTCTTCTGAGCCTCGGGCGGCAGAACCCTCAGGAACCTGTCCTTGGCCACCCGCTCGATGACCTCTGTAGCGGAAAGCCGCTCAGGCTGCAGCCATCTCTTGGTGATTCACAGCAATGTGTCCATTTGGCCACTAGGGGAGGCTTTGGGGTCATATCTCCAGCGGTGGAGCTCTGCTGCTGCGCTGGTGGGAGAGAGGCCACAGCGTAGGAGGATCTCACTCCTGACACTCAAAGGTGGCCAAGAATGCCTCCACATCATCGTCGGCAGTGAGTTTTGTGAGATGGTGCTGGGCCTCTCGTCAGGGGTTGGGGAGGGGGATGGCTGCAGTGCTAGCTGCCTTGCGGAGCTCTTGGGTGGCCATTTGGAGGCTGCGGGCCAGGTCCTGAGTCACGGCCTGCTGCTGCAGGCTGGTTTGGAGGAACTGCTGGAATATGGCATCCATCTTCATGCTGGGTGCTGTGAGGACCCCCTGTGAGGTGCTGAGAGGATGTTGGGGTGAAGGTGAGCGTGGCTTGGTGGGTGTGGTGAGGTAGGTGTTGTCCTTGTGTGAAGCGCGGCGAGCTGGTAGCAGTGGCACTTCCATGAGACGGGGAGGGCGCGGCAAACACTCTCGGGCCAGTTGGAGATTGGGGTGCTTGGGCTCACAACTTGGGCTCACAAGTTCACAGCACACTGTCTGAGGGTTAAGGTTTTAATGTTTGTTTAAAAAAAATGACCAAAGCTTGGATTTATTTTGCTCAGGCTACATCTGATGTTCCTTCTCCATTTAGTTATTTATGAGATATTTATTCCTCCCTTTTCTTCTTTTCTTTTGTTAAAACTTTTTTCCTTCTGGGAAAAGGAATAAAACAGAAAATCGGGGAGACCAAATTTATTCTTCTTTTGAAAGGGATGGTATAGTATGATAGGTAAGCTTAGGTAAAGTTTGGGCTCTGATTCATTTTATTCTTTTCATTTAATTATATTAATTTGTTCTTCCTACAGTCTAAATTGGGAGTCAGGTGTCCATAACCCTGGTGGTTTTGGGTATTGTTAGGGTAGGTGATAGGGTTTAGATGTTGGGTTAGGTTATTAGGGACCTCTGTAAATTCATATTCAAATGACTATATAAGTGCTATGGTTCTGTTCAGTAGGTTCAACCAAGAAGAATGGACTAGGGATTTGGAGTCAAATTGCTTGAAGGTAAGTGCTATTTTCACTTTTAGTGCTATTACATTCAACAAGTAAGTGCTTGATTGTCTTCCACTCTGTAAAAGGTAAGTGCTTTATTCACTCTCCTATTTAGTGTTTTGTGTTCAATCTTATTTTTATGACTCTCAATTTGTGTCATTCTCTATCACCTAAAATTAAAAAATAGAAAAATGTTCTCCTTCGGTTCCTCATCCAGCCTCCTGTTGTCAAACCCCAGTGTCTATTTATCCGGTCAAACCCCAGTGTCTATTTAACGGACAGGTTTTGTTGTTTTATGGCTGCCCTGAAACCTTAATTTCATTTTAATAATCCAGAGACATCTTAAGATCTACATGTTAGTCTTTTTCTATGGTCATGAGAATTATAATGTGGTGTAGACATTTGGTTTAAACTTGTGCGCTATAATGAATCTGCCCTTGTGTGGACAATGGAAACAACCCTGGTCTGATCTTTAATATCTGACCATCATGACTTTATAAGGAGTTAAAACATGATTTAAACTTTGGGTTAAAACTTGTGTAATGTAATGAACATAGATTCTGCCCTCATGTAGACAATAATATCCCTGGCCTGACCTTTAATCTTGATTGTTTTTGTATGGGTTTAGGTTTAGAGCAATTTCTTACGACTTTCATTAAGTTCCATGGGTATCCATGTTTTTAATCTGTGTATCCATCTCACTTCACTTTTTTCCCTCTGTTTATCCATCCAGGTTAGGTTGGCTTCCAACCCTGAGACTGTTAATTTATCCAAACCATGTTCTTTAAAGTAATTGATTAACTGTGTATTTTTTGTGTTACTAGTAAAGTTGTGTATGTTTTGTTTTAACCTTAATATTTATGTGCTTTTAGTTTCACCTATGTAGCATTTGTGACAGTGGGAACATGTTTTTCAGTTACAGTTAAGACTCAGAAATTTAATAGCAATTAAAGGGAAATGTTTGTTTGCTTAGTAGTTTGTCTCCTCCTACTGGCTGTTCTAAGGATAATCCTTCATAATGTTGAGATTGTCATGTGACTGGTCAGATGATCAATAAGGAAGTTAGTGGTTTTCCATGCAGTCCATCTCTGTATAGATATGGCAGTGAATTAGCATCCATCTGCATTCATCTTTGGCCTTTGGTAGCTTTGTCAGTATCTTTCATTACTATTGTTTATACATCTTGAATAGTATTTGATTATTTTTTAAGTATTCATAGTTAATGCAGATAGTTGTTCATGTTAGCTGAATTTTCACATTGCATTGTATGGGAGCTACAGTGCATTCCTTTTGCTTTATTATTACTCGCATTTGTTTGCTTATCTCACTTCATGTCATTATTAAGCAAGCAAAGCAGCATCTTTAAGAGTTAAATCTATCATTTGGTAGATTACATAGATAGTTGAACTAAGTATTTATTTCATGTACACATTGTGAATGTAAATTCATATTGTTTTATTGTTTTCCTTTCTATTTCTTAGTTTTACCTCATCCTTATTTAAAATTGGAAAAAGACATTCCGTATCTGAACTTTTAATGAAGGGTGAGTTTAGCTTGCTGTAAAAGTATGCAGAGGATGTATATAGAGGACAGTACAGTAAAACGATGGCTCAGTCAGGCAGGGCATTGCAGTTCAAGCTGATCATACACAGCGTTAAGCAAGTAACCATGAGTTCTTCAAACCATGTCAAAGAAAAGCTCACCAACATGGAAGACCAAGTGCTAGCATGAGCGAAGGCAGAGGCTGCAAAGGCACTTGCTGAGAAGCAAATGAAAATGAAAATAGAAAAGGCTCGTTTAGAAGCCTCTATGGAAATTTTTTTAAAAAAGAGAAAGAGACTGCTGCAGCTGTAGCAAAGGCTGATGTCCTCGAAGCTGCTGTTGATTATAACAGTGAAAGATTAAGCTGTAGCCTCTTACCAAATGACACTCCCATAGACTCAGTACAGCACACAAAAGATTATGTCATGCAGCAAGCAGAGACAAACAGCCCATCTCTCGCTATGCCTGGTGTAGAGCCATTTTCTAATGACCAAATAGGACAAGCTTATCAGCCACACTCATCACAATGCCAACATTTCATCCTGAGTGCAACATTTCTCCAGGGCTCTCATCTGCTGCTACCCACATTCATAATAACTCCAGTGAACTTTGTTATCTAGCTCTCTCCTGGTAAGGTAGGTTTCTGACTTTGTGTACTATCTACTTGACTCAGTTGGATCTAGATTCTCGCCACTAGA
>JAKKZM010000050.1:3938-14251 GCA_037576825.1 Pangasius krempfi | reverse complement strand
ACCCTAACCTTAGCTTTTCTCTAACCCTAACCCTAACCTTAACCCTAACCTAACCCTAACCCTAGCCCTTCTGTTACCCTAACCCTAACCCTAGCCCTTCTATAACCCTAACCCTAATCCTTACGCTAACCTTAACAATAACCCTAACCCTAACATTAACCCTAACCCTAACCCTAGACCTTATATAACTAAAACCCTAACCCTAAACCCAACCCTAACCCTTCTCTAACCCTAACCCTAACCCTTCTATAACCCTAACCCTAACCCTAACCCTTCTATAACCCTAACCCTAGCCCTAACACTAACCCTAACCTTAAGTTAGGTTTGTGCGTCTGAAAACAGAAATATGACTCTCAGCATCTGCTAACATGACCCTGGACATCTATAAAAAATTTAATACCTTGACCCTCAACATCACGTAGAAAAAAAATGTCATCTTTAAACATTCCTAAACTCTCAACATGACCCTCAACATCTGTAATCAGATATGTAAATATGAGTTAACACAATGCTCTACATCTGAAAACATCTGTTAATATGACCCTCAACATCTGTGACTACAACCCCAAACATCTGCAAAAATCTATTAGCATGACCCTAAACATCCATAAACAGATAAACAAGCATTAACAGGACCCTGAACATCTGTACACATCTGTTATTAAGACCCTCCAATTTATAAATGCCATGATCTGCCCTCAACATCTGTAAACATCCACTAACCCGATCCTCAACATCTGTAAACATCTATTAAACCAGTCTGGCCATTCTCTGTTGACCTCTTGATCAACAAGGCGTTTCCGTCTGCAGAACTGCTGCGCACTGGATGTTTTTTCTTTATTGCACCATTGTGAGTAAACTGTAGAGACTGTTGTGCGTGAAAATCACAAGAACGCAGTTACAGAAATACTCAAGACAGCCCCTTTGGCACCAACAATCATGCCAAGGTCAAAATCCTGATTTCATGCACTGCCACACGATTGGCTGATTAGATAACTGCAGGAATAAGCAGGTGCACAGGTGTTCCTAATAAAGTGTTCACTGAATGTATTTCAAGCATAGTAAATTAACGGTCGGCCAAAGGCACATAATTTGCTTTAAACATTGAATTAGAGCTGGAAGTCTCTCTTTTTCTTTTTGTCGATACACCAAAACTTATGCGACGACAGTTTTTTTTTTGTTTGTTTTTTTGTTTTTTTTTCCCAGAAAATGATTTTCTCCTTTTTTATTGTTGATTTGATGGAAACACTGCCAGGGAGTAAAATTCCCGAATATTGTTTCTTGCCTTTTTATCTTATCGCTTACATTTTGCACAGAAAGTTAATGGAAACGAAGCTCATGTTACGTTGCATAACAGTATTGCTGTTTAAATCAACCAATAGATGAGAGGGTGCAGCATATGCCCGATGAAGCTTCGATGACCTGAGAGTTTTTAAGTAGTGCCTTCACAGCTGCCACAATGTCCGAATATGTATTTGAGTCACTCGAAAAGACGTTAGAAACTCATATACCAGGTGCAGAACTCAAAGAGATTAAACGCATTTTATACGGAAAAGAACTGAGGTAAGTGTACAGCCATGTACTGATTTCACGAATAGTTGTTAGACCAAAATCTGTCCCAGTTTTGGATTATTTTACTATAAATAAAGCTATTATTTAATATTATCTTATTATTTTATATTTTGTACCCGACAATTAACGTTGATTATTAAATGCTTTCTATGCTGTTTAAAACTTTTCAGTAGTTTTAGACTTGCGTTTAAAAGCAGGGCATAATGTGTAAATGATTGTTCATGGACTTTGGCCGAACAGCCTGAAACGGAGGTTGACATGACGCCGTAGATCAGACGTTTTGGATTTCATGGTGTCTCGTCAGTATAATATTGTTCGTTGTCACATTATTAGGAAGCGCAATCACTGTTACAATGTTAGCTGATTTAATTTTTTTTCCTGCTAAACATTTGTCCACTAACTCCTCCCGTATTCGAGATCAGGGGGTTTTATACCTAAACAGTATTATTTTACTCTCTGACTACGGATCATGTTGGTACTAATCATCTTGTTGTATTAAGCGTTCTGATTATTACTGATTAGGGAAATTATTGTGATAAATAAATTGATCAAATGGGGTGGAATTGTAGAACATAAAATATGAAATGTATTTTCTGATTAATATTACCTACATTATACTGCACATAATCCATTTTATAATGTAGCTTATGTCTTAATGTGACTCGAGAAGGAACAGAGAACTGAGGCCTATGTTTGAAGGGCAACTTGAGGAAAACAAGTCAATTGTTTCAAATGTCAAATGTTCAAAAAGTCAAATGGCCTTAATTCCTAGGACTTTGAGCAGAGAGGTGCAAATCGCTATCAGAATAAGAGTGGAATAAACATATTCAATCACCTAGGCAGACACCTGTAAGTCTGCCTATAACATTTAGTTTGTACCAGGCTATGCAGAGGACTGCTTAAGATGAGAAGTAAAAGCCTTGAAAGATTACATAAGCAGAACTCTCAGTACCGACTCAGGGGATATGTGCGTCAAATATTGATAAGGAGGAAAGTGGAGACATGTCCTAGGTGACTCTGGTCCAATGTGGTCTCATCGGCCTTGTTTGCTTTAGATAACATAAAGGGCAGATGGTTGATTTAAAGAAGTGGTTCTCAAACTTTTCAGACCAAGTACCACCTTCAATAAAAGTAGACATTCCAAGTACCACTTACTCACTACCATCTAAAAATTACATGCCTTGCATAATCAAATTAAAAAATGTATTATTTTGTATAATTATATTTATTGCGGTGATTGTTCTGTGAATTTATTACAAGTCAACAAATACAAACATTACAAAAATGAAAGTGGCCAAAGCAAACCATCTACTCTTTTACACACAAATTATAGTTAAATTTCAGTGGGAGGGATGAGTCTGTTTAGATTAGCAAAACCTTGCAAAGTTAGGGATGTGAGCAGTGAGCTTGAAACACATATCTGCCTCAGCATCCATTCTGTTGCGGTACTTGGTCATTATTGCAGAGAGAGCAGAGAAGCCTTTCTCACGAAGGTAGGTAGTAGCAAAAGGCATTAAAACCTGCACAGCCTTGAAGGAGAGGGCAGGGTATACTCAAAATTCAAAAGTGACTGTTGTTTCAATTCTGACATGAGAGGTGTAGAAGATTATAATTCCAACAGCTTCTCCTGTTGAGCACACATCAGACCTAAAGGTATTTCTTTGAAATCAGCAGCAAAGAGATTTCTGATCTGGAAAATACTCTGCAAATTGTTCAGTTAGTGAGGAGAGGTGCACAACTATTACATCTTGAATGGCAAAATAAAGTGTCATCTCATTAGTGTGCAGAAAGTTTTCTAGAGCTGGGAACGCAGAGACATTGTTTGATTTGACTTTATTGATGCAAAGCTGCAGCTTTTTCTTCAGGATGGCGATTTTATCATGGACATCAAAAACAGTAAAACTGAGCCCCTGTAGTTCCAAATTCAGCTCATTCAAATGTGAGAATATATCCACCAAATATGCTAATTTTGCCAGCTACACTGGATCCTCAAACAGACTTGCTAGGGGAGACTAGCTTATGTAAAAATATCTTCACCTTGGAGTGAAGTTTATAGAGTCTTGTGAGCACTTTGGCTCTGGTTAACCATATCACTTCTGTATGTAACAAAAGCTGCACATGTTCACTGCCCATTTCATTACAGTGCACACTAAACAGATGTGAATTCATGGGTCAAGCTTTGATCAAATTTACAACTTTGGCAGCAGAATCTAGCACTATCTAGAGTGGTATCACACGAGTACTCTATTCCTGCTCTGTAATTTTGCTGATGCAACATGTTAAAAATCAAATCTATAAAACTATTAAAATTGGAAATATTAGAAATTGCGCATTTGATATATTTATAAAACATGGGAAATTATTTTCAAGAATAAAATTTAATTTTTTAAATTTCCAATCATGTCGTGTACCCTGTTTGAGAAACACTGATCTAAAGGGATGAGGAGACATCTAGTGGCGGTAAAAAGAGTTCGGGAGTAAGAAAATTTAGAACAAGCCAATTAGAGGAGGCAAGTATGTCCCGCCCTTGGGACGTTTAAGGTCATGCACCATGGTCAGCTTTTCCGTGTTCGCTCTTGAGACAGACCTTTATTGCATAGGTTTTCCATTTGTAATAATGCTTATTATTGATTTTGAGAAGTAATAGTTTTGTTTCTTGCTTATCCTCGAACCTGCATGTGAGACGGAAAGGAATTCTCCATGACGGTGCTGTCAAATCTTTTTAGGGGAATGTAGACAGTGCATGCTCAAAAAGTCACTAGTCACCAGATGACGTCATATACTAATTTGCATATTGACTGATATTAATGATCATTTATAAACTAAAAGTATTAGTAGATGAAGATTAGAATAGAATATAACATGTTTCTTGTAAAAAGAAGTCATCTTTGCTCGTGGTTACTCAAATTAACTATTTATGTATTTAAGTGAAGTGCAGTCTGAAATGCAATCATAAAAAAAACAGACAAAATGAAACAGTGGTAGTAAGTAGTTGGGAAACAGACGTGAAGGAAAACTGATCAGTGGTGATCACTACTTAATCATTGGGAACAGTGGTGATTAGTAATTAGTCAATGGATATAGGTTTATTCAAACGCAACTCAGTTAGCCTTTACACACTGGTGGTCAGTCGAGTGAACCTGCTCTCTCGGCTTGTACAGTTGTGGTCATAAGTTTACATTCATCTTGCAGAATCTGCAAAATGTTAATAATTTAAGATAAATAAGAGGGATCATAAAAATTGAATTTTTTAGGGCTGAGCAAGTTAACGCGTTATCGCGTTAACGAATTAATTAATTAACGCCGACAATTATTTTATCGTGCATTAACGCAGTTTTTTAAATTACTACTTTATTTCGAAAGTCCGTTGCTCACTGGCTCTGAATACACGTACAGACAAACGTCTCCAGGTTACGCATGTAACCATGGTTCCCCGAAGGGAACGAGACGCTGCGTCGAAACGCTATGGGAACGCCTTCAGCGTGACCGTGCTCTGAATCACATGTGTAATCAGTCCAATGGATGGGCGAGACGTCACGGGCGGGGTGATGTAACGACCCGAAAGCATAAAAGCCCGAGCGGCATGCGCCGCGCTAGCTTTGAGAATGAGGCAAGCGCGGCAGGGATGCCGGAAGTGAGACGCAGTGTCTCGTTCCCTTCGGGGAACCATACTCGGCCCGGCCAGAATGGGGCTACTAGCAGTAGGCGGACCCCGTCCCGGCGCACTCTCTCCAGAACTCCGGGGAGCAGAACGACCGGGGGAAAAGCGTACAGACGTAGCCTCGGCCACGTCTGTACCATAGCATCCTGTCCTAAGGGAGCCGGATGAGTTAGAGAGAACCAAAGGGGACAGTGCAACGTCTCCTGCGTCGCAAACAGATCCACCTGGGCTCAGCCAAATAGACGCCATATCTGCTCCACCACCTCAGGGTGGAGTCTCCATTCCCCGGGCATCGGACCCTGCCTCGACAGGGCGTCTGCTCCCAAATTGAGACGGGCAGGGATGTAGACTGCTCTCAATGAGAGGAGTCTCCCCTGGGACCACAGAAGGATCTGGAGTGCCAGCCTGTAAAGGGGGCACGAGCGCAGACTTCCCTGGTGGTTGATGTAAGAGACCCCTGCCGTGTTGTCGGTGCGCACCAACACGTGGCGGCCTCTTAGGTCCGGGAGGAAGTGTTTCAGTGCCAGAAACACGGCCAGCATCTCCAGGCAGTTGACGTGCCAAGTGAGATGGCGACCGCTCCACAGACCGCGGGCAGAGCGGCCACTCATGACTGCTCCCCAACTGGTGAGGGACGTGTCCGTCGCTAGCGTTACGCGGCGACCAGGAGCTCCCAGCACCGGGCCCTGAGACAAGAAGCCAGGTTTTCTCCACATGTCTAGAGCACGTAGACATCGCCTCGTGACTCTGATCGTACGGAGCGGATTTCTCCTCAGGGAGAATCCCCTGGTCTTGAGCCACCACTGTAAGGGCCTCATATGTAGCAGGCCGAATGGTATTACGATGGACGCAGCTGCCATCAACCCCAGCAGTTTCTGAAACTGCCTGACAGTGAGTGACCAGCCTTCCCTCACTCTCGCGACTGCCGTGCGGATCGACTCTATCCGAGCAGGAGCCAAGCGTGCCTGCATTGTGGTCGAATCCCACACCACGCCCAGGTAGGTGGTTCTCTGAGCCAGAGAAAGCACACTCTTCCAGGCGTTTAGTCTTAAACCCAGCTTCTTCATATGGGTGTGAACGACATCTCGATGCCGAACCGCCAACTGCTCTGATCGAGCTAAAATCAACCAATTGTCGATATAATTTAGTATGCGGATGCCCCGGAGTCACATAGGAGCCAGAGCAGCATCCACACACTTCGTGAAGGTCGATCGTGACAAATCAGTCCTCGGACCTGATCTGAGACACGACCTGAGAGGCCGTGAGCATCCTGAACTTCAGTCAGGCGACTGAGAGGTTCAACTGCCGCAAGTCCAAAATGGGACGCAGTCCCCCATCCTTCTTGGGAACAATGAAGTACCAGCTGTAAAAGCCGGACTCTCTGTTGTGAGGAGGGACCACCTCGATGGCCCCCTTCCTCAGGAGAGTACGCACTTCCTGTTCCATCACCAGAGCCTGCTCGGGGCCCACCAAGGTGGGAAGAACCCCGGAAAATTGAGGCGGAGGAAAGCCGAACTGAATTCGGTAGCCTCTCTCTATGGTACGCAGGACCCACTGAGACACATTCGGCAGAAGTTTCCACGCTGCCAGAAAGCTCACTAAGGGGATCAGCCTCTCGAGACTGACCTCTGGTGCGATAGGAGCGGCTAGCCCGGTGCCCTGGAGTGGCAAACCGACAGGGAACGGCCGAACCAGCTGCAGAGACCTCCCACGAGGCCGCAAGCCTCCCAGGCCCGGAGCATTGCCGGGTGAGGACTGGGAGAGACGCTCGCGGGAGACCGCTGCCCCTAGAGACACCATAGGTGGCAGGATTGGAAGCCCCGCGCCAAAAGCGTCAGGACTTTTTAGCCGCGGCCCTCCTGGATAAAAGGACGGTCCTCAGATCCGTCTTTACGTCAGAAGGGCCGGGCCCTGTTTTTGGGCCTCTCTGTGGGAGGAGGACGTACACGGAGGGGGCTGCCCCCGCCCAGCAGCCCAGCGAGCCAGAGCGTGAGAAACCGCTGGAACGCTGCCGTCTGAGTGCGAGCCTGCTGGCACCTGTCAACGACGGAGTTGACAGCGTCGCCGAACAGGCCTGAGGGCGAAAGCGGGGTGTCCATGAGCACAGCCTTGTCCTTCTCTTTCATGTCGGACAAGGTGAGCCAGAGGTGTCTCTCCTCCGCCACCAGGACTGCCATAGACCGACCGATAGCACGGGCGTTCTCCTTGGTGGCGCGGAGGGATAAATTGGCGGCCCGTCTGAGCTCAGATATGTGCTCAGACGGTAGCTCCCCATGCTCATCTAGCTCTCTGAGCAGGTCGGCCTGGTACGCCTGTAACACCGCCATGGTGTGCAGACATGCACCAGCCTGACCTGCTGCCGTGTACGCCTTGCCCACCAGCGCTGAGGTGGTTCGCAGCGGTTTGGTGGGGAGCGCCGGAGCCTTCAGGAACGATGCAGCACCAGGGGACAGATAGCTAGCTAGCGTCTGCTCGACCCTGGGCATCGCCCTGTAGCCTGTATGGTCCAGCCCTCCTACGTTAGCATAGTGAGCAGAGGGGGGACTGAATAAACGGGCCGAAAAAAGACCTCCTCCATGACCTCGACACCTCGGGAAAAAAGGCAGGCTCCGGCGCGGAGGTGGCGGCCTGCTGCACAGGAAACTCATCTAACTTGGACCCCTGTGGTTCAACCTGGGACTCAGCGGGCCAGTGAATGCTAAGCTTAGCGACGGCTCGCGTAACCACCTCCAGCAGCTCTTCATATTGGACCGAGTGCTGCTTATATTCGGGGTCGACGCCCTCCACGTCAACCTCCTCGGAGGAAAACAGGCGGAGCGCCGAGTCCGCTCCCCGGGGGGAAGAAACCGCAGAGTGTGCTTCCGAACCCAGAGAGAGGACTGTGGATCTGGAGGGTGAGGAAGGAGAAAGGGGCTGGCCCGTCTCCATTCCCTCCGCCAGATCCATCTGCGAGCCCCACGAGCGTAACCGCCACTCTGCCTCGGTAGAAGCGGGGCCGGCACCGCGAGGCACGCGAGTGAAGGCTCCCTCCTCAAAGAGAGCCCTACGGGAGCGGAGCACGCACAGCGGCAAACGCTCGCAATGCGAGCAGCCGGCTCCCTCGAGAGCCAACTCAGTGTGCTCCGCCCCCAAGCAGACAACGCAAAGGCTGTGTGTATCCCCGTCCGTAATATAACGCGGACAGGGAGGAATACACAGCCGAAAGCGCCGTCCGTCCTCGCCCATATGCTTTGTTTTGTCTTTGGCATGCCTCCGACAAAGAACACAAAATAGCCAAACAATTTGGCTTTTTTGACAAACAATAGACACAGAGCGCTTGCTGAAAGACAGAAAGCTAGCGCGGCGCTTGCCGCTCTGGCTTTTATGCTTCCGGGTCGCTACGTCACCCCGCCCGTGATGTCTCGCCCATCCATTGGCTGGATTGAACATGTGATTCAGAGCGCGGTCACGCGGAAGGCGTTCCCATAGCGTTTCGACGCAACTCGAGTTCCTGAAGGGGAACTATAAGAGAGATAGCAAAAACCTTAGGCCAAATCAACAGTTGATTTCTTAAAAAGAAAGAAAGCACTGGTGAGCTCAACAACATCGAAAGGCCTGGAAGACCACAGAAGACAACTAAAGTGGATGATTGCAGAATCCTTTCCTTGGTGAAGAAAAACCCCTTCACAACATCAACAGAAGTCAAGAATACTCTGGAGAAGGTAGTTTGTCAAAATCTACAATTAAGAGATGCCTTCATGAATGTAAATACAGAGGATTTACAACAAGGTGCAAACCACTGGTAACATTCAAGAACAGGAAAGTTCTGGAATAAGATTCTTTGGACTGATGAAACCAAGAACCAAGAAAAGTATCGCCAAAGAAAGGAACAGCTCATGATCCAAAGTATACCACATCATGTGTCAATCATGGTGGAGGCAGTGTGTGGCTGCCAATGGAACAGTAGCAAGATGAATTCTGAGGTGTATAGAGCTATACTCTCTGCTCACATTCAGCCAAATTCTACAAAACTGATAGGACGCCGCTTGGATAATGGATAATGACCCTAAACATACTGCAAAAGCAACTCGAGACTTTTTGAAGGCAAAGAAATGGAATATTCTTCAATGGCCAAGTCAGTCCCCTGATCTCAACCCAATAGAGCATGCTTTTCACTTACTGAAGACAAGACTGAAGACAGAAATGTTAACATGTTATTTTCCCCCGACCCTGTTCAGTTGGAAGAAGGTTCCTCCGGGTAAATATAAGGTTAGCGCATGCGCCAGTTCGGGTGTTAGCGCGTGGGGAAAGGGGGGTTAGTTGATTAGGAACTTGGTGTGGATATAAGATTACCTGTGAAGTGGGATAAATAAAATGGAGTGTTGACTGTGTAATTGTCGTGTTTATTTGAATAACATGGTAGCAGAGGATGGTTGAAGGATGGCAGCTAATTATAAAGTTCCGCCAAAGTTTGATGAAACCAGGCCATACGAGTGTTGGAAAAATGAAGTTAATATATGGACGCGGGTTACTGAACTCGACAAAAAGAAACAAGCCCTCGCTGTTGCCTTGGGGCTTGAGGGGAGAGCCCGTGAAACGGCGATGGAAATACCTGCGGAGGATTTAGACAGTGATAACGGTATGGCAACGCTGATGGCTAAGCTGGACGATGTGTTCCTAAAAGAGGAAAAGGATCGTGCATATGAAGCCTATTCTTACTTTGATGGCATAACCAAGAATAGTTCGGCTTCCATGGCGGACTGCATAATTGATTTCGAACAGCGATACAATCACATGAAAAGGTATAATATGACGCTTCCTGACGCTGTGCTGGCTTTTAAGTTACTGGATATGGCTTGCCTCGACGAAAAAAATAGACAGTTAGGACTGACGGCCTGCACCGAGTTGAAGTTTTCATCCATGAAGTCGGCTTTAAAACGGATTTTCGGAGGTAAAATGACAGGCTCGTCAAACGGAATACAAGTGAACCAGGACGTGGAGTTTTTCACGGAACAAAGAAGGAACACAAGGAAGAGGAAAACGGAACGCAATGTTACAAAGTGGACAACTAAAGCAGCCATTACCAGGGACTAATCCACTG
>JAKKZM010000048.1:10418-22512 GCA_037576825.1 Pangasius krempfi | reverse complement strand
TATATATATATATATATATATATATAAATATATATATATATATATATATATATATGTGTGTGTGTTCAAGCAGTGTTTATAAGTAATATCTAGACCTTGTTGTTCATTTTCATTCTAATAATAAATGAATAATGAGTAATAATAAATAAGAAAAAAATAATAAAAGAATACATTTAATTATCTGTATTATTTATTCAGAACAAGGGCCAGTAAAGGCCACTTAAGAACAGAAAGGTTTACCTGATCTGTAGGTTGATAGCCACTTCTGTCATGTCTATATTTATCACTTTTCCAACAAGTCAGTTTAGCAGTTTTTGCCATGCTAGAGCTCCTCCTGTGAAACTGTTATTGTGAAGTGAAAACATTCTTAGCTTCCAAAAAAAGGTTGCTACTTGGAACCCTTTCTGACGGGGAGACACTCAGTTGTAGGGTTCTACCAAGAACCATTAAGGGTTTCTCCATAGGAAAAACCAAAGAATTCTTATGGGCTTCTAAATAAAAAGTTATTGTACATAAGAGATTATAAACGTGAGAGAATTCATTTATGGTGAGAAACTTACACAGGAAGTTAAAGTCTCGCTGTGATGGGGCTCACTCACTCATGCTCACCGAGCTCGGTGTCAGCCTCTGGCATGCATGATAATCTACTCAGACTATGATGTGGTTAAAACATAACACTGACTAATTAGTGTCAGTCCAGTGTCTTTTCCACAGACAAGCTCAAATAATACATAAATCATTTAAAATCTCTGTGTATTTCATTTGTATGTATATTTAATTTAATGACAATATCAAATGTTTGTATTTATAATCACACTGATAGCTGACTAAAGTACAATATTTATAGTAATGGACATTTAGTAAACCAACAAACAGAAGTTCTATATTTGTGTGATTAGTCTGCTGAGCATTTCCTCTTTCATTTTTACACAGAGGAAGTAAACAGGCAGAGATGTTATCCAGCCCAGAGTTATCAAGTTCCAGTTTAATACTGTGCTGCTCTTACATTATTGGTTACAAAAATGAAAAATTATTTTTTTCATTAAAAAATGAAAAAAGAATTATGTGTAAACAATCTAAATGTATTGTGTTCACATACCTGATTTTAAATATAGAGATTTAACTGCAGTTAACTGCCCAATATTTGGATAGATTTTGATTATTCAAAATATTTTATATGTATCATCCCATAAAAAGTCTAATTAGAAAAAAAATTTCAGGAATCAAATATCAAACTTCTAGGTCATATGGTCTTTTAAATATTTTCTGTATTAAATTAACACCAGTATTCATTAGCAATGTACATAGAGTAAATGTAATAAGGATGAAATATAATTTGATCATTTTCAGCTTTAGCACTAGTTGTTGATGATACAGGAAATGTATAGGTGATGTTACTGAGACCATTTGGGATTGACTTGACCACCACGTAAAGCCCATCAAAGCATTCTATGTTTCCCTATGCATTTTTATGGTTTGTAATCAATATATGTTCAGTGTTCATGCACTGAACTCAGAATGTCATTGTCACACAAAGCAAAACAAACCTATATTACAAAATACATATAATCTTAACCTTAACAGGTGCTTTTTAGACATTCTTCTAATTTCTCTTGCCTTATTTATTCACAGAGTTTGAGTAACTACTTAGAGTAAACTCCTGAGGTTTCGGGAAATGGGAGTAAAATTAATTCTTATTGGTCAATCTTAACAATTTTCTGATGGGGAAGGGTGGGGGGTGCAAGTCAGCTTTCTGTGAAGTTCTGTTTTTTTAAACCCACTTCCTCTAACTCCTCTCTAGTGTACCTACACACACTTCAGATCCTTTACTTCACACAAGGCTGAGCTTGAGAGCGAAAAAGATTTTGAAACATTTAATATCATGGAAGAGAGTATCGTTATGCCATTTCTTCAGACCAGGAATTTGCACATGGGACTTTGCACCATTGTGTTTCTTCTAACCTGTGGAGGTAGGGATCCATATTAGTGCAATGGATTTAATCTGTTTGTCTTTGTAATGAATTGGTGAGTGTATTGTGAATGTATCATGCTTTTTCTGCAACAGAGTGGATGTAGCAAATCTCTCACAAAATATTATGTGAGAGATTTGCTACATCCACTCTGTTGCAGAAAAAGCACTTCATAGTCTTAGGAATATGATTAAATCTCATAATGGTTGTCTAATCAGGGATGCATAATTGTAAATCATCAAAGATTTTGCAAATGCAGCTAATTTTCTACACTAGTTTTGGATGTCAGAAAATTGGGTACGTTTTACTCAGGGTCATTTTTTTTTTAGTCTGATACTAATTTCATTATTTACTTTAAAATCTATTCAACTATTTAAAATAAAACATGACTAAAAATAAAATGCTAAAAAAAAACTTCTCTTTTTTTTTTTTTAACAGATGGTACCAAGTCATATGAGAGAAATATTCTACCCCAGATTCACAGAACTGCTGTTAAGGGGGAAACTGTTATTTTACACTGCAATGGAACTCTCTCTAGTGGACATATAGACATTGGTTGGCGTAAAGACGGGAATCTTATTTTTATCTACAGCCCAGTTATAAACCGAACTGTGACCAACTACACATCAAGCAGGATGCAGGTTGATCCCCGAAATCCAAGAAAACTACAGATATCTGATGTACAGCTTTCAGATGCAGGATTATACTCATGTTTTCCATTAGACATGCAGTGGATATTGATCATAGATGGTAATTTTTTTGGCCAAAATAGCGTTTTTCTGCCCATGATAATTTGACACCTAAACTTGAAGAAACTCACTTTCATTAACTGCTTTATCCTGGCCAGGGTCATGGTGAATTCAGAGCCTATCCCAGGAACACTGGGTGGGAGACAGGTATACACCCTGGATGGGATGTCAGTCCATCGCAGAGCACCATACACACATGCACTCACACACTAAATCACACCTAGGAGCAATTTATCTTAGACAATTCACCAACTAGCATGTTTTTGGGAGGTGGGAGGAAACCCATGCAGATGTTGGGAGACCATGTACAGAAACTCCACATAAACAGTAGCCCGATTTCAAAAAAGGATCAAACCAGCTAAGTGTGGGATATATTCGGCAGCAAGTGAACAGTCAGTTCTTGAAGTTGATGTGTTGGAAGCAGGAAAAATGGGCTAGTGTAAGGATCTGAACGACTTTGACAAGGGCCAAATAGTGAAGGCTAAACGACTGGATCAGAGCATCTCTAAAATGGCAGGTCTTGTGGGGTGTTCCCGGTATGCAGTGGTTAGTACCTACCAAAAGTGGTCCAAAGGAGGACAACTGGTGAACCAGCGACAGGGTCATGGGTGCCCAAGGCTCACTGATGCACGAGGAGCAAAGGCTAGAGCACGTGGTCTGATCCCGCAGAAGAGCTACTGTAGTACAAATTGCTGAAAACGTTAATGCTGGCTATGATAGAAAGGTGTCTGAACACACAGTGCATCGCAGCTTGTTGTGTTACGTTACTCGTGGCAAAACTACCCACTACACCACCACGCCAACCAACTTTATGAAACCAAAACAATATCACACCAAAAACAATTTAGAAATGTTTTAACCCTCCACTTAGTCATACAGCCACAGTTACTCACATAACCTACTGTTCTGCTTCCTTCTGGACTGTTAACATGTTTTCTTTATGGAGCTAGAAGAGACTTTATATCAAAGAAGGCATAAGGGTTTATTACACTTCCTGAGGCATTCCCCAGACAGTGCGTTCCTTGGACCTTTTCTATAGGGAATCATGGGCACTTTAAACATCAATATTGTTCCCTCTTTAGGATGGTAATGAGTGGCACGGTGGGTAGCATTACTGCCTTAGGGTACTGTCTGCACAATGTTTACATGTTGTCATGTTCCCAGCTCATGCCCAGTGCTCCCAGGATAGGCTCCAAATCCCAACCAGGAAAAAGAGCATACTAAAAATGGCCTCACTACAAGACACAGGGCTGGTGTGAGCATCTGCAAGTGCAGATAGATTAAAAGGTTTTTAAATATATTGCAGCAACACCTCCTTGCACTATGCATGCATTTCACTTACTCGCCTGGCCATAATGATTGCTAGCATAAAAAAAGCTGTGTTAAGTAAAAACCATTTATATCCATGTCTTCTATTGGGTCTTATGAAAATATGGACAAACTGTCTAGCACCATGTCCAGGTCCCACTGCAGGACCATTGCTTTACCTGTGGCTTTCCAATTTTTACACATCATCATTAATACATATAGTGGGTTTCGAAAGTATTCAGAATCTTTCAGATTTTGAACATTTTATTGTGTTATAGATTAAATTTTAAGTAGATTAAATAGATTTTTTGTCACTAATCTATACACAATAAACCATAAGCGAAAGTGAAATCATGTTTTTAGAAATTTTAGCAAATTTATTAAAAATCAAAACATGGCTATTGGTGGAGCAACAGAAACGTGTTCACCTCATTAGCTGGAGTTCACAAGTTTGAATCCCAGCGATGCCACAGTTTTTTGGAACTGGGAGTCAAGGACACAAAACTGGCCATGTTCTGTTCAGAGACTTACCCAGAAGGACGTGCAGCTGTAACTGCTGCTAAAGCTGTTTCTACAAAATAGTACAAATTGTCTGAATACTTAATTGAATGAGAGATTTTTGATGCTTTCATTTAATAAATGCTACTAAATAAATAATACTTTCCAAATACACTGTATATATATAAACACAGTACTGTGCAAAAGTCTTAGTAACCCTAATCTTTTTTTTTAAATACTAATTTTGTCTTAGATGTTTATTTTTCCACTTTTGCATTATTGGGGTAGTTAAACCATTTCGGAAATCCAAACATTATTTTCCCAAAGTTTCAGGAAAAAATGTTTGTATGTTAGTAAAGAAAGTAACATATTGTATAATAAACCACTTCTCAGACAAAAAAATGAATGCTGGTTGTCAGGTTTTACCTGCAAAAAACAGAAGCAAGTGTGACAGTCAAAATCCCCAGCCGAACTGTGGCACATTCTGCAACATTTTCGGTAAAACATACCAGATAATTTCCTTATAAAACTGCACAAAATGTACCTGAAACTGATGATGCATTTTTATAGGCAAACAGTTGTCATGTCAAATATTGACTTTGTTTAGTTTAGTGCTGTTAACTGCTCTTTACAGAAGTTTTTTATTGGAGAAAACATTTAATTTCATTATTTCTGAAGCATTTCTTTATGTTTGCCTAAGACTTTTGCACAATATTGTATAAATTCTAATTAATTTTTTGACTAATATAGATTATCTATATTAACGATTTCCTTTTTATCTGATTTTGTATCTAATAACACATCAGAGACGGAGTCACTGCCACGGAAACAAATGCTACTCTACATACTTCCCTCAGTTACAGGAGCTGTTGTAGTCTGTCTCATTATCTTCTGTGCTGTGTGTATTCACAGGTAAGTGACCGTGTTTCAGTAAAAAAGACTCAGCCAAAGTGCAAGAAGATCAAACATGTGCTCTAGGTGTCATTACTGTTTACCACATTGTATCACATATACTAGTAACTAGTAATTGACTAGTAATTATAAATATAATGGATAATTTGTGCATATATTTGCATGCTTCTCTTCTAATCTTGTCATTAAAACTAGAAGGTATCTTGATTTAAGATCTTACCTAAAGTCATACTTACAAGCTTACTGTGGGACATTACAAATCAGAAATTGTAACATTTTTCAGGAAATGGAAAAGGAAAGTGGCTTCTGATTACAGAGATACAGTGGATGACCCTGTAAGTTCTTATGAATACTTTATACAGACACTCACACTGCCATTGTGCTTACAGCAGCGGTGCTAAAATTTCTCACAGTCAACATATAAACTAGGGCAGTCTAAATTGTAACAATAATGAAAAGTGCACCCAAAAAGATAGTTACTGTCACTTAAAGTCTTATACCAATAACCTATATGAAATGTTCTTTTGCTTGTCAAAAGCAACCATGTGGAAGAAGAATGAACCGCAATCAGAGCAGCCAGTATTTTGAGAGATTTAACTCAGTTTATGGACAAGTTCAGATCTGAAGATTTCTCAAGAATATTGCAGGTATACTTAAAACTCTCAAACTGTTATTAACATGTTACTTATTTTATTTGTATCAAAGTAAATAGAACAAAAATATACAATTAAAAACAGCATTTAATTTTTTTTCCTGCAAAGTCCAGTTTTGTTCAAAATAAATTAGTTGCAGTGGTATTTTTCACTTTTTTATTCATGCGTTCAACATAAAAAAATAACTCCCATGTGCTTCCACAGGGCACAGAACTGCAAAGGTGAATATTTGATACCTGATGTTTATGTGGAACTGACATTGCATGTCCAGATTATCCTAATTATCCTACATGATGCCCTTCTGGAAAATGATGATGTGAATATCAGACAGTCTGCACAGTACACATTAAGTTGTAATCCTGATGAACAATGCATTAATTACAGAGTCAAATTCCTGATCTATTGCCAAAACATATCATATACAGATACAAATGTGAACTGATATGAAAATTGACAGTTATGCCTGTTTCTTTATTTGTGACCATTAAGATGTTTATCCATCAGGATTATGTTCAGTCAATATTATATACATACATATATACATTCACTATCCACTTTATTAGGATCACCTGTAACACCTGCACATTCATTCAATTATCTAATCAGCCAATCATGTGTCAGCAGCGCAATGCAAAAAATCATGCAGATACAGGTCAGTTAATTTTCACATCAAACATCAGACTGGGGAAAAAGTGTAATCTCAGTGATTTTGACTGTGGCATGGTTGCTGGTACCAGATGGGCTAGTTAAAGTATTTCAGAAACTGCTGATCTCCTGGGATTTTCAAACACAACAGTCTTTACAGTTTACACAGAATGGTGCAAAAAAATAAATAAATAAATAATTGAGTGAGCGACAGTTCACACACACACACACATACACACTTAATAAATGATTAGTTTTTATTAAGTTGTTCATTTGAATAAATGCTGATTGTTAATGATCGTTAAACAATCAATAAATGCTGGTTTAAACTGAAAAAAATTTAAACAAATTAAATATATTTAAAAATTATTTATTTAAAAAATATTTCTATGTAGCATTTCCATCGACTAACATGACAAGAGAGTTCTTAACTATACTTGATTTAAAACATGTCACTATGTGCAATACATCGTCATATAATCAACTGCTTATTTCAACCAAATGAGACACCCAAACTAATTCAAGGTGACAGTATTCTGTATATTTTTAACTGGTTTTGCATAGCAGACAAATTCAAAATTAAGTCTGAATAAATATCCCCTGTCTGTCTCAAAAACAGAAACACACTGTTGCAAAATTAATTTTGCTTACTATGAGCATGTGCAAGGCGAATCATTTTAGGCACATGGAATGCAACATGTTTTGAGGTTGACTTGATTATGCCTTGAACTGATCACTTGAAACACAAGCTATTATATACAGTGGCCCCAAAAAGTATTTGGACAAGAAAATGTTGAGCATCATTTGTTTGCACAAAGAAGGCCACTCTATTTAAGCAAAAATCTTCATTCCTCTACAGTTGAATTATTTTAACAACTTCAAAGCTTGAAGACTTGTGAATGAAAATAGACAAGGTACAGGCATAATTGTGAGTAAAATTGTGAGTACATCGGTATGAAATATAAATATAATATGAGTACATGAGTACATGAGTACATCGGTATAATAAATTTATTTAGATACATAGGCTCATACTGTCATGTCCTGGTGCAATATGATATTGCACACTGGATATTTTAGTAATTACAATCTTATATGTTTAACATGTTGTATTCTATGTATCTTCACTATATTACTGAGAACATGTTTACTCAGTTTTAACAACAACATTAAAAACAACAAAAATAACAATAATCATAATTCTTCTTCTTCTTCTCTTGCTTGATTATTATTATTATTATTTTCTACTACTGTTCCACATGACAAAATAATTTTCAAAAATGCAATACAGCACCACAGACACAAAAAATCAATATATGACAAGAAAGCTGATTGATCAGCTTTGTTCTAGTATTGATGCAAATACATCAGAACATGACACATTAGTATGACATTTGCAAGAGATGTTTAAAAATTTGTATCAAGTGAGAATAGTCTTAAAAGGTATTCAGTATTTAAAAGGTACAGGGTATTTAAAATATGATCCTCTAGTGGCACCCCAACAACACTGTCCATTCTGATTTTTGTCACATAGCCGATTTATTTAATCAAATCCATAGTCCAAGGGTTGTTGTTATTGTTCCTCTTTTGGCTGCTCCCGTTAGGGGTCGCCACAGTGAATCATTGGTCCACATATTTCATTTGGCACAGTTTTTATGCCGGATGCCTTTCCTAATGCAATCCTCCCCAACTGTATCCGGGCTTGGGACAGGCACTGAGAGTGCACTGTTGCACGCAACCCCAGTGGCTGGGGTTGGTTCCCTTGCCGGAAATCGAACCCGAGCTGCAGTGGTGAGAGCACTGTGCCCTAAGCACTGGTCCTCTAGGGACAAATCCACAGATCCTTTTTGTGAGACTCTGAAGGGCAATAATTGAAGTCTTTTTTTTTTTTCTTAATTAACATATTCTGTCAGCTAACACCAAATATCTATACTGATTACACTGAAAGTGTTTAAACAAAGGAATGCATTCATAAATCACATTTAATTCGATAAGAGCGGCTGTGATGATAAAGAGGATTAGCTATCTGGGATGATGCATTTTTCTCGTTTCTGTGTGAAAGTTAATAACCACACTATAACCACAAAAATATCAAGGTGAGAGCCAGTGCAGTAGCTTGCTGGAGTTTACTGCAAAAGAAAAGTATATTGGGATTTATAATATAAGGTGTTATTTTCCCCTATCATTAACAAGATATTTTAACCTTTTTTCAGTGTCATAAATGTATTTCATGGTAATATTCCGTTCATCACTGTTCCTATGGCTGTCTGACATCCACCTGACATGCATGAGCATGTCACGCTTACCAATTTAATTGATGAGAAAAAAAGTACAGATGACAAAAAAACATTTCTTCTCCCCACTGAAATTAATTCATGATTACACCACTGCCAGCACAACACACAACATGCATCCGAATAATTTTTAGAGGCGAATGTAACTTACATCAAGCGCAGCACACAGGCGTTGAGAAACCGGAGAGTACATGTATCATTTCAAACCCACTGTGGTGGTGTACAGATACAAAATTACAAAAATTGTCACTGTCCAAATACTTATGGACCTGATTGTATATATATATAGTGGTTTACAGTAGCTGCCCCTCAGATGGCTATGCTACAGATCTGCTGTGAATCCTGGATGGTGTGAAAATGTTGAGCAATAGTGCAGTTTCGTTTTTTTTTTTTTTTTCAGGTTCATATGGGCCGAATGAAACAAGGCTGCAGGCTGGATATAGCCTGTGGGTTTTGTGTTTGCTCATCTGCCATAGTCCATTACCATTATGTAAAACAAAACTGCAAATGGATTTCATTGGCATTTCTCAGCTGTGTTTTTACAGGTGATTTAAATAAATCTTGACAATATTCATTTAAATATTATGGCTTTAAATGTACTGTAGTAGAACTAAGAATGTGTTCTGATGCATGTTTAGGAAGGTAGTATAGTAGATTCATGTTGCCATCTTGTGGTCTAATATAATAATTGAACATATTATTTATTACAAAATTCTTGAAACACAGCCTCCACTGTGCATTTTACCACCATCTTTTTTTTTAAAATAGGCCATAAATCGTAGGATTAGTTCACAAAAATAAGTTTTGTATATTATGCACATTATTGTAAATTTGAGAGGGGGTGTGGCTAAATAATTCCAAAGGGCGTTTTTATGGCTAGGATCTATGTATCAGATTAAATAAGAATTTTCAAAGCACACCTTATGTTACAAGAAATCTGCTTGTTCTTATGTGCTAATCAGATATACTGATCCTGATAAACAATTAATTAAACTTAACTCTGCCCCCATGGTCGACCATGCCCCAGTCTTGGTAGATATCCTCAATTATTGTTCAAATCCATCAGAGCAGTCTTGAATTATAGCTGTGTGTGTAAATGAAGCTCCACCTCTACTCTACTGATTGGCATGTGGCAGCTATATTGCTTAGAAATTTCAATATATTTTGAAAGAATACTGCATTTTAGTCTCCCATGAGAATTTTGACACCAAATTTGTGACAGTAGGCTTAGAATCCTTAAATTACTTATCAAAAGTAGCTTTAGGATATTATGCAAATTATCTTAAATGTGAGGTGTCAGGGCTAAATGCGGTGAATGCACATTTTTAGCATAAGACACCAAATCAGGACTTGAAAGAGATTTCATAGCACATCCTAATTTACAAAAGGTATGCTTCTTTAAATTTGCAAATTGGACTTCCTGATCCTGAGAAATGGTTATTAAACGGTTTTGCAAAACCATTTATCCTATCATGAGTTACAGCTCTGTTAGTAAATTAGGCTCACCACGCATAAATTGATTGGCATGTGGTGGCCATATTTTTACACATTTCAATATGAGTTTAAAGCTTTTGAAGAACAGACTTTCTTAATGATAGGCTTTCAAGTTTCAGGCAAATGACCACAAACAGTCATGAGTTACAGCTGTTTTAGTAAATTAGGCTCTGTCTCGGCATTACTTGATTGACAAGTGGTGGCCATATTCTTAGAATTTCAACAAAATTTGAAAAACTTTTGAAAAGCAGATTCCCTTGAATTTTGTGAAGTCAGACTAAAAATCCAGGACGAATTGTTAAAAGTATGTTTTGCATATTATGTAAATTAGCAAAACAAAAAAAAAATCCATCATGGTGGAAATTAGTGGGCAGGGCCTAGATAAAGTTGTCTAAAGCCAAAAAATAAGAGGAAAAAAAGAATTTTAAATGCATGCATTATGATTCTCAAAATAAGGGCCAAAATGTAGAAGCTTGTGCTATAGCACCATCAAGAAGTGCAATTTGGTCATTTCATTTTTAAGTAGTGGTTCAGATAATACATGGAGAAAAAGAAAATTAATAATAAAAAAAATTAAAATCCTAACAAAACAATTGGGTTCCAGCACTTTCCGCTTGGACCCTTAAAATTAAGAAGAAGAAGAAGAAGAAGAAGAAGAGGAAGAAGAAAACTAAAAACCCAAACAAAAACAATAGGGTTACAGCACTTTCAATTCAATTCAGTTTTATTTGTATAGTGTAACAATGGACATTGTCACAAAGCAGCTTTACAGAAATAAATGGATTCAAAATATATTGTAAATATGTGAATTTATCCCTAATGAGCAAACCAGAGGTGATGGTGGGAAGGAAAAACTCCCTGAGATAATGAGGAAGAAACCTTGAGAGGAACCCATCAAAAGGGAACCCATCCTCATCTGGGTGCAATGGATAGTGCAATTATAAATAAATCCCTTCTATTATTGTGTGCTATATGGACAAAGAGTGCAAATGTGTAACCAGTAAATTCATCACAGTTTTCGCAAGAAGTCGGGTTGGTTAAAATCTATCTGTCCACTGATGGAGTCCTGAAGCTGCGTGTGGCAACTGTAGCCCCAAAGCCACCACAGCAATCACAGTCCCAAGCCATCACAATACAACTCTCCATATGAGATCCCCAAGCCATCTCCACAGCACCCCAGAAGCAGGGAGCGACCTCAAGCTATGACAACTCCTACCAGAAGTAGGGCATCAGGATGGGTCAGGCAGGTACAAAGAGCAGAAGGGGCCAGGATCACTGGCATCTCAGGAGTAGCATGTGTAGTTTGACAGAGAGAGGGAGAGATTGTTAGGTAAGCTTTTGTCCTCTAACGGTTAAGGACAATGTACTTTGCGTGCAGAGTGCAAGCAGGGACAGCATAACTAAAAGGGAGAGCCAGAAGGTAACACAGACATGAGGACGCCCTGGGACATAAAGAAGCCAGCCACTCCACCATTGACAAACCTGAGTGAACGCGTGAGAGTGGGGGGGCAACAGCATCCAAACATCCCAGTTCACCACAACACTCTATGCCTGTGAACCCTCCAGACCTG
>JAKKZM010000047.1:7819-19817 GCA_037576825.1 Pangasius krempfi | reverse complement strand
TCCACACTGCATAAACTCCACATCATCATCTGTGCTTCTCATCTCAGTACACGAAACACACACTCAGTATTCAGTATACAGGCTGCTAATGTGGAGTTCAGTTCATTTTAGTTGAATAAACAGTAACTGTGTTTTTCACTCTGCTATACACCTGCACAAGGGCCTAAAAGCAGCAGCTTGTACAAATATGAATTAAATAGTGATTTAAAATGTATTTAATTTTATTTATCTCCTAATCAGAGCTTGGCTCAATGTCAGTTCACACTTAAACAATCAGAGACGTTTCTACATCAGAGAGGAAATGAAATTACACACTAAATGTGGCCTTTAGATTGTTACAGTCAGGGGCGTCGCTAGACCCTTTTTACTGAGGCACGAGCTCCAGTAAAATTTTCCTGATAAATCATTGTCTGATGAGGTAGATTACAGTAGACAGGTCTGAAAATAGGCTTTTCATTAAACGTTATCATTTACATCATTTGAATGATTTAAAACATGAAGGCTGATTGTAACGCCAGCTGAAGCAAAACTATCCTGCACATCCTCTTCAATCATACGCCCCGCCCCCTCGCTGTGCCCCTCCTCCCTTCACTTTTCCCTGTGGAAACCTCCACTCGCAGTCAGACGATAATTCATGATCGACATTGTAGCTGAGGAGAGCTAACTACCAGGCTAATGCTTATCGCTGTTTTAATGAGTGCTATGTGAATTTGTATTTAGCTGAATGAGGACATCCCGGTGTTGTACCCAAATCTGACTCCCTGGAAAAAATCATACTCCCCTTCTCGTGCATCACGCAGTTGCCACGCGGTGCAGTGAGTTTGAACGCTCTCCTGTTTACCGTAGATGTTCATCCATCGATTTTCACACAGCTAGCACCAAGAACGTACATGGAAGCTTTGTCTAAACTTAAATTAATAAGCAGAAACTGAATTCGATTGGATAAAGGATACAAAAAACATGGCAGATCCATTCAACTTGGAAAGTGCAGAGGCTTCGACAGCGTTAGGAATAAAGCTGCAGTAAATAAATGTCCTGCTGCCTGAACTTCACACCCAAGACGTTTGTGCTGTTGACATTTCTTATTAGTTCACGCGGTGTTTCGTAGTAAAGCACTGTATCACTCTTCCCATTGCACTGGCATATGAATGTCATTAAAATACTAATATTTAATCACATAGAATCATAATCTTATACCGTTTTTTCATGAAAGTAGGCTTTATATAGCGCTCATCACACAATATATATCCCCAAACATTGTCTAATATACGAGACAATTAAATGTTTGCAGTGTAACAACAGGCCTGTAGATGGCAAACTCCCACATCTTTGAAAGATGTATTATAGTTATATGCCAATGTTTCATTACATCTTAAAAAACAGAAATAAACCAAATTATTAGTCACATCAGTGATGATTAACCCTTAATAAGACAAGGATGTAAAGAAACATCAGTTTTTTTTTCTAAACTCATCACTATTTTCCAACATATTAGGGCTCAAGAAGCATTGTCATGTTTTTCTTCAGATTTTTTTTTTTTTCTTAATTTTACATCTTGTTCTGCTGCCATGTTACTTAAAGTGATAAAGACTGATGAGTTCATTCCAGGGTTTAATACAAAGCCACATGACTTCAGTGTGTGTCTATTCAATTAGGTTTTGACAGACTCACCACATTTATGCTGCTAACACATCTTGTTATTGGGGCTGTGTCCTCAAAAGCATTGGACTGTAGCTTCAGTAGGATAATGTTAACATTACACCTGTTGAAATTATTCCCTCCCCAACACAGGTGGCATTTTCCCCAAGCCCTCGTTAATTTCCGACCCTGTAACAGGTGTATTTAATATTTTCTTTAAAAATCATATGACAGCTGGGGGCTTCTTGGGGTAAGGTTGCACTTCTATAAAGTTATATTTCATATTTCCATTTTGTGAATATACATCTTATGTGGAAAATTATTCTCTTTTTTTGTAGAAAGGTATGTGTCATTTAGGCTTCAAGCAGGCTTCAGCACATACTTACATTAATGTTTGTTGCATTACATGATTAGAAAAAATAAATAAATAAGCACATAACACTCCCAATGTCAACAGAATTGAATGCTTTGGTGTTGGTTTTGTGAAAAATGTCTTCCTGGGGGGTCGTGCCCCCGGACCCCTCTAGAAATGTTTAGATATTTTTGGACAGTTCTTGGGGGGCCTGTGCCCCAGTAGTGATCAAACTCTAGAATCACCCCTGGTTCCAGTTACTGGATATCCAGCAGAACAGACTAGATCACTGCCAAATATAGCACTGAGAACCAAAACAACACACATTTAGGTTAAAGTTAAAGAAACACAACACAGTTTGGCTGATGATTGAGACTTTTGGTGTAAGTATATCTGGCTAGTAGCTAATGAGAGGTGCGTAACAGTCCAGAGGACACAAATAAGCTAGTCATGTGGCCAGCTTAGATCCAAAGTTATCTTCTTGCTGAGAGGCAGTATAGTGTTAACATTCCCACAACAACACGGAGCACGTGAGAGCAAAAACCTGGTGTGATTTTTAAATAGACAGAGTTTGTGACTGCAGTAAAGTTTCTCAACACTCCATATTTCCTGACATTCAGGAGCACCAATAAATATATTGTTGAAAATAACATAAAGGTTTTATTAAAGTTTTTCCTCCTGATTTCACCGTGTCTTTGTTCTGCACCTTCACTGAATATCTGACAAATTTCAAATGCTGAACAGACATTACTGAGGTCAGTTCCTGTCCCTCGTCTACCTTAAAATGTTTGATGTCTCTGCTAGAACATTGGAGTCACTATTGTTAGAGAGCTAATGGGTTAATGTTTCAGTGCACTGCATTATGGGTATTGTAGTTTGAGGTGGGGGTTCGGTGCTGTGAGTGTGTGTGTGTGAGGTGCAGAGAGACAGTGACTCTCCTCTTCTTATTCTTCAGGCATATTTTCATTGTTTTGTGGAATAAATGCCTCCCATTCAGTAGCACTCTGTTCTGTCTTATAATTGTGAAGGGAAAAGACCTGAAAATATGGAAATTACTGAGTGGTAGAAATTTTGGAGTGCTCCAGCCCTGGAGCTCTCTGAGTAGAGTGGAGCCTCATGACCACGGTGTAATGACAGGTCACCGGAGCGGGGATCCATTTGTAGCTTTTAATAAAGGAAGGTTGAACAGGCGTAGTCGAGCGACAGCAAACAGGGCAATCAGAGGCAAGACAAAAGGCTGAGTAATAAGACAGGCGAATGGTCAGGGCAGGCAGCAAACAAACACGAAGCGAGAGAGAACAGTCCGGAGTCAAACACAGTAATCCACTGACAAAGAGAGTAGCGCTCAGAAATGTTAGCCGGGGCAAAACAAGACTTCAGAGAGAATGAGTGTGAGGCTGCGGCTTAAGTAGTCCCAGTAACAAGCTGCAGGTGAGTTTGTAATCAGTGCCATGCAAGGGGTGATGGGAAATGGAGTTTAGAGGGGGAAGTCAATACTCGGGTGATGGTGACCTCTGGTGACGATCAGGGGGAACCACAGAGGCCGGATTCGTTACACATGGTCTAGAGCTGGGAATCAGTTAAGATGGTACGAATTATCACTCAACCGTACGCTAAGAGCAGTCTTTTTCTTCCAATTAAATGGCAGATCGACATGTGACTCTGGAATGATATGTGCATTTAGATTCATATTTAACATATACATTTACCATTTATATTTACATTCAAATTTTACAAACTTATACAAACTTATAATTGTTCAATACGAATGTAAATGATGAATATAAATGTTAAATATAAATATAAAATTACATTTAGAGGCCTGACCTACCTAAAAAACACTCTTGTAGGTGTTACACCGTGGTATTGTTAACATTATTCACACGAAAAAGATCTCGCTCGCTAGGAGCCGTCACTTTCAGAAGCTTCTTACACTTAGCTAACATTACACACATATACGTTTATTAGGGAGTTTCAAGTGAAAGAGAAAGAAGGACAAAGACTTTGACCCCAAAAGATCAAACTGGCTCTCAACAAATTGTCAAATCTAACACTTTACAAATTATGTTAATGCTGAAGATAATTCGATGATGATTAAATACGCATGTCTCTGTTCTCGTCTATATGGAGGTGTCTATGTTTATCAGGTGAGTAAACTTTTATAAACTCATAAGTTCATGAATCTCTTACTGATGGTCTCTTATTGAAGAGTCGTAAATTATTTAATAAATAGGCCTGTGCCTGGTGACGGTGACTGAGTTACCATGGTAACACACCCACGTGACATGTAAAAGCGTGTTTACCTCGGGTTAAAATAAACTAAAAGTTGTTTGTAATCCCACATTTAGTGATGATTGTAGAAACACAGGTGTTGAGCTGCTCTGGTTGAAAGTGGACTAAAGGAAATATTGTGTAATGTTTATTTTATCTCCATTCTAACCACTGATTTAAAATCAAAATGTGTCTTTCTGTGAGGATTGTTACCATCACATTTAATAACAATTTATTAAATTGTTGAAAAGGTGAAACACTGAAAAGGTTTAAAATGTATTAAATTTAACTTGGGGGTATGTGCAGACACCCCAGTTGGAAAAAATAACAAAATCAATTTTTTCTCTCCAAACATGTGAAAATATTAATGGCACCACAAAAGAGACTTTTACTTAAATTTTTTTTGGGGTGAAAATAAATGAATACATAAACTGCTCTCAGTGTCCAGGAACTCTGCTGTTTCCTTTGTCCATGACTGACAGATGGTCACGAACATGTAAAAGTCATGCAGTGAACATAAAAAACAGAGACACTTCCTGTTTAACTCTTTATTTACATGCAGTATGGAGTCACGTATAAAACCTTCACACTGTTTTATTCACTTCCACAGAGAGACAGAAAATGGACAGAAGATGAGAGACTGAAAATGGAGGAATCTGCTCTACTGACTGGTGAGTTTGGAAGGAGCTACAAAAGTAAACGCACCTGTTCAGTAACGAGATCTCCTGTAAGCGTGTAGTCTGAAATTCACAGCTTGTCACATTCTCTGTTAAAGATATTATTTACACACCATACAGAAAGTGTGACGTTTATCAAGGTGTAAAGAATTCACACTGCATGCCATTGTTTTTGTGTGTATTTGTGCAAAAAACATGAATTTCAGGATTATTCTGATTACAGTAAATAATTTCAGGGGTGGAAATCACAAAGCAAAAATTCAAGAAATAATTGAGAATTAAACAAATGAATTATTTTCGTTAATAAATTCAGGCAAATCTGCTCTATCGTAGCAAATAGACATCAGCTCTTAAAGATACAGAAGAAGTGTGTGTAGCCCTCACACCCTCACACTCAACTCTGGTGTTACAGGGGAGACTTAGACAGCAAAGGGAAATGGTTGGGAGTGAAATTGGTTAAGAAAAAACAAAGATACAAGCCCTACTCAAAGATACAAATACAAAGCTAGAGGAGATGACTAAAGAGCTACAGGAGAGAGAAGGAGCGCTACATGAAAGAGATCAACACCTGAAACTGAAAGACACACAGATACAGGAGGCACGAATACAAGTGGAGGAAATGGAGAAAAGACTTGTAGAGAATGATAAAGATTTAAATGAGAGAAATGAACAGCTGAAAGTTCTAAAAGAACGTGTAGAGATTAATGAGAAGACTCTTTCTGAGAGAGATGCAGTGTTAATAAAAACAAATGAAAAACTTCAAAATGCCACTGAACAGATTAAAGAGAAAAACACACAACTGGAGAATATGAACAAACTGCTGAGTGAGAAAGATACACAGCTGAAGAACACAGATAAAGAGCTGGAAAGCAGTAAAAATAAACTGGAGACACCGGGACAGGAGCTGCAGGACAAGAAGAGGCAACTACAGGAGATGATGATCGTACTGGAGCAACAGAAAAGTGAGTCAGCAGAAAAAAACAAACAGCTTGAAGAGAAAGAGAGTCTTCTAACTGAGAGAGGGACACAGCTAATGGAAAGAGACAAACAGCTTCAGGAGAAAGACAGACTTGTAGAGGAGAAAACAAAGCAGCTGCAGGAACAGATAGATCCAGAATCATCAGCCCCCATCAGGAGAAGAAACAGCAAGGAATTGGTACCTCCAACGAGTGAGTAACTTATTAAATTAAACAATTAAAAGATGCTTCTCAGAAAGTAAGTATTTCCAGATGGTAAATATACACTTAATAAATCATATGTAAGTGTATAAAATATACTGTAATGATACTTAATGGTGTAATTCTTCAGATATTGTAAGGAAATGCAGTATAAACAGTGAAAGTGGGTAGTCATTGTCTATAAAACATAACTTTAATGATATCTGTGTAACGATTCCTTCTGAAGAATGTCTTTCTCATTCTGACTGGTTCTGATGTTTCCTAGTGAGTGGAGAGACTCAGGACTCAGCAGCACCAATCAGGAGAAGAAACAGTATGGATGGAAAATGTCCATCATGTAAGTGATTAATGATTCTTGTTGTAGGTTTAGTGTGTAATTCAACACTAGTTTTGGGTAAAAGAGACGACTATGAAGAGAGGCAGCAGGCAGATTTAGACACTTACATTTATAATTTGATTACAGTGTAAATATCAATATTGAAAAGCTGACATAAAACAGGGACAGTAACAAATAATGAAAAAATATCAAATATCAGGTATAAATGGAAAATCTGCTGATATCTATGGATCCTGAGCGGTGCAAAAGAAAAGCATTCGCCCTATCATGAAATTGACGTTGTTGTTGGGGAAGGATGGATGGCATTACTCTCTCCTCTGTCAATCACAGTGACACTAGCCCATCATGGGCATTATATACTTCATGTGTCTCAGAAGAAGCATATGCTAGCCTTCACCTCCAACAATTGTCAGCTGTTGTGTGATATTAGAGAGCTTACTAGTGGGTGGGAATTAAAAATCACCAAACTGGGAGAAACTGGGGGTAAAATAATTGTTCTTCATCTGTGAATATAGATACACAAATACACTTATTTCTAGCTCCGCACACATATTACTGTTAAAAACAACAATTTACTTCATGTGTTGGGAAATTGTTAAAATATGAGCTACATAAAGGACGTAGGCTATCCAGATTTCATCATTATTAGACCATCGATCAACCACCGTACTCCAGAGAACAGCATAATCACCATAATGCAGTAAGTGATTCTGTATTAAATTATTCATTTTTGTTCAATTTCAGTGAGTGGAGAATCCTCTACAGTGTCAGTTCCTGTAGCAGAACTGAGGCTGGTGCTGCTGGGGAGGTCGGGGTCTGGGAAGAGTGCAGCAGGAGACACAATCCTTGGCAGAGAGCAGAGGAACCAGGCTGCTACATCTACAGCTACATCTACAGCCACGCAGCAGAGTGAGAGCACACAGGGGGAGGTGGCTGGGAGGAAGGTGACTGTGGTGGACACGCCCGACTGGTTCTCTCCTGGACTCTCTCTGGAGAAGCTGAGACAGGATGTGGGACACTGTGTCCACCTGTCTGCTCCAGGAGCCCATGCCTTCCTCCTGGTCATACCTGTAAAGCGGCCTACAGGAGAGGAGAGAGGGATGCTGGAGAAAATGGAGGAGATTTTTGGAGAGAGATGTTGGAGAAACACCATGATCATATTCAGTGTTACTGATGAACTTGAGAAGAAGAACATTGAGGAGTTTATCCAATCAGGAGATGAAGAGGTCCAGAGACTTGTAGAGAAATGTGGGAACAGGTTTCAGTGTCTCAACATTAAGGAGAGTGGAGATGGTTCTCAGGTCTCAGAGGTGCTGGAGAAGATAGAGAAGATGGAAGAAGAAAACAGAGAGAAATTTTACAGCAGTGAGACCTACCTGGAGACAGAATCTCAGATTAGAGCAATGGAGACAAAGATCCTGAAGGAAAGAGAAGAGAAAAGGATGAGAGAGGAGATGGAAATGAAGGAAAAAATAGAAAAGGAGGTGCAGGACTCTCTGAGAAAGATAGAGGGAGTGATCCAGGAGCATGAAGGAGACATCAGACAACTTAATGACCGAACAACTGAACTGGAGAGAAAGATGAAAGAAGAGATAGATGAAGAGAAAAAGAGAGAACTTGAGAGGGAGCTGCAACGAGAGGTAGAGCGAAGGACAGAAATGGAAGAAAAGGTGAAGAAACTAAAAGAAAAGAGAGAGAGGGAGAGGAGAGAGATGGAGGAGAGGCACCAACAGGAGATGGCGGAGATCGGGGAGGTGTATGAAGGAGAGGTCAGGATGGAGGCAGAGAGAAACCTCATGAAGATCATCCTGCCTGAACTCCAGAGAAACTTTTTGGCCTCAAAAACAAAGATGCAGGAGGAGTTCAGCAGACAGACGGAGGAGAAGGACAGAGAGCTGGAGACTCTTAAACAGAAGCTTTCAGAGCTCACAGAGATTCTCAGACTGAGGGAAGAAGTCTACCAGACAACAGTGATGAGCGTAACGTATCAGAACCAGCAGCAGGTTTAAGCTGAGTTTACACCGCATGCACGACTTTGGGCTTGATTTTGCTGTTGCGGGCAAAAATCACACAGAATTCTTTGATTGTTACTTGAGATCAGCGCTCTTATATTTCATAACGTGACATGCTCACCAGTGGATGATTTTGTGCCGTTGAAAGCAAAGACAGTCGATGACAAATTTCTGGAATTGTGGAATTTTCTGTTGAAATGTCTGAGTATGAGCGCAGCTAGCATTTTTATCTAAAACTCACCAACAGGAGGACGGCATAGGATTATACCAAACTCACAGAACAGTTACAGATACAGTAGTAGCGCTGGTGAAAAACTGTGATAAGGAAACTGGTACTGTAATACCACAACTTTTTAAAAAACAAACCTTCCAGCGAAATAGAAAATTGCTTTTAGGATATAAATAATGATAAGATGATAAACGTTTGTGTAAAGAGACTTTTATTTAAACTAATATTCATGAAAGAAGACAGTTTGAAAAGAAAACAGTTTGCTTGCGCTTTGAGGTGAAGAAGTTCCTTTAAGTTTTCCACGTCGGCGAAAGTCTTCAATACAAACGGTTTCTCAGTTATGTGACAAACTGCATTATTTTCTTATCATTAACGTCAAGAGAAAGAGAAGAGAGAGCGAGAGAGAGAGAGAGAGAGAGAGAGAGAGAGAGGCTGATGATGGATCACTTATTTATAGCTGCTATAATCTAAGTGATAACAGGAAATAAGTTGTTTCTCAGAAGTTGCACAGCATTAAATGTACAAATAAATGGAAAAATGAAGATGAGTCATTCTTTAATGAATAAAAACCTTTAATCATTGAGAAATTGCTGTGGTATGAGAGGAATAAAACACTTCAAAGTGTGCTGTCATAAGAAAATATTCAACTTCCAGGTGGGAATAGTAACCCGATTAGTTATTTTTCTACAACAGCACACTCCTTAGTGTTTTATTCCATAATGGTGCTAGTTAGGGGAGTCTATAATGATATAAACACAGGAAGTGAAACTGTGGAGTGACACACTTCCTGTGTTTAATAATGTTATAGTGTCAGAGTATAGAGGAGACGGCAGGGAGGCCTTTATTTTACCTTCACTTTGGTCCTGACTCACTTTCCAGCAATGCACTTTTAATCTCATGCACATGAATAAACACGCATACACATACACACACACACACACACACACACACACACACACACACACACACACACACTGAGCTCTCTTCTCTCCAGCTCTCTCTCTCTCTCTTTCTCTCTGTGCTCTTTTTTCCCCTCTTTATCCTCACCACCATTCATTAAAGGAATTCTCCACAGGTGTGCATTCCTTACCACTCACCTTCTCCGACTCTGCCCCTTTCACAAACCGGCGCTCGAGCACGCCCCTGCTTCCACAGCCACTTTTACTTCATGAGCTCCGTTTTCCTGGTGTCTGGTTCTGCTTCTTAATTCATGCCTCATTTCTGTAATAGAAACAGAACAGCTGAATGAAGGACACATTTCTACATACTCTATGTATATGTATGTATAATCCAGTTGAATGTATTGGAGTGTATGGATTGTTTTTATATGCAAATATACAGTATAATTGTAATAAATGCCTCCCCCAGAAAGATCAACACTAGACTTCTTTATTTTCCTTTCTCATTATGGAATTAGATTGGATCTTTATTTGTGCACATCAGTGGATGAGTCACAGCAGAACAGATCCATGCAGTAGGCGTGGTCACGGAAACACTCTTATTACTGTACAGCTTTTACTCTCGCTCTTATTGCTGCTCCACACTTCAGCTCTCTATTAGGATCCATCACCTGCTCCAACACACCACACTGAGAGTTAATTCCACACATCAAGTTCAGTTCAGGACCAGAAAATATCTGCTGTTTTGACACATATGTCTAATAATAAATTCAGTTATGATCAGGTAAACACTGTAACTTAAAGAGCAAGAATATTCTTCACATGAACCTACAGTCTACTAGAATTAAATCCTGACAGAGTGACTGAGGAAAGATGGGACAGTAAAATGTTAGTGTAGGTGTTAATGTGTTAAAATGTTCACTTTGGAAATGTGAGTCTGTCTCTCAGTGCAGATGGGAGGATGAAACACTCTTATGGGCAGAGAGGAACAGCATCTCAGATTAGAGTGCTGGAAAAGGGAAGAGACAAGGATGAGAGAGGATATGGAAATTAAGGAAACAAGTAGAACTCAGTGCCAAAGGTGTTGATGAGAATGCCTCTGCTGCCAACAAGTGTAGTATTCTTGTTATTAAATTGTAATCCTCAAATATCCTTAAAATATGCCTATATAAATATCTATATCTATATCTTCTCTCACATTGACATCCCGATCTTCATTTTCTTATGATTTAGGCTAGGGCCTTACAAACACATTCCAGTTCATATGCATATTTAGAGCCTTTTCTCAGTCTTTCCCAAACTCTTTTCCTGGAATTGATGGCTTACATAACACCTTGGGGTGAGTTTGCCTTGTTTCGGTCCCATCCTGCGGTGTATCCTTCCCTTTGGTAAACTGGTTATTTATTGCAAATAATAACAAAAATTTCAGGGCTATAAGTAAGGTGGCAAACTAAAATAGGTTTTCTATCCTACAGTATGCGGATAGAATCCTATGCTGGTATCACAGGTCCTTTCCCACTAATTGCCATAGTTTCCATATTTTACCTTGTACTTATATTCTTATATTTTTCTTTGTGTTCTTCTATTTGTACATAATAAACATTTTGCAGTTGTGTCAATCTTAAAGTACTCATTGGTTCTTTTTAAAAGATAGAATGTTATATGAATACCCAGGGAATGATGTGCAAGTTGTATGATTAATTGTTTGAGTTGATTAAAGTTATAGTATGTTAGAAAAGTTGGAAATAGACCTCTGACCAGCAAATATAAAAGGACAATACTTGCAAGTTCAAATGAAACCTCTGACAAATAAATAGAAAAGACCTTTGCTTGCAAGTCAATCAAACATCTGAGCTAACAAAATAATGCATGAAAGCCTCTGACGCAATAACATCACATTCCAGTGAAAGGCTTAATATTGAAAAACTGGGTATCAAATATATAACTGAACACAGATATTACACTTACAACCCTTCCTACTAAATATAATATTAATATAATGCTAAAATATTAATGTGTCTTACATTTAGATTTTTTTTTTTTGGTTGTTTAAATAGATTTCATACAGCAACCTTAGTTTTTAACTGGTTTTTAATCAGATGATATAGCACACTGTTCAGGGGTTGAAATAATGCTAGTGTCATACTCTCTTCTCATATCTCATTTTTACAGATCTCCTGTTAATAACACTGCTGTACTAGAGTGTGAGTGTGTGTGTGTGTGTGTGTGGCAGCTGGTGTGGGGGCCCAATGACTCTTAATTCATTCCACAATTATACAGCAAATATACAAAACAGCTGAATTATTATTAAATAACTTCCAAACATAAATACAGTCAGGTCCATAAATATTGGGACATCGACACAATTCTAACATTTTTGGTTCTATACACCACCACAATGGATT
>JAKKZM010000045.1:17516-32491 GCA_037576825.1 Pangasius krempfi | reverse complement strand
AACCAGGGACTTATGCAAGGATCCTGTTTGTGGACTTCAGCTCCGCTTTCAACACCATCATCCCAGATACCCTTCTGAATAAACTGACTCTCTGAATAATAAGCTCTCTGTTGCCACCTCCATCTGTCAGTCACCAGTTTTCTGACAGACAGGCAGCAGCTAGTGAGGCTGGGAAAATTCACATCCAACACCCGCACCATCAGCACTGGAGCTCCTCAGGGCTGCGTTCTCTCCCCACTGCTTTTCTCCCTATACACAAATGACTGCACCTCTAAAGACCCTTCTGTCAAACTCCTGAAGTTGCAGATGACACTACAGTCATCGGTTTCATCCAGGACGGTGACGAGTCTGCTTACAGACAAGAGGTTGAGCAGCTGGTGCACACAACACAACCGTGGCGATGATAGTGGATTTCAGGAGAAACCCCCCTGCTCTCCCCCTTCTCACCATCATGGACAGCACTGTGGCTGCAGTGGAGTCATTCAAGTTCCTGGGCACCACCATCTCTCAGGACCTGAAGTGGGATATTCACATTGACTCCATTGTGAAAAAGGCCCAGCAGAGGTTGTTCGTCAACTGAAAAAGTTCAACCTGCCACAGGCACAGATGACACAGTTTTACTCAGCTGTTATTGAGTCGGTTCTGTGCTCTTCAATAACTGTCTGGTTGGGGTCAGCCAGCAAATCAGACATAAGAAGACTGCAGCAGACTGTTAGAACAGCAGAAAGGATCATTGGTGTGCACCTGCCCAACCTTCAGGACTTGTACAACTCCAGAGCCATCAAAAGCCATGAAGGATGATATTTCATTAATGACAATATTGACTAATAACAGACTTACATGTTATGCATGAATCGTGAAAGAAACACATTTTGGTTTTAGGTCAATTTTGATGAAAGTTTTTCATCCACTTCAAATGTTGACTAGTGTATATTGTCCTGTTGTAGAAGTCCAAACCATACAGGATCCCAACTGACTTTAATGTGGCAGAGTATGCTACAAGAGAAGTTATCTAACTGTAAGCTGGACCAAGCCCTTTATTGACTTTGAGGACCACTAATGGCCTAGAAATCTCATATGTTGGGTATGCAGTATTAGACTTCGAGGTGGCAGGTGTTCGACTCCTAGAGGGGGTGTTATCATAAAAGATGAATTTTCCACCAACTCACTAATTATTGGAATTAATGTAATTTCTCCAGGTTGGGGTGCCTTTTTAAAAGGGCTGAACCAGTTCTTCTCTTTTCAGAACTCTAGGAAAGCTTGAGTGTGGCAACAAGCCATGGTGACTTACCAGTGCATCACAGCACATACTCAAAATGATGGTTCTCTGGGCTATGTGGGGCCGGTTAGCCATCAGAAGATATGGATTCCACCACAGAATGAGATTAGAGGAGACACTGACCATGTTAACCAGGGCTGAGTGTTTTAGTTCCCTGGACGTAGCCAGTGGCTATTGGAAGGTGGGAGTGCACCCTAATGATTGACCAAAAACTGCTTTCATGACACTTTTGGGGTTATTTGCATTCCAGTGTATTCCCTTTGGCCTGTGTAATGCCCCAGCCACTTTTCAGAGGCTGATGCCACATTGTTTGGGTGGATATATTACAGACTTACTATTAGTTTATTTAGATGACATTATTGTGTACTCCACAGATTTTTCTGACTGTCTTCATCATTTGGGAAAGGTGTTCCAGCAACTGTCACAGTACGGACTTAAATTGAGGCCAGATAAGTGTCAATTTTTCCAACAACAAGTTGGAGAAAACCAGTGTATGTCCAGATCCAGGTAAAACAGCGGCAGTGCAGGAATGGCCCATTCCAGCCACTGTTTGGGAGGTGAGAGCATTTTTAGGACTGGTAGCCTAATTTTGCTAAGAAAAGGATTAGGATTGAGTGGACTGCAGCATGCCAGGTGCTTTTGAAAAGTTGAAATCTTGTCTTACACAAGTCCCTATCTTGGTTATGCTGATTGCGCTCTGCCACCAGGGATTGGGTGCAGTGCTCTCACAGGTCCAAGATGGGCAGGAGTGATCGCCTATGCAAGTCAAAGCCTTCACCCTTTGGAGCGGAATGATGCAAACTAAAGCTCTTTCAAACTGGAGCATTTACAGAGAAATTTAGGGACTATTTGACTGGAGCTAAATGTACTGCTAACCTGAAGACCCCCTCCAGTCAGTAGTTGGTGCCTTAGATGTGGACGAGTGGCAGACGAGCCAACAAGGGGACGAGGAACTGCAGCAAGTGTTGAGGTATGTGGAGTTGAGTAGTTTGCCCACTGCCGCTGAGTGAAGTGTTATGTCTATGACCATGAAGCAGTTACTTCAGCTGAGTTCTAAGCTCAAGATCAGAGACGGTGTATAAGAGGGTGATTGATTCCAGTACCCATTAGTTACAGCTCCAGATCATCTGCCCAGCCTCCAGACAGGAGGAAGTGTGGAAGTGGTATCATGATGCATCTACCCCTGCAGGGGATGCAAGGACCTTGTCAAGGTTGAGGTGCCACTTCTACTGGCCGAAGATGGAGGAGACAGTATGCAGGTTCCATCTTGGGTGTGTCACTTGTGGCCTACAGAAAGGTAAGGATGATTGGAAAGCTCCGCCTAACCCTATTTTGGTGTCATTCCTTTTAGAAGTGGTAAACATTTAGTCATGGTTGACATGTTTACACATTATGCATGGGCTATCCCGACAAGGGATCAAATGGCTAGAATGAAGGTTAGGGCACTTTGGGAACAGGTTATCCAGACATTTGGCTGCCCCCTGAGATTCCACTCTGATAGGGATCCGAATTTTGAATCGGCATTGATGCAAGAATTTTGCCAATTGTATGGCACAGTGAAGAGCCAAACGACCCCTTATTACCCAGTAGGGAGTGGTATAGTAGAAAGGGTGAATCAGACTTTGCTTGGTATGCTGTGTACATTGGAGAGAGATAAGCAAGATAGGTGGCCAGAATGTCTCTCTGTGTTGATGCAGGCTTACAATGATACCATACATGGGGCCACAGTACTTGATGTTTGGCCATTCTGTATGGACCCTAGTAGATTTGGCCCTTGGAGTAGTAGTGAAGCAGAACAGATGGGATGTAAAGGGGTTGGTTCAGGAACACCACCAGAAGTTGGGTTGGGACTGTTGATGAAGAACATGAGGCCGCTAGGGTGACTAAACAGACATATGATGGTAGGGCTACAGCCACACCTCTCCTGGCAGGTCAGCGTGTTTGGATTCGAGACTGGAATTGATAGGGGCATGGAAAACTGTGTATCTGGTGGGACCTACAGTGAAGCATGGTGGTGGCATCATCATGCTATGGGGTATTTCTCAACACCAATAATGGGGAGACTGGTGAGAATTAAGAGGAGCATGAATATAGCCATATTACAGAGGCCGTTGAAGTTTGACCTTTTAGCATGATAATGACTCCAAGAATGCAGCCAAGACAATGCTGGAGTGGCTTCAGGACATGTCTCCCCCCTTTTCCCTTGTCGTATAAAATGTAATGAAGTGGGGAAACAAAACACCTGTGTAAGTCTTCACCTAAACCAAGAAAAAATTTAATTATTTGTGACTTTTACCTTAAAAATATCGTAGATTATAGGATATTATATATAATATAATATATATATAATATAATATAAAATGGCTAGACAAAGAGAGGAAATGAACTGAAAGGTGATCGTGATCACATGGTTGTACTCTGACCAAAACACAGTCAAAAAGAATTATATCCTGAACTCATTCATTTTCATAGTGCACCCTTTTGCTATCGTGGAGCTCTGGTTCGCATAAACAAAGTGTGCGAATAAACGAGTGATCGCATAAACGAAGTGTTTCAAAAAGTATAACATGGTTTATGGAACAGACACAAAGGATAAACAAAAAAATCTGAATAAAACTGTTAATCTTTCTGGATTGATTCCTGTCATGGTGACATGCCCCAGCATGTCACATGTCACTAATCACCTGTTTCCTATTTCTCCTTGATTAGCACCACTATTTAAGTTCCAGTTTTTAAGTGTTTCACTGTCAAGCTTTTGTTGCTGTTGTAATTTGTTGTAGTGTTTGTGTGTTGTGTGTACACCATAGTCTCAACAAAGTCAAACTTATTTGTGGACACATTCAACATGTAATGTTTTATGATTACACAATAACGGTTGTTAGTGCACCAAAAGCTGAAGTGCTACCCAAACAGATGTAGATTTTAGGTGAGCTACATAAGTTTGTTAAAGCAATATAAATTAGACATGTTAGCTTACTAGTAAGCTAAGTCCATTAAATTTATAGTTAGCACACCAAGTTCACTGATATGATAGTTAGCTACATAGCTGAGATAAACAGGTACTGCAAAGATGGACATTTTTAATGAGCTCCTTGGACCTGTTATCCTTCAACTGTCCTCAGTTGGCTTGGAAAGATGTCAGATTCAAGAGTATTAAGTAAAAACAAAGGTGTTTAACATTTTTCTGATTTTGACACCCAGCAGCACAAAGCAACATTTTAGAAAATAAATTCTGGCTTTGCACTTAAAGATCACTATAGTCTTATCACATATAGTCACCTTGTTTCTGCAACCAGGAAGTACAGCTGATGCCATTGTGTTTTTGTATTAAACTTATATTGAGTAGTTTTGAAAACTATAGATAAACATGATCTATAATGTGCTGTAGACATTGAGAACATTAAAACAGAGTTTTAATGGAGGTTAGGTTTGATTTTTCTGCATTTAGGAAAGTATAACATGGTTTATAGAACAGGGAACAAGTCTAAACAAGAAATATGAATAAAACTGTTTCTGAAGGACTGTTTCCTAGAAAATTCAGTGGAAACTAATTTCCTTCCCAGCATGATTGAAGACCAGAATATAGATTAAACCCTGCATGTAATTTGTGTTTTTGTGTGCGTGTGTGTGTTAGTTAAATACAATTGAATATAAATAAATACATAGCTCTCTCTGATAAAACACTAACCAGTTTATTATCATGATAGATTTAGGAGTTAAGTGTAGCCATTCTGTAATAGTGTATGCAAGCATTTGCAGTTTGAGATATAGAAATACACAGTTTTGTTAAAGACTGACATTGAGTGAGAAGTGAATGCAAAATATTTTGGAAACTTGTTCACTGAATGTCTGTTGTATTTAAGCAAGAAAAAAAGGTTCTCGGGTCTGGCTGAAATAGAGATTTGTTGTGCTAACTGTGTAAAGCATTTAAAAAAACAGATCTCAGTAGTGGAAATGCTTCTAAGCCATTGTAAAAAGAAAACTAATTTCGTGCCCAGCATTATTGTTCTAAAGACTAGATGGTCTTCAGTCCTTTCATGCAGGTCCTGCATGTAATGTGTGTTTGTGTGTGTATTAAATATAATTAAATATCAATAATTACATATCTCTCTCAACTAAAACACTTACAAAAGTACACGCTTCCAAATCAACTCTTGCAAAGATTCATCAACAATCATTCACAACACAATTATTTGAAAAACACGACAAAAATAACATTAAAAGATTTTTTAAAACCAACATTTCACTACAAAACAAGAACCCTGCTCCTCTATATTTTATATAATGTGCTACAGTTTATGTCACAGAATCAGAATTGCTCTTAAATTCCAGTGTATGAGTGTATATTATATCATGCTTTCTTTTCTGCCATTTTTGCCAGGAAAAAAACAAAAATATAAAACAGAAAAAAATTAAACATGGAAATTCCAAGAATATATGCAATAATGTGTATATTTGCTATACATGTACAGACACACATATACATTCAAGTCATCTATCAAGCACTAAGAACCTTTGTATATTCCCCACATGAACAACATACATAATGGGGGAGATGGTAAAAGTTGGCAAAAGCTTGATACACAAAGTTTCCAGTGAAACAGAATGTTTTGGACTAAAGTCCTTTGTTGGCTTTGTAAGAAGAGTGCAGTTCCTTGCATGACTACAAATCTAGAAAAGTGACAGCAATAACTTCCTCATTGCATGCCATATTTGGTTAATACTTTCTGCAAATTGGCATTTGCTGTGGCTATAAATGTCTCACCATGTACATAGAACATTATCTTATTCTGACAGCCGCCATATAGAAGACAGAAAAACTTCGACTACAAACTTTTTGTTAGAAAGCCTAAGTTCAGAAAGACCTACAAATAAGGTAAGATGATAGGCTTTACTGGCTAATTCTAAATTGAATTCATTCTAAAGCATATTGTATACAAAGAAAATGTTTTTATATTTTTAATGTTGCAATAATCATTTTCTTGAAATAGTTATGGAGATGCTTGATTACCATGCTTCCAGATGCATGGTAATGGCAGCCCTGGGAAGACCCCTTTATCCCGGCATGCTGTATGACTGCCGTAGGGACTCCTTTATTCCAGGTACAATTTACATTGAAAATTTTTTTAGATGTTTAACTGCTAGTCCGGATTGGCTGAAAACTACAGGTTGTCCGGTCAGAACAATGATACCTCACACTGAAGTTGTAATTCCAAATCCAGTTCCTTTATTGATTGTGCATAGAACTTTAGTTCTGTAAATATAAAATATGGGTATCAATATGTATATAAATATATAGAGGGAAAACCACAAGACAAGATTATTTTAGATTATTAGACAAAAATACTGATCAATGAAGATAAAATGTAACATACGATATCACAATCTTTATCTAACGCTACTTATGTAAATGGGAATATGGACATCCGATGTGCACTAATGCTGTGCATGCACAGTGCATGTGAGCTTGGCTACTGTGTATGTGAGCTATACTACTGAAAGGGTACAACTCTAGAGTGCATGCGCACTACCTGAAATGTGACCGTACATTGCTGTTTACAGTGAATAAATACACATAACACTGACATTAAATGACTCGGAAAAAGACAGATTGAATGGCAGCCAATCAATAGCAAAAGAGTATAATCCTATGAACAGTAGAGCTGCAACAACTAATCAGTTAAAATCAATAATAATCATGAAAATTGTTCTCAACAAATCTTTAGCAGAATAAAATTAATTTCTTCATTTTACTGTTTGTCAATGTTACCTTTTATCACCATCATATATATATATATATATATATATATATATATATATATATGTGTGTGTGTGTGTGTGTGTGTGTGTGTGTTTTATATGTAGACTATATGGACAAAAGTATTGGGACACCTGACAATTACACTCATATGTGCTTGTTGAACATCCCATTCCAGATATAGTCCCACTTTGTTGTTATAATAACCTCCACTCTTCTGGGAAGGCTTTCCACTAGATTTGAGTGTGTGTACTTCAAACTTTGTAGCAACAGTTTGGGGAAGGCCCACATATGGGTGTGATGGTCAGGTGTATATATATACACACACACACATACATGCAAGGTATGAGGTAGAGAAGCTCAGTGCAAATGTGGGGATGGCAAGATGAAGGAGATATGTGTACCTTAAAATTGGACCTGAGATCATGTGGCAGTTTACTCTTAAGCCTGAATACATGTGACCTGCACTCCAGCTCAACCAGGTACCTGGATTGAGGCAGGTCACTCTAATGTAATTGTGGTTGTACTCTCTTGGGACTTGAGGAAGAAATGCTCACGTTAATCCTCAGTTATTCCATCCATCCTTCCATCCATCACAGCTGGACGTAGGGTTGAGGGACTCATGAAAACATAAAAACAGTCGCTGATGATCCAGGTAACAACAAAAAATATTAAGAATTTTTATGATCCCTCTTTTTTAATTATTAACATTATATAGATTCTGCAAGGCATATGTAAACTTATGACCCTACCTGTATATAAACTGATCAGTAATACTTTCATGAACAATAAACACTTTAGATGTAAGAGATCTCATATTTAACTTTTAATTTTATGTTAATTAGATTACTACAAAAAGTTTCTCTACATTTTTGTTTAGCTTAGGGAACAGACACAGTCACAAATATAGTGGAAACTGAGTGACGACTCAGTGCAGCTAGCAGACGGTCGGTTTAGCCTGCTTGTCTGCTCCCTGACCTTTTTTCTCTGGATTGTCACCGATTAACTAGGCCTGCTCTGAGGCTATGTACTAGGCTGCAAGAAATGAGAGCAGCACCTTCCCAAGTGGACTGAATACTGTCCTGCCCTAACAGGCCAGCCTTGCCCTCAAAACTGTTCCATTTATCTATAAAGCCCACATTGGTTTCATAGCATTGTTTTCAGTGCACCACCTGGACATCAGCAGTTCAGTGAACATAAACTGTTGTGAGCTACATCACCACACCCCATTGGGATTGGCCTAGAGCATACTATTGCATCGGACATCGCCTTTGCTAATTTGCACACCTCTACAAAATGTAATACACAGTATCACAAACTTTATCTAACACTACTTACATAAATGGGAATATGGACATCCAATACAAAGGAATGTGTGTGCGCTAACGCTATGAGCTTGGCTACTGCGCATGTAAGCTATTATTCTGAAAGGGTAAACAATTCTAGAGCACATGTGCGCTACCTGAGATGCAACACAGATGTACACACGCATTCAAAATGTAGCCAAGGCATGGTGACGTGTTGATTGCTGTTCTTCGTATACTCCTTAGTTTTGTATATATTGTCTTGTTTGTGTCGCTATTCTTTCAGCCAGGTTACAGTATTATTATTTATGACCACCAAACACTTTTGAAGATAGGTGAAACAGTTCGATTAGATGCCAATTTTGGTGTTAGCAGGAGTTGCTACCTTTGCTCCCCCGCAAACTGCATGGCCAACACGACTCACCTGGGACCACTCAGATGAGGCAAGCTCAGAAACAGGGCCTCAGGGCTGGTGTACAGGTGAAATGCTGTGGGCTAAGACCTCCAATGCCCAGCATTTTCCTGTCCAACATTCAGTCTCTGGACAACAAAATGAATAATCTCCAAGGTTGACTTACAATGGATATAAAAAGTCTACACACCCTGATAAAATGGCAGGTTTTTGTGATGAAAAAAATTTAATCAAGATCTTGTCAGAAATGAAAAAAATTTAATCAAGATCTTGTCAGAAATATTGATCAGGAGAGGAGTATAAAATAATTTTCAAAACATTAGATGTACCATTGAACACCGTGAAGGCCATCGTCAACAAGTAGAGAAAATGGAGCACCAAGTACAGGATGTCCCTCTAATATTTATAAAAGTACAAGACAAAATCTTACCAGGGAGGCTTGCAAGAGACCTACGGCAACATTAAGGCAGCTGCAGGAATATCTGACAAGTACTGATCACTCTCTGCATGTGACAACAATCTCTCGTATTCTTCACATATCTGGGCTATGGGGTTGGGTGTCTAGATGAAAGCCCTTTCTCACAAAAAACATCCAAGCCCAACTAAATCACTACAAACCATGTGGCAAAATGTGTTATGGTCTTATGAGACCAATTCCAAAAACTATAATACTTCTATAATTCCAAAAGGTCTGTTTAGTGCAAAAAACAGCACATCACCAAAAGAACACCAAACCCATGTTGAAGCATGGCAGCATCATGTTGGCAGCATCATGCTTTAGGGCTGCTTTTCTTCAGCCAGAACTGGCTGTCTTATTAAGGAAGAGATTAAATTATGAATAGCTACAAATATCAGTCGATTTTAGTGCAAAATCTTCAGGTGTCTGCTAGTAAGCTGAAGATGAAAAGGAATTTCACCTTTCAGAACGACAAAGGAATGGTTTAACCAAAAGACGAAAGTTCTTGAATGACCTAGCCAGAGCCCAGACCTGAATCCAACTAAAAATCTGTGGGGTGACCTGTAGCAGGCTTTGCACAGGAGATGCCCTCACAATTTGATGGATCTAGAAAGTTTTTGCAAGAAAGAATGTGAAAATATGTCAAGATGTGCCATGCTGATAGACTCCCAAAAAGACTGAGTGGTGTAATAAAATCAAAATGTGCTGCAAAACAAAGTATTAGTTTATGGGTGTGCACACTCATGCAACTAGGTTATTGTAAGTTTTTTATTTTTTCTATTTTTCCCTAAAATGTTTGTTTTTCACTTAATTTTTATATGTAATTTCACACTGAGGGTGGAAAAAGTTCTGACATGATTTACCTTGGTTTCATTTTTTTATCATAAAATCTTGCCGTTTTTACAGGGGTGTGTAGACATTTAATATCCACTGTAAACCAGAGGAAGAAATGTCGCATCTCCTCAAAGCTTTCCAGGGTACACAACCAGACACACCTTTTCACCAACCAAATAGCGTTCACCAGATGCATAGCACCACGGATATGCATAAAGTGCAGTTAGCTTATGGGAGGACAGCATGCTAACACTTCGCTGTGTCTCTGTATGCCATATTTATCCATGATCCCCCTCTATGTTGCAATGCATAGACACAAGGATTCATTAATACAGAAGTATAAACCAGACTTTACACACACCCCGGAGCACAAGTAGGAAACAAATGTCTTTGAGGTTTTCATGAATGCCAAATTTCATGTATACATCCTCCTATAAACATTTACATATAAATTCAGTATCCAGCTTGGTAAGAGGTTTATTCAGAGGTGGCTGCTATCAATGGGCTAAGCCCACTGTATTTAAAAGATAGAAAACAAACATCAGTATAAGATTTCATTTTTGGAATCCACATCAGATTCCTTGCAGTTAACAAATGTCTTAAAGCAGATTAATTTGGACTTTTGTGGAGCTGAGTGCAACAGCACCACCAATAGCCATAAGAAAAACAAATAAAATAACGTGACGTAACACTGGGGGCCAAGTCTAATCAGCCCCAACAAGCCCAGAGCTGTACATTCACACAGTGTTGCCAACTCAAAAGTGAAAAGTACTGTAGCTAAAACATGCTCAGAAATTAAGGTATATAAAGAAGGGAGATTTTCTCAAGACAGAATAGAAGAGAAGAAATTCACTAGTTTTACCAGAATAGTAAAAAATATATATATATTTTTTTTATATAAAAGACATTATCTTTGGTCACGGCACCACAAACTAAGTGCATGCATTCACAAAATACTATGCAGACAACAAGAAGCAGCGATAGTGAGTAGCCATGTACTGTATAAAGAAAGTGGTTAGATGTAATAACTGAATATATCCAAGAAGAGAGTTTAAAACGAAGAACAACGTGTGTATGTAGAATAAACAATAGTGACCAGTGATTGGTCACTGGGAACATCGGCTTGTCTAAGTTTTGCACACTGGTGGTGAATCAAGCAAGCCTGCTTTTTTTTTTTTTTTTACTTATAGCCTGTGGGACAAGTGAGGGGGAGATTTGCCTTTTCATGTTTCTTATGTTTTGTCTCTTCTTTCGTTTTCCCTTTTTACGCATCACTAATTAGCCAGCCTGTTGAATTGGCTGGAGCACAGAGGCAGATATATGTATAGGCATATGTCCTTGGGTCCTGAAAGGGCCCTTTAGCCGTGGTTTTGTGTAGCAGTGTTTGGTGTGTTGAGACCGGAGCCAAATGTTGGAGGGAGCTGTATGAGTGAGCTTGAATAGGTGTTGTGCATGGTTAAATTTATTAAGTGTTTTGCGAGTGACCTTACTGGTGTGAATATCCTGGGATTAGCACATTGACTTATAGTCATTTTTGTGCTTGACCACTGCTGCGGATTGAAACAGCCTTTTTTTTTTTTTTTTACTGCTGTCCTCTGTACCCTTAGGTGTATATGTGAAGTTTTATTGGGATGCTGGTCTATAGATTTTATTGTTGAACTTCCCTCTTCACCTGTTGGCTATAGGTTGTATTTAATATTTAGTATTAAGGAAGTGTGAGCCACTGGCTAGAGGGTCTCTCTTCTTCTTCTTCTTTTTTTCTTTTCTTTGTTTTGCTTGGTAACCAGTCAGCCTAGGCACTGGTTGGGCCAGGGGTCTGGGAGGATACATAGTGGTGGGTCCTTTTGGAAGTGTTCTCACATGTGGCAAAAGCTTGCTGTGCAGGTTTCCTTTATATCACTAGTATGCTATATGTTCTGAGTGATAGGCTTGCAGTGTACTATGTATTTGCAGCACTTATTTGTGAATTAAGACCTTAGCTGCTGTTAACATTTCATTCCCTCTGGCTCTTCTGGCCCAAAGGTCCATGGTTATGTATTTGTGATTCTTGTATTTATTTATTCATTTATTTATTTATTGATCTACTGCTTCATAGACCCCAAAAAGGGTATTCAATAAAGATTGAATGAAGATATAACCACCAGAATGATGTTATCTGAGGAGCCATGTCAAGTGCAAGATGGTCACTAATGTCTACTCAAAAAGTAGAGTTGTCTCTATGCTCCTTTGTGAAATAAAGGCACTGAAAAAGTCTAAAATGTCTCAAAAGCAACTGGTGATATCAGACACAGTATTGACTCATTTTGACCCCCATAAACCATTGAAAGTGGCAGGCGACACCTCACCATCATGGCATCGGTGTGATGTTGTCCCATGTGATGAATGATGAGACCGAACGACCTATAGCCTTCACTTCACGTTCTCTCAGCTCTGTGGAGAAGAACTATGGCACAGATTGATAGGGAGGCATCTCGCCGCTTCCCTTATACACGCTCTCCTTATCCCAGCGAGTAGTGTAGTGGTTAGCGCATCGGAGCGCAGCACTCTAGCAGCCCGCTGCTGCCGTCATTACTTTAAGCCGAGTCTTGGCCAGTAAGTGCTCCTCCTTGCTCGTTCCCGATTAGTAATCTGGTTCTTTCTTTCTTTCTTTCTGTATTTTATCCGTTTGGATAGCGGGCCCTGCTTGGTAGCCTACTGTTTTCAAACTTGTACCGAGCCCATCTCCGTAACAGTTCTACACTGGTAATAACATTAGCCCCCTACACATATAAAATTAGTCCCATCTGAAAGTTACACCACTAAGTGTAGAGGTTATTTTGATATTGATTAAATAAAAGTGTTTAAACCTAGACACTGGGATTCTATAACGCACAAGTGAAAGATCAGAATCCAGTTTGACCCATGGCTACTAATGTCAAAGTAATGACTACTAGTAATGATTTTTTTACTGTTACAGTAATATATTTATGCATATATAATATTCTTTGAAAAGTAATAAGTAGCTACTTGTGATGCTTCTATCATTTCTCACTCTTTTGTTTCAGGTGTTACTTTATGGGACAAGAAAGCATTGCGTGATGATCTTGATGTGCATGACCAGACTAAAACATTTGTCAAGTTTACTGCCTCTGACAGTCTCAGTGAAAAGGCCAACCTCCTAGATATAAGCGCTTCCCTTAAAGCCAGTTTCTTAGGTGGGTTGGTGGAGGTTGGAGGATCAGCCAAGTACCTGCATGATACCAAATCCTCAGCACGTCAGTGCAGAGTTACCATGCAATACAGACAGACAACAAAATTTGAACAACTCACTATGAAGGAGCTTGGCAGTATCACTTATCCACAAGTATTTGACCAGCAAACAGCCACTCATGTAGTTACAGCTGTACTGTATGGAGCTCAGGCTTTCATGGTGTTTGATCATACGACTGCAGAAAATGAGAGCAAACAAGCTATTGAAGGAAACCTTCATGCAGTGGTCAAGAAGATCCCTACCATTTCCATTGAGGGGGAAGCATCCCTAAAGATTAATGAAGATGAAAAAAAACTGGCTGAGAATATCAGTGTCACATTTTATGGTGATTATGAGCTTGAAGAAAACCCCACCACATACACAGAGGCTCTGAGGGCATGCAAGAGGTTGCCCACTCTGTTGAAAGAAAGAAATAGTAAAGGTGTACCGATGACTGTGTGGCTGTATCCTCTCACACTTTTGGATAAAAGGGCTGCTAAGTTGATGAGAGAAATCAGCATGAGCCTGGTGGGTCAAACAGAAAAACTGCTGGAGGAGCTTGGTGAAGTAGAGAGAAGATGCAATGATTTGAACAAAAATCAAACAACAGACAATTTCCCTGATGTAAAAGGCAGGTTGCTACAGTTTCAAGACTTACACAGTTCTTATAAGATAGCATTCCAGAAGGCCCTGTCCAGTGTTTTGCCAGCTATTCGGGGTGGGACACAGGAGGACAAGGCACTGGGGGACATCCTGAGCACCCATTACACGTCACCCTTCACTGCTAGCAACATGGAAAATTGGTTAGATGGCATTACAACTGAAATAAATATACTGAGTTCCTATACCAGTGGGCTGAAAGACCTGACAGTTGTGAAATCATCAGGGTCTCTCCATTCCATCCTCTTTGATCCTGACGTTGATGTGGTGGTTTGCTTATCATTTACGTCTTTAAAGAATGAAGACTCCTACCTTGTGGCTATACAAGACTTCATAAACTCTGAAAGGTTTGCAAATTTAGGGCAAAAAAATGCAAAAGCTTTCTCACTCCAAGCAACACAGCCCTGGTTCACTTCTCCTGACATTTCTGAACGCATGAAGAAGAATTTTTCTCTCTTTACAAGTTTTTCAAAGGCCAATAAAAATGAAAAGAAAATCAAGTTCGTCATTGCCTCCATCTCTGACTCCAGCAATCCAGGAATCTCCATCCAACTTTATCAGAAAGGCAAACTGACAGATTCTAAGTTCCAGCCTGTATCCAAACCTCCCAAACCCAAGGTGGAGACCAGTGATGATAAAGTCACCCTAAAGCTTTCAAAATCCCAAACTGGAGAGACGGTACTGTTCAGAGTTGAGTACAGGATGACACCACCAACTAAATCGGCAGGTGATGATGATGCATGGAAAGTCGTGGACACTTCAGATACGCAGATCTCCTTCACACTGACTGAACTAAACCCAGCAGAACAATACTGGTTCCGATACAGAGCTGTTAGTGATGTGGGAGTGAGTGAAGCAAGCGACTCTGTCCCCTTCTCATTTCATGGGATGCTCAATGTCACAGTGGGCCAATGGGTCAGTTAAGATTTTTTATTTATTTATTTATTTATACACACTGCCTGGCCAAAAAAAAAGTTGCTGTTTAGATTTTAATAGGCAAATACATAAGAGTCTGTGAATGGATCATTATTAGAGTGATTAT
>JAKKZM010000045.1:0-17416 GCA_037576825.1 Pangasius krempfi | reverse complement strand
ATTTATGGAGACGTCATCATGAACATCATTGGTACTGTTCCAGTAAGTTATAATGTATACTCAAGCTCTTCAGTTTTGTGTGCATGTTTTTTTATTTATTTATTTTTTCAAATTTTTCATAAGCATTTTAAATAAGCAATTTTCTTCTTTTTTTTTTTTTTCTTCAAGAACTGGAGCACATCTTCTTTTGGTAAGGAACTAAACTGTGGCATCTCACGCACAAAGCTTTCCAGCATCCAGTCTGATGTTCCACATCCAGTCTGCAACCCTGTGAGTAACATTTTCATGCCATCTTCCAAATGACTGAACAAGCCAAAAGATTGCGTTTATTTAATAATATAATTATATGATTTATCATTAAAAAAATGAATGGTGCTTAACCACAACAGAGCAAACCATATTTGGGATCATTCCCTGGAGGCTTGAGACCTGGTGTGGCTTTATTCTTCCAAGGGGTTGTTGCATCAGATTGTGACCGGTATGCTCAATGTGTTTTCACTGCACAACAGTTTGAATGAAAACAAATATGGAATAAATTAGTTAGAAATTTCTCAGTAGAATCTGGTACAGTCAATTAAATGTTAAAACAATTTCTTTCAGCTTTACAATAAATTTGCAGACCGGATCAAAAGACATCGCTTTCCACTTCAACCCCCGCATGTACTCTGTGGTCCTTGACAGCTACAGGAATAGGACATGGGAACTCCCAGTAGAAATTCAGGGAGGCCCATTTGTCAAAGGTGGAGCCTTTGATATCATCATGGTTATTAAAGAAGAAGGCTATGAGGTGTGATATTATGGAGAAAAGAAATGAGACAGTAAAAACTTTAAGCATTTGGATTAACTAAAGTTGCAGTTTATTTGTTCAGGTGATAGTGAATGGCCTGGAATACTGCACATTCAATCACCGTATGCCAGTGGATAAAGTGACTACACTTGGCATCTATGGAGACGTCTTCATGAACAACTTCGGCTTTACCGAAGTACGTCATTTTTTTCCATTTCTATGCTGAAGTACTATCGAAACACAGTGTTAATGTCACGGTTACCATGAAGAAAGCATGTGTTTACAATAAACCAGTGAAACAGGAGTGCGTGCGTACAACTCTGGGGAGTGAGCACGAGGTAACGGGTTATGTGATGGATTAGATGATAAATCTTGTAGTATATTATTTGGAGAGGATGCTGGGAATTGAAGTTTGTGTTTACAGACAGAGCTGACATGACAGAACCATTTACTGTAGTTTCCTTCTTTGTTCCACACACATGTACATCATTGGTTATCTTTTGCGTAATGAGAAAATGCCAGACTACTGCAATGTACTACCCTTATACTGTATGTTTTGAAAGTCATCTCTTGTTTAAAAAAAAAAAGAGAGAAAAAAAATTCTCCTGTAAGTAAAACCTTAATAAATCAAGTCAGTCACAATTTAATAAAATAAAATAAAAAATATTTTATGTTTCTGTAATAAACCCATTTGCTTGTTCAGACTTCTCTTGTCTAACAAAGTTAAGGAAATGAAAGTTAAGAGATTTTTCCCTTTTCCACCAGGTGGATGATGTTAATATGAAAGTCATCATTCCTGCCAATGTTTGAGGATTCCAGTCTTCCTCAGAAGCACGACCAATGTTTTCAAGGTCATTGTTCATGGACATGATTTCTTTCTTTTTCATCAATTACTGTTTTCTCTTATAGTTTTTCTCTTGAATATTCCTAGGAGTTTTTGTTACTTATTACATTTTCTAGTGTTTTGCAATTTTACTGTACCTTCATTAGCAATGAATTGCATTAGTCAATATCTAGACACCTTAGCAGCAGAAATTACAGCAATCTAATGCAAATGAATGTAGGTTTGTATGGATGAGCTGTGCACTGAGAGGTTTTAGATAAATATTCAGTTAGAGGTCTAGCAATTAGCTATTTTAATGAAATGAGTTCACTAGTTAACATTTTTCTTCTTATTATTTTTTTTTTTTATAAATCTGAGTAACAAAAATCTGTACTGTGAGATTCTGGCAGAAATTAGCAAAACCTCTAACGTTAAAAACAAACGGCTTAAATTTCCGCTCATCCTTCATTTCTCACAGTGAAAATGAGTTTGAAGTTGACTACTTCTTTGCTTATTGGCTGTTTATTCAAATTTGCAGTTCCAGCTTAAATGCTCTTGCAGATACACTACAGTGCCTGCAGAGAGCACTCATTGCTCATTTCTACAAACTGTATCCACGTGCTTTGTTGTAAAACGTCTCTGAATTAGCCAAATGTACCAATTACCCAAATGAGATGACTTCAGTTTTGTTGTTATTACAAACTGGGAAACAATTTATTTCATGCTTAATCCATTTTACCAACATTATGATGATTATAATAAGGAAAATAATAAATATACAAATGCATTGTCTGAATTATATTTTCTTGACCCAATTTACAAAATTCCACGCTTCACACATGCGCGAGTCAAAGCAGTCCGTCTAGTGTAGTATATTACTCTTATTACAAAGGAGTTATTCAGAGTGTTTGGTTTTGTGTGGTGTTACAGGGCGTTTATTCCCGAATAATTAGTAATATTCATCAATGTTGTAGATATGGTTAGTGTGTTAACTTGTAATTCAGTTAATACCTCAGAAGCGTTTCCACAGTGACAACTGTACAATAGATGAAATACTCACATACTGGACGAATCTACTAGCCTTTGCCATCATAGGGTGTTTATTTATCTCCATCAGTATATTGTTCCTCATAAATTGTTAAAGGAAACAGCTATTTAGTGCTTGAACGCCACACGAGAAATTGTTACACCGCGCGCACCTCCATGTTGAAGCAGAGCAGACGCTGGTGTAACCTGACACCGCTCGTGCAGCTGCAGCAGACTCACTCGCTTTAATATGATTGTGTTCAGCTCTCAAAGGTTGCAATACGTGCTCTTGTTGACTGTTGTATTGTACGGGTTTAAACTTATCAGTATATTCATTCAGTATAATCAGTCACTAACAGTGTTCAGATACTGTGGAACAGTGGTTGCTGAACGGGTAAGGCAAGATGGGATTTGTGGAAAAACTGTATTTCATTGGGTCTGTACTCTGTATTTCATTGGGTGTGTAAGATACAACTCTGTTGTCATTGTAATCTAATTTGTCATCATGTTGTACTAGTATATATTGTATTTAATTTTTTTGTTCTTACAGAAACCACTTCCACACCCACACACAATCAAACTATCTACTCCTCATTATTGCTTATGCCATAATAAAAATTTGGACTTCAAACATCACTCTGGAATAGCTGCCATTCTTTCTAACCGAAGAATTAGGTCCGTTGATGTATGACCAGTCCACTACAGACAAAAAATCCCACACCAACGATAAGGCATAATGAGCCATATTACAGTTTTTTTAATTTATTTATTCATTTATTTTTTTTTACCAACATGCAGCCCAGTACAGCATTTAACCTCGCTAGCAAAAGTTCTTTCTCAACAAGAACAACTTCATTCACAACACAATGACCTGAAAAACATGAGGTAACATTAAAAGATGTATCATTTTGTCTTTGATTGTTCACATAACCGAACATTCAATTAAAAAAAAATTCCCATGGGAATTCCAAGAATGTAACAAAATATATCTAAATTATGTACCAAATTCACATTCAAATTTTATTGGTCTCACACACACACACACACACACAACCATACACGTGCAGTGAAATGCTTTTTTTTGACTGTCCAGTGACATACGAAACAGAATTGGCATAAAACAGTATTTACTAGCATTGAAGTAGAAAATAAAAATATAAATATAATATAAAGGATATGAAAAGAAAGAAAGCAGAAAAAGAGTGGACTATAAACTGAGCTGGGGTAGTTGCAGTGTAATGACTAACATGTATTTATAAAATATTTATTATACAGGATAATAGGGGTATATTAACAGGAATGTAGGGGCACTAAAGATATCCTTTAGAGGTGCAGCATGCAACAAAAAAAAAAATACATTTTTCTTTACTTGTTTTGCAAATGCGTACATCATCTCTACATAAACAAAATACTACATCAACACAAGGCTGTCTTTCAGTTTATTTACTAGTAAATAATTGTGCCACCTCATACAAGTCTAACCATTCTTCCCTGACCTCTAGTATCAGCAAGGCATTTCCGGCTGCTGATCTGCCACTTATTGGTGTTTTTTTTTGTTTTGCTTTGTTTTGTTTTTTCACACCATTCCCTGTAAACTTTTTTACATCAAAATTCCATATGAGCAGTTTCTGAAATACCCAGACCAGCCTGTCTGACACCAGTAACCATGCCACGGAGTGCCAAGTCACCGAAATCACATTTTTTCCCCTTTCTGATGTTTTGATTATTTTTCGTGTCATGTTTTATCCCTTACTTAAAACTCTGATCAGAATGTTTGCTGCTATAAAAAAGCTCTTTTTTGTTAAGGCAACCTAGGCATTAGTGCTTTTTAATTAGAACCTAGTGTTCTAATTAATCATAGTCATAATAGAGGACATTCAATACAACTAAATGAATCCTTGGTTAAATGTTACTGAACATCAGTGGGCTTGATGAAGTCGATCAGTTGGTTGCATATGTGACAAATAATCCTTTCAATATCCATGTACATTTTTATCTACACTGTCTTGTGTTAAGAGTTGACTCAGTCTTAAATGGGTAGGTACTTACTTGTCCAGTAGCAAATAGTTTAAAACAGATAGACTGGGATGTTGAAAACCTTGAATGCTGTTATGATCCAGAAAAATACCCTTTAAGTATTTATTCACACACACACACACACACACAGAGGTAAAAGGAAGGCTTTTAAATGACTCACCAACGATTAAAGTGCCACAAATAGTTTAGTTGTAGAAAGTCAGTAAGCCAAAATTGCTACAAAAGTATTATGTGTTTCATAGTATATTGTTTTCGGTTATCAGTGTTGTTCTAATAGAGCTTTGTGTATCGGAAAGGAACATACATTTGTTTTAAGCATCAGTTATCACATGCCAGTCAAGTCACACATATCAGATTGTCTGGTGTACAAAGAGGTCCTTGTAGAAAACTTCTTTCAGAGTGCATACGATTTCAGATTATGGTGAAGATTGACTTTTCACCATGACGGTGGGCAGTTGTGGCCTAATGGTTAATGAAATTAATGATAAAGTGTCTATAAAGTGTCTGAACTGATACAGTGTCTGCTGGTTTTGATGGTCTTCCAATTTAATATGGCCATTTTATTGTACCTTAAATTTGACCTCAATTTGATTGACTAATCTTTTGATTGACTGATTCTGACTTTGAATTCCTATTCTGTAGTGAACATAGATTGGCAGAGTTCTATAGTCTCTTTAAATGATTTAATTTCATTGATAAGCTAATAACAATTTCTTCAAAATTTTACAGTACATTGATTTTACATTTTACTTTTATTTTAGGTCACACTTTAATAATATTTTGTGATTATATTTGATTGATCTTTTAAAAGACCTTCACTTAGCTTAATTTTATTGGTGAAAAAATACAATGGTCTCAGTTGAACTCAGCTGTAAATGTTTATTTCACATCAAAGTAAAATGTTTAACAAAGAAAAAACTTAGATTTGTCTTTCTTATGGGACATTATTAGTGTGCACAGTTATTAGCCAACTTTTAGTGTGCACAATTATTAGGCAACTAAATTTCAAATAAGTTTTTTATTATTATTATTCAGTTTTAAAGTATTATTTTACAAACAACTAACATTAATTAAATAACAATTAAAACATTTTGGCCCTTCAAAACTTTTCAGTGATGAATATAGCCACCCTTCTTTTCAATAACTACCATGAGCCTTCCAGTGAATGAATCTGTCAGTTGCTTTATCTGTTCACAATCAATTTTAGCTGACACAGACACCACAGCCTCCGAAATGCTGAACTGTCTTCTCTCACTGTAAATCTCACACTTGAGAATGGCCCAGAAGTTCTCAACACGCCTTTTGGGGTGTGGTTTATACTAGATGCATGACTTCCTGTGCATGCTGAAGCAGCTGTAATGCAAGCAGCATTCATTAAATGTGACACCTACCAGACGGCAAGTCAGGGTCATACATCCCTGTTCGTCTGGGTTCCAAGTCTAACTGTAAAATTAAACACACTGACAAGTTCTGTCTAAAACTTTCTGCTGTTGTAGTTCTGTTGTCATGAGCTGCAACTCAAATCAAAAACCTTAAATTGAAATGAATTTAGTAATCTAGAAGATCCAGAAGACTTTCCATTAGCTTTGAAGGTTACATGAGAGGTTTTTAAAAGGTTTTTTTTTTCATAAAGATGAAAACTTGCTTAGTGTTAGTACTGTCTAAAACAATACATAAGTATTGACACAAGTTGAAACACCAGGCTAGTTTAGTCAGTTGCACACACTGTGTCACATGGTCCTGTACCTCTCCCCTCTATTTACACTGGTGAAAGACAGGATTAACCTATTGGGATCATGTATTCTTTTTCCATTTCTGTTTGAAAGCTACCAGTCAGTTACCGTAGCTATGCTATAAGCATAGAGATTTCGAGGTGAGAGCTTATGAAGTAACTTGCTGGAGATTTAGTGCAGTAAGAGGGAAAATAATGTAGATCAAGATTTATAAGATGCAAGGTGTAATGTTACTGGAAACAAATTTTTGTCATGTCCCCAGAGCAACCAATGGGGCATTTTCTATCATAGTGTATACACAGGATAAAACTTTTTTGTTTGGGTGAACCCAAGGATTTGATGGTGAAAGAATTTTCTTTATAGGACTCATTGTTCATGAGATATGGCACAAAAAGTAAAACCCTGTGCTATAGTGCCACCACTGAGTCGATCGGCTCACCTCTCTTGCCTGTGTAGTGGGAAGGAGTACTACCTACGGACCAAGGTTTATCATGGCCTAAATAACAATTGTGTGGTCCTCACCAACTTCTAAAAATAAACAGGTAACCTCCGGTGCCAACAAAAAACATAACAGATTAAAAAAATGTAGTCATTTTTTCCAAAGAAGTAGCCAACATTCAGAAACCAGGTGGGGAATAATAAGTACACCCTTCCTACTTCCACAATCATTAACAGAGTAATTAGTAGACTGGTGTTACTAATGAAATACACAAGATTACTTAATCATCAAGAAGTATGACTACCTCTATAAAAGCAGAACTTTTGGCAGCCTGGAACACATAGGTAGCTGTGTGTGTCTACTAAACAGAAAGGACATCTGCTTTGTTTGTATTTTGGCAGATTTGTTGTATTCATTAGTTTCTTAATTCTCAGACATGAAAGTATGAACCAATACTTTTAAACAATAAACCTTTTTTTTTTTAAACATAATCATCTGTGTGCAACAAAACGTAATTTTGTTTTACTGAACTTTTTAGCTTGCTAGCACCATCACTACCACTTAAAAATTGAGCATGCAACTCAAATAAGCTGAGTAAGAAGTGTTAAGGGTTTGATAGAGGAGTCAGAAAAAGGCATCAGAAAGAGGTGCTGAATGTTTACAGGAAGTGACAGAAAGAGGTGTCAGAAAGAGGTGTTAAAGGTTTAAAACAATTGTGAGAAAGAGGTGTTAGAAATTAGATTTTCCATCGCATAGTTACATCTTTCACTTTTGAAAGACACTTTAATTATCTGATGTCTTACAATAAGAAGACACCTTACAAGACACCTTGTACTTCTGGTCACTCCTGGAAGGTTGCAGTTCTGAAATATGGTACCACTGGAGGCTAACGAGTTCCTGGTAATCTCACTTATTAAACAATTAAACTTCACCTGAAAATAATTATACCCAGTTAGCATTCAGGTTTACGGTATATGGTTAATAGTTGGATAACATGCATAGAAATAATTATCAGACCATAATACTGACTTGCCTAACTATTGTGCATGCTAGTTAAGCAAGGAAGCTATAAGCTAACTAACAGTAAGAAGCTCATTGTGAAAATAAGTTCCCAGGATCTTTAAAGCCTGACCTACCATTGCTCGACAGCTCCAAGTTCCCAGGTTTAATCCTGAGCTCAGGCACTATCTGTATGGAGTTTCTGTTCTTCCCATGTTCGTGTGGGTTTCCTTCCTCCAGTCCCACCTCCCAGAAACATACCAGTAGATGGACTGGCTAAGATAAATTGCATATAGTAGGTGTGAGTATGTGTGTGCATGGTGCCCTGCGATACACCCATCCATTCCTGCCTTACTATCCCAGAATAGGCTCCGGATCCACCACGATCTTGGCCAGGATAAAGAGGTTACTAAAAGTGAGTGACATCACAAATAGTCATACAAAAGACAAGAAATGCACTTATAAGCTATAGACATCTTGATCATTTTCCCCTCAATTACTGCAATTTTGTAGATCTTCCACAAGATTTTTGAAAATCAAAGGATATTTACTACAGCCCTGATCATGCCACACTGTCACATTTACAACTGTTTTTTTTAAATGCACAGTTTTATGCATGTTACAGTCTTCTCTTGTCCTTGTGTTTTCTTTTCTATTACAGTCATGGATTCCAGATACATGGAAATAGCTGCCCTGGGAAGACCTCTGTATCCCGGCATGCTGTACGATTGCCGCAGGGACTCCTTTATCCCAGGTGCAACTTAGACAATTGTCATTTAATTAGCTATTTGTAGTCTAAAGATGGTTGTCATTAATTAATATTAATGTCAATAATAAGCCATGCTATGTCCATACTATATACCATACCATAATAATTAAATATCAGAAGTTGACTGACCTACAATACCCCTGAGGTGTTTGAAAAAGGCAAAACTAATGACTTGAATTTTATAAACTTATAGTCACTGCTACATGGGGGCTGAAATAAAAAGATTATTTAATGAGAAATTAATTAATTGAGAAATAAAAGGATTTAAAAAAGTATACAGTATTGGAGAAAGTATACACAAACAAATCTGCTTCAGGATTCTATTTCCATGGTGGTGTTACTTGCCAGCTTGGGGTTAGAGTGCATTGTTTAAGTAAGGGAGAATAAACCTGATAGTGTGATGTTATAGGAAAATTTAAAAGGATGGTGTGATGGAGCCTGATGTAAATCAGAGTTACTGTTACCTCTTCAAAGTTTATATTATATTATCCCAAAGTGTTTTACTGCTCTAATACCATGGCAAATTTTCAACAATTAAAATTTTTATTTTTTAAACAAAGGTACACCATACATTTTATCCACTTATAGTTACATTTAATTTTAGTCAGTTTCTGTTATCAGTTACTTTATAGCAGCTACAAACATTCAGTCCTGCCCCAGCTTCTTTTTTTCTCTTTTGAAATTAATCAGACCAAAAATCCCAGCTTGTCATGTTTCTGGAAAAAAAGAGAAAGATTAAACGGGTGTTAAAGGTTCCTATAGAGATGAAATTCATATCACATTGCCTTACAATATTCTGGCTGGCATGTCTTTCATGGTTAAATATGACCAATGTATAACTAAGCGAATCAAAGCACCCATTTCAACTGGATGAGTCAGCAGGAGTATTTGACAATATTCAGTTGAAAATATAAGTATTTATTAAAAGGTTTTGATTTGGTTTTGACAAGACAAGGACTGATGTGAGTGATCCTGATAATCAAAGTGATAATCAGCGTGTCCTATTGAAAACTTATAATTGTTTAAAATTTGTCCTCTGCAACTAAACCGGAATGCAGCTGCACAATTGGTTTTCAACCTTCCTAAGTTCTCCCACACCATGCCATTGTTACGCTCCCCCTACCTGCTTCCTGTAGCTGCCTGCATCAGATTTAAAACACTGACGCTTGCCTCCAAAGCCAAAAACGGACCAGCACCTACTTATCTTAAAGCACTTACCTCATCCTGCACTGCACCACACTCCCTACGATCCTCTTGCACTGCTCGACTGGTCCCACCATCTCTCAGGGTACAAGGAAGGCATGCATCGAGACTCTTCTCTCTTCTGGCACCTAGGTGGTGGAATGAACTTCCCCTAGATGTCCGAACAGCTGAGTCACTGGCTGTCTTCAAATGACGTCTAAAGACCTACCTCTTCCTAAAGTACTTAAGTTAGCTCTTTATTTAAAAAAAAAACACCTTTGTATTGTCTAAGCACTTGTAAATCTATTACCTCCCAACAGAGTTTTTGGACTGATGGTATGCTTAGTTTGTGACCTAGCGAACCAGTATCCGAGTGTATTTATTTATAGAGACTTCAAAGCACTTTTGCAAGTCACTCTGAATAAGGGTGTCTGCCTAATGCCCTAAATGTAAATGTAACTTGTAAGTAGAACATGTCAAAATTTGACCATGGGAAGGGAATTTGCAGGCTATCACACACATTTAAGTTTATTTGGGTTCATTCTGGTGTTGACATGGCATTAGTTTTTATTTGACCAGGTCTTAAAAAGGTATTAAAGAGCATCAAGTTTGATATGAGAAACTCTGCAACAACCCTGTTCAATTGCCAGCCTTCTTTTGTTCTCTGTCTTGTGAAATTATTAAAGACAAAAAATGCAGCTTGTCATATTACCAAAAGCTAAAAAGCACTCCATCATGAAGACTGTCCCATTACCTCTGACTGATACAAAGTGCTGATGCTAGAGATGCCTTCCATAAAATTAAAACATCTCCTCACAGAAAACTTCACCATATAAACAATTTTTGTATTTTTCTTTACATGGAGCACTTGCCATACAAGTCTGTGAGAGTTATTACAGAAACAATACTGTACTAGAACAAACATGTTAATATAAACATGTGATTTTCAGCTGTACTACTGTCAGACCTGCTGTTATTAGAAAATTAATCAAGACATTCTGACCAATCAGAATTGAGCATTCATTTGTGCTGTGGTGTAAAAAGTAAATCATATATCAGAAATATTTGATAAATCCCAAATATTATATATATGCAGCTATCATTTCTCATCACTTTCTTGTTTCAGGTGTTACTTTATGGGATAAGAAAGCATTGCGCGATGACCATGATGTACATCAGCAGCCTAAAACACATCTGAAGTTTGTTGCATCTGACACCCTCAGTGAAAAGGCCAACCTCCTAGATATAAGCGCTTCCCTTAAAGCCAGTTTCTGCAGTGGTTTGGTGGAGGTTGGAGGATCAGCCAAGTACCTGCGTGATAACAAAACCTCAGCATGTCAGTGCAGAGTTACCATGCAGTACAGCCAGACAACAATGTTTGAACAACTCACTATGAAGGAGCTTGGCAGTATCACCTATCCACAAGTATTTGAGCAGAAAACAGCCACTCATGTTGTTACAGCTGTACTGTATGGGGCTCAGGCTTTCATGGTGTTTGATCATACGACTGCAGAAAATGAGAGCAAATAGGCTATTGAAGGGAACCTTCATGCCGTGGTCAAGAAGATCCCTACCATTTCCATAGAGGGGGAAGCATCCCTAAAGATGACTGAAGAGGAAAAAAACTGGCTGAGAATGTCAGCGTCACATTTTATGGTGACTTTGAACTTGAAGAAAACCCCACCACGTACAAGGAAGCCCTGAAAGTGTACAAGAAGTTGCCCACTCTGATGAAGCAACGACAAAATAAAGGTGTACCACTGACTGTGTGGCTGTATCCTCTCACGCTTTTGGATGACAAGGCTGCAAAGTTGGTGAGAGAAATCAGCATAAGCCTGTTGTGTAAAGCAGAAAATTTGCTGGAGGAGCTTGGTGAAGTGGAAAGAAGATCCAATGATTTGATCAAAAACCAAATGATGACAAATGATTTCCCTGACCTAAAAGACAGGTTGTTAAAGTTTCAGGCATTACAAAAGAATTATATGAGATCATTCCAGAAGGCACTGTCGAGAGTTTTGCCAGCTATTCGGGGTGGGACAGAAGAGGTCAAGGCACTGGGGGACATCCTGGACATCCATTACACATCACCCTTCACTGCTACCAACATGAACAAATGGTTAGATGACATTACAACTGAAATAAATATACTGAGCTCCTATACCAGTGGGCTGAAGGACCTGACAGTTATGAAATCATCAGGGTCTCTCCATTCCATCCTCTTTGATCCTGATGTTGATGTGGTGGTTTGCTTGTCATTTACATCTTTAAGGAATGAAGACTCCTACCTAGCAGGTATACAAGACTTTCTGAACTATGAAGGGTTTACAGTGTTGGGGCAACCAAGAGAGAGAGATTTATCTCTCCAAGCAACACAGCCTTGGTTCACTTCTCCTGACATTTCTCTGAGCATGAGGCAGAATCTTTCTCTCTTTTCAAGTTTTTCAAAGGCCAATAAAAATGAGAAGAGAATCAAGTTCATCATTGCCTCCATATCTGACTCCAGCAATCCAGGAACCTCCATCCAACTTTATCAGAAAGGCATTCTGAAGGATCCTAAGTTCCAGCCTGTATCCAAACCACCTCTACCCATGGTGGAGACCAGTGATGAGAAAGTCCTACTTAAGCTTTCAAAATCCCTAACCGGAGAGACGGTCCGATGCAGTGTTGAATACAGGATGACACAGGCAACTGATTCAGCAGCTGACATTGATGAATGGACAGTCACATACACTTCAGATGCACAGACCAGCCTCACATTGTCTGAACTGAAGCCAGCAAACCAATACTTGGTCCGATACAGAGCTGTTAGTGAGGTGGTAGTGAGTGAAGCCAGCGACTCTATCTCCGTCTCCTTCCATGAGAAGCCTGATGGGGGAATGAGTGAAGCCAGTGACTCTATCTCCGTCTCCTTCCATGAGAAGCCTGATGGGGGAATGAGTGAAGCCAGCGACTCTATCTCCGTCTCCTTCCATGAGAAGCCTGATGGGGGAATGAGTGAAGCCAGTGACTCTATCTCCGTCTCCTTCCATGAGAAGCCTGATGGGGGAATGAGTGAAGCCAGCAACTTTCATCAGGAGCTCAATCTTAAAGTGGGCCAGTCATGGGTCAGTTACAATTATATCAGATTTTTAGTCATTTTTGTTCATGCATGCGTATGGGTGTGGTCTAATTTGTAATAATCGCATTGAATAAAAATTAGCCTATGGTAAGTGAACAGATTCTCTTATTTTTTATATTTTTAAATATGCATCAAAAATGCATTAAAATCAACTTTTAATTCTGTGTATTGAACAAAATAAATGATCTACATTCTTCTACACTCATTTGTCTAATTTTAGATATAGAGGTAAAAACAGAACTAAGTCAAATCAAATAATTAATATTTATGCATGTCATTAAAAGGTTAACATAAACTTCAATTTATTTATGTAGCATATAATTTTGTTTCCCACAGAACTTCTTCACGTCTTCCCTCTGTAATGAACTAAGGACAAACATAATGACCACCATGGCCATGTCACGATGGTCTCTCTCTACCATCAAGTCAGAGGTTACAAATGTTGTCAACAGTCCTGTGAGTAGCAGAAGCTCACAATTAATCCCAAAATCACAGTAATAGTTTTTTAATTAAACGAACAAAAAAAATCACTGCTTATTAGTGAAACTAAATCTCATTTGCACTATGGTGACAAATGCAGACCAGATGGGCCATGACAATTAAGGGTGAATTTTAGATTTAAGGTAAATAGAAATACACAAATTAAGTAGCTATATGACTGTTACTTGTCTTGCTAGATGGATAAAAAAAAAACAAGTGCCAGTTCAGTGAAAAGTGTAGTGAAAAAATAAGACTATCAAATGGTTTGGGTTAATGATAAAATAGTGCCTTGTGGCTTAAAATTATTTTAAAACTGTTTTGACTTTGCACTTTACTGAATGCAGAAAGCAGAATTTTTAAAAACGATGTTGCATAGGCTAAACCAGTGCTATTTGGTTTCTATGAACAACATTACAGTATATCACCATTTTATATATGTTATGTGCTTATACTCACCACAGCACATTCCTTACACTGACACAATTCCTGGTGGGCTGAGAGCAGGAATGGCTTTGTATTTCCAAGGTGTTGTTTTTGCAACAGGAGAAGTGTATGTATTCATGTCTTTCACTAAATGATACACAAAATAAACCAGCAATGTGTTTTTCAGTAATGGGAACAAAGATCTAATATGGGATATATTATAATATATCTAGTGTGGGATTACGTTGAATTAAACGAGAATCTTGTTGTGTATTTTACTTCACACACAGCTTTTCATTTAATCTCTTAACTGGGCCGAAGGTTGATGATGACATCGTTTTTCACTTCAACCCTCGCAACAATGACCTGGTGGTCCAAAACAGCCGCAGGAATGGGACGTGGGAGAATGAAGAACGCATATCAGGGTGTCCCATTCCCAAAGGATCAACCTTTGATATCTTTATTGTGGCCAAAACAGAAGGCGGGAGGTATGGAATATGAGGTATGGAAAATAAAATAAGTGGACACACAATAGCAGAACAAATAAGTTCATAAGAATGACATATCTGTTCTTTCCAGGCATATGTAAATGGTAAGAGGTATTGCCTGTTCAAACACTGCATGCCGATGGAGAAAGTGGACACACTTTACATTTGTGGAGATGTCATCATGAACATTGCTGGTGTTGTTGAAGTAAGTTACATACTCTGGCACTTCATTTATTTATTTATTTTTTTTGCATATGCTTTGTAAAGCCATGATTCTGAGACACGAAGCCTAACTTTGTATATCAGAAATTAATGCATAAGGATTTATATGTTAGTCTCATTACTGTTCTCCCCAGTGAATATATTGTGTATACACAGGACTGCTTCCTGCAGTTTACTAACCGGACAACACCAACTGAGCACATTCTCATTAGGGAACATTCAGTATTTTTGAGCTCTTGCTAAGGCGATATGGAAGACACATGAAAACTACACAGTCAGACCAAACACACACAAATTTTTCCCCACAGGAAAGGCAATTAACTAAAACGGAAAGGCCACAGGACATGAAAGATGCACATATGCTTCTGTTAGCAATTACTTTCACTTTGTGCTGACTTTGGACCATATTCAGAGTTGAGTTACTTGCACATTTTTCTTGTGAATGGTTGACCTCACCTCTTGCTAACTCTAGCATATTTTGCAAACCACTTATCTCTTGTTCACCTTTAGTTCTCCTTATATGTTACTTTTTCTATAATGGCTGGTGCTGCACTTTGGTTTGTCATAAATGAGGGGGAAAACAGGTTAAGAATTTTAGAGACTTCGTAAGCATTCATTATGTCAATGCTCTCTTCAGAACTGGAGCACATCTACTTTTGCTAAGGAACTAAACTCTGGCATCTCATGTACAAAGCTTTCTAACATCCAATCTGATGTGCCAGATCCAGTCTGCAACCCTGTGAGTATCATTTTCATGTCATGCTTAGAATGACTGAACTAGCCAAAAGTTGTGTTTTTATGATATAAATCACATGATTAGAGATTTATCATTAAAAAAAATGAATGGTGCTTAACCACAACAGAGCAAACCATATTTGGGATCAATCCCTGGAGGCTTGAGACCTGGTGTGGCTTTATTCTTCCAAGGGGTTGTTGCATCAGATTGTGACCGGTATGCTCAATGTGTTTTCACTGCACGACAGTTTGAATGAAAACCAAGATGGAATAAATTACTTAAAAATTTCTCACTAGAATCTGGTACAGTCAATTAAATGTTAAAACAATTTCTTTCAGCTTTGAAATAAATTTGCAGACTGGGCCGAAGTACCTTCATGACATCACTCTCCACTTCAACCCCCGCATGTACTCTTACTCTGTGGCCCTTAACAGCTGCAGGAATGGGACATGGGGGCATCACATTGAGACACCAGGAGGCCCATTTGTCAAAGGAGGAGTCTTTGATATCATCATGGTTATTAAACCAGAAGGCTATGAGGTGTGATATTATGCAGAAATGAAAACGAGTGTGTCAAAGCTTTAAGCAAACTGATTAAGGTTAAATTTTATTTGGTCAGGTGATAGTGAATGGCCTGCTGTACTGCACGTTTGATCACCGTATATCAGTGGACAAAGTGACTACAGTTGACATTAGAGGAGACGTCTTCATGAACAAATTCAGCATTATTGAAGTAGGTCATTTTTACCATTTAATCATGTTTACCACAAAGTACTTTATTAAAACTGTGGTAGTGTCATGGACACTAGCATTGTTTTATTATTGTATTTTATGATAACCTTGTTTTCACAAATTTAACCATGATACTGCTAAGGATTTACAACAGTGCTTTATGATAAATAATAGAACTAAACAAACAGGGTCAACCCCAGAATCAGTGTTGGGTAAGTTACTTCAAAAAAGTAATTAATTACTAATTACTAATTACTTTTTTCAACATTGCATTTAAATTCCTGACTAATTATTCTGTTTGAAAAGTAGCTGCATTACTCATTACTAATTACTTCTTAAAATCTGTATCAACTTTGAACACTCAGTTTCACGGGCGATTACATTACAAGTGTCTCCCTCTAAATCTTTTACCATCTAGAGCTGCATGTCCACATACAAAAGTTCAAGGAGAGAGGTCGATATGTGCTTTGGGGAGAGGTCGATATGTGTCTTTTCCCCACTACATAACTTACATTTCACTGTGATGTTCATGTCTACATATGTAAAAAAAAAAATGAAGTAATGGGAATATTTCCATTTAGCAAAACAGCCACTCAATTCTGCTAACATCCTTCAACTCGGACGCGTGCCAGTGTATAGCTACCGAATTTAAAGGGGCCAAGTTAAATTAGAAAACAAATTTTATCTTTAGATGATAAATATAGATTTTAAATTCAATAATGTTTTATACAGAATTGGTAAAAGTCTATACAGTATGTAATGCAAGTACATCATAAGTAACTGTAATTAAATTCCTCAAAAATGAAGAGGTTTTTTTTTCTGGGGAAAAGTAATTTAATTACAGTAATGAGTTACCCCCAACACTGCCCAGAATAGTGTGGACTCAACTGTAAATGCTTGGTAACATCAGTGATTAACCAGGAATGATTAACCGATATGTTTAGCTATGTCCTACCCTTAAATTGTATATTTTGGGAGACCCATCTGTAGGACATACTATTGTAAATGCAACCCTTATAAAATCAAACAAGTCACAATTTACAAAATATATCATTTAAAAGATTGTTTTATATTTGTACCATAACAAGCAGGAATGTTAAGGGATGCTTTCTTTTTTTTTAAATAGGTGGATATTAATCTGAAAGTCACCATTCCTGCCAATATTTGAGGATTCAAATCATCCCCAAAAGCAATTCCTTTGACAATTTTCAAGAGATATTTTTTGTTATATTCTGCTCAAGTGCATCAGACAATAGACCATGGACATGATTTGTTTTTTTATTAATCAGTTATTTTTTTCCTCTTAAGCATGCTTATGAGATTTTCGTTGCTTATTATTGTTGGAAATTCAATTCAATTCAATTCAATTCAGTTTATTTGTATAGCGCTTTTTACAATGTCATTGTCTCAAAGCAGCTTTAC
>JAKKZM010000044.1:54518-74271 GCA_037576825.1 Pangasius krempfi | reverse complement strand
CCAGGCAGTGATGCAGCTGCTCAGGATGCTCTCGATAGTCCCTCTGTAGAACATGGTGAGGATGGAGGGTGGGAGATTGTGCTTTCCTCAGCCTTCGTAGAAAGTACAGGCGCTGCTGGGCTTTCTTCGTTATGGAACTGGTGTTGCGTGACCAGGTGAGGTTCTCCGCCAGGTGAACACCAAGAAACTTGGTGCTCTTGATGATCTCCATGGAGGAGCCGCCGATGTTCAGCGGAGAGTGGTCATTCTGTGCTCTTCTGATGTCAACAACCATCTCTTTAGTTTTGTCCACGTTCAGAGACAGGTTGTTGGCTCTGTTTGTATAGTGTTTGTGTAACAAGGTTAAAATCGTTTTATTTCACTAGATTTTCCTGTTTATATGCATTCAGTGTTGTTCTATAATTGTTCAAACCAGTGTTTGTAAAAAATACATTAAAAAGGGTCTGTAAGGAGGTGATGGTTTCGATCTGTCTATATAAAAATACATTCTCTATGCAGACCCAATCCGGCGCTCTCCTGTCGTTCTTCGCTAATTTTCCACACAACGCAGACCTCAGAAGCATACGGTTACATTTGCAGGAAAGAAAAGATGCCTTGTAATTTCATTTTGAACTGAACAACGACACAACAGTTATAAATGAATCAAGCAGAACTTAAGTCAGCAAATCAACATCTCAGTAAAACAACTTATTACTACCACTTTAGTAGGAACACTTTCATAGCTGGTTAGATAATAAAAATATTCTATAGGTCAATGCAAAATATAGGGAATATTCTGTGTAAGTTTCATGTTCAGTTACGCACAAATTGATTTTCTCTTTGTGTTTTCTTCAACGTGGTAGCAGTGTTACACAACAGTTAAAGCTCTGGTTTACTGATCAGAAGGTTGGGGGTTCAGGCCCCAGCACTGCCAAGCTGCCACTGTTGGGCCCTTGTGCAAGGCCCTTACCCCTCTCTGCTCCTGGGCTGCTGTATCAATGGCTGACCCTGTGCCTTGACCCCAGCTTGTTAGGAAGTGAAGAGATGTGAAGAAAAGAATTTCATTGTGCTGCAGTGCAGTGTGTCACTGTACTTGCAATGTTACTCTGCACGTATTTTGTGAAATAACTTTTTTGTTGGAATGCTTTGAGTGTAAAAAAAAAAAACATGAGAATTGCAGTCATGGCTATCAGACCACAACAATAGCAGAAAAAAAGGTGAATCTCACTGGAGCTGGAGAGTCAGATAGAGAGTATTACCTGTGTTAGGTCTCTGATGGAGACAGAACAGAGGAGATAACATTAAAAGTAGAGATGAGTAAGTGTTTCTGAACTCCACACTGCATAAACTCATCATCATCATCTCTGCTTCTCATCTCAGTACATGAAACACATACTCGGTATTCATTATGAGCTACATTATAGCACAGTATAGAGGGATGAAAAGAGAAAAGTGTGATGTAAATAGAAAACTGCTTATGATACAAATCAAAGCAGCACTTCTGTGAAACATGGAGACATGGACATTTATGGAAGACAGAACTTTTTATTTTTCCTGATACAAATATGATAAAAATATGGTGATGCTCAGCATTTTAACTTCATATTTTCCCTGTTGTTATATTATTTATGTTTATAAAGTTTACCTGAACATCAAAGCACAGAGTGAAGATAGTTTAGCAGCTATTCTGACTGTAAATCAAACGTTTTTCTCTTTGTATTTTACCTAACATTACATTTCTCTCTATTGTTTTACACAGGACCTCTCTCACCAGTAAATAAATAACTTGACTTCACACTAATGGTAATGGCTGACATTTTATAAATTCATCACATACACTGTATTACATTTTAATCCAAGTATCAAATAGAAACACAAAAAGCATTCTCAGATCATGTTTATGTGAAGGACTCTGATCAGTATGTAAGATTCCATTTCCATAATTTTTACTCTTTACTCTATTCAGCTTATAAATCATATTTATAATCATGCTATAAGGGGTGGCACTCTCTCTCTCTCTCTCACTATAATGAATGTGAAAGTGAAAGTGTTTTCGACTCAGAAGCAGCCAAACTGCCATCACACTTCCTTTAACGGACTAAAACTGGAGAAACGCTAGTAGAAATTTACCCAGGGTGTTAAACATTTTGCTGTAAAGAGATAAATACTGAATATGAGTCAGCTTCTTTCCCACAATGCTCCTGTGCTTAACCCCACTGCACTGCAATAATGTAGGCAGAGACGTTTACCATGTCGAGTAAAAGACACAACAAACATGCAACATATAGCACACACCACTGCCAGACTCCATCAGAATCTCTCTCATCTTAAATATTTATATTCAGTCTTATATATTTGTGAAAAAACGTCTCTAGGTTACGCATGTAACCATGGTTCCCTGAGGGAACGAGACGCTGTGTCGAAACGCTATGGGAACAGCCTCAGCGTGACCACGCTCTGAATCATGTGTAATCAGTCCAATGGATGGGCAAGACGTCACGGGCCGGGTGACGTAGCAACCAAGAAGCTTAAGAGTATGTGCGGTGGATACAGCGGCAGCTTCTGAGAAATGAAGCAAGCACTCACAGGGATGCCGGAAGTATGGCACTGAGACGCAGCGTCTCGTTCCCTCGGGGAACTATGGTTACATGCGTAACCTAGAGATGTTCCCCTTCAGGAACTCGAGCTGCATCGAAACGCTATGGGAACAGGTATGCCCACGCTGCCAGACTTACAAATCCCTGCCCAGTGTGGAAGAGCACAGCTAGGGCGAGAGAACAGAAGAGCCTGGAGTGGCTCGCATATCGAGGCCATAGAACCTGACGCACATACAGTTAAGCCTCTGCTGGTCGGGAGGAGGACAGAAGGCCTGGAGTACGACAGGCCATGATGTAGAGGAGGGAACTTTAGGAACATAACCCGCTCAAGGGCAGAGAAACGCTTTGGCCAGACCAGGCGCAAAGTCTAAATAAGAGGGGGCCACTGAAAGGGCCCGAAGATCCCCAACTCTTTTTAGAGAGAGCCTCTAGCACCACAGCCAGGCCTCAGCTCACCTCGGAGGAAACATGTAACTAGGGGGTGTCCGTCCACAGACCAACCCTGCGGAGAATCGGGCCTGCAGGAACTCCAGCACTGTACCAACTGGGCAGTTAACTGGGTCGAGCTGGTGGTCTCCGCACCAAGAAGTGAAAAGTTTCCACTTCAAGGCGTACAGTTTCCTCGTTGAGGGAGCTCTGGAGTGGAGCATAGTCCTAACAACCTCGGGTTGAGAGACCAGAAGCTACGAGTTGTGCCCCCTCAGAGGCCACACCCACAGCTTCCACCACTCCGGGCGGGGGGGCCTGCCTGTGAGAGGAGATCCCTCCAGACGGGAATCTCCCATGGAGAGGCGTGGAAAACCAAATTGGATTGGGTAGCCTCTCTCTACAGTATGCAGGACCCATTGAGACACATTTGGCAGAAGTTTCCACGTTGCCAAATAGTCTACTAAAGGAATCAGTCAGTCGAGACTGACCTCTGGTGTAATGAGAGCAGCTAGCTCGGTGCCCTGAAGCGGCAGACCGGCAAGGACAGCGGCGGACAGCCGAACTAGCTGCTCTGGTGACCTCCGAAGAAGTAGCGAGCCTCCCAGTACCGCTACGTTCCCGGGCGGAAACTGAGAAAAGCGCTCGCCGGAGACCGATACGCCCTGAAGCACCATGGGTGGCAGGGTTGGCAGATCGATCTCCTGAGGGCACGGAGGAGAGATGGGCACCATATGATGAGGTGTACACCTGTCTGCCCCAGAGGGGCCTCAAAAGTTCTCCACCACGACCTCCACACCTCGGTGGAGTGAAAGGGAGGCTCCGGCGTGGAGGTGGCGGCATTCATCGAGCTTGCTTTTTTGCGGTTCAGCCCGTTTCTCGGCGGGCCAGTCAATGTTTAGCTTGGCCACAGCACGAGTAACCACCTCCAACAGCTCCTCATACTGGGGAGATTGAGGGGGCGAATCCTCATCAGCGCCCTCCATGTCAACCTCCTCAAGGAAGACAGGTGGAGCGCCAAGCCCTCTCCCCGGGGGGGGGGGAAGAAACTGCAGAGCGGGATTTCGATCCCAGAGAGCAGGCAGTGGATCTGGCTGGTGAGGAAGAAGAAAGGGACTTGCCTGTCTCCATTCCCTCCACTAAATCCATTTGCGAACCCCACGAGTGTAGCCAGCACTGTGAAGAACGCTGGTGAAGGCTCCCTCCTCAAAGAGAGGAGCGAAGCAAACGCAGCGGCAAACACTCACAATGCGGGCAGCCGGCTCCCTCGAGAGCCGACTCTGCGTGCTTTGCTCCCAAGTAGACAAAGCACAGGCTGTGTGTATCCCCACCCTTAATATAGCGCAGGAAGGGAGAAACACACAGCCTAAAATGCTGCCCGCTCTCGCCCTCATGTTTTGTCTTTTTAATAGCTTTTGGCATAATGCTTTGAGAGACAAACAATACAAAATCAGACTGACACACACAGGATGCTTGCTGAATGACAGAAAGCTGCCGCTGTATCCACCGCAAGTACTCTTAAGCTTCCTGGTCGCTACGTCACCCCACCCGTGATGTCTCGCCCAGAACGTGGGTCACGCTGAGGGTGTTCCCATAGCGTTTCGACGCAGCTCGAGTTCCTGAAGGGGAACTATAGTATTCAGGATTAGCACATTTATTTCATTGATCAGAGCCTTTTAAACACTTTTCATTGTTTAAATCACAATCTCACTGTGACATGGCCTGGTGAAGTTCACTCCATGCTGAACACAGATATGATTGAGGATCACAAATTTACAATACAAATAGCCTTTAATTACAGAGTTCATTTGGAGTTAAAGAGAGAAAATCATAATGAAATCATGCATCTTCCCAAGTCTACTGCGACATATCGTATGTTGTAGTAACCAATATATAGACGAGGCAGTAGCAAAGCACATCATTCTGTTATCTGATCAATTTTTTACATCGATAAAGTTCTGTGTTTTTAATTAAAGGAAGTGGAATCTGACATTCTCTTTATTCCTTTATGTACTACAATAGCACATAGATATATTACAAAATATTTAACTATATATTTAAAATACACAGGGAGAAATGCACATACACTGACATACTGTATTGATAAACACATGTATATATCAGAAAATAGTATTTTCCAATAAATCACAAGATATTTCTGTTCCTTAATGGTAACTAGTGCTTTATTAGCACAATTCTACATTATACAGATTTACTGTGTGTGATGACTGACTGTTGTCTAGTTTTCCTCTTTTTTATTAAGACACACATCAGCTGTGTTTTAACCAGAGTAACAGTTACTTTCCACATTTTCACATGGGACAATTCACATTTGGCTTCATGCATAAAATCTTCAACTGTATTATTTACTTTCACAGGAGGAAGATATGAGAGGTGAGTATAAAACCCTTTTCTCTGATAGTGATGTGTTAATGCTGCATGAATAATATATTTATTGTGCAGATGAAATAGATTAGACTGTGCTGTGTTCACAGTGCAATAGCACATAGATATATGAGCATCATGGGCATAGTGTAGTGAACACAACAGACTGTGGCAGAACATTCATCATGCTGTTGTCTAGTTTGTCATTAGTGTTATACAGACACAGAAATCTGACCTACACACTGATACTGAGAGCTAAAAAGCTGAACGTTTGTATACAAATGACACACACTCATTAGTGAACAATCTGATCTAACAGCGCTAATAATCAGAGATTGGCTCAATATCAGTTTAAACTAAAACATTCAGAGACATTTTTACATCAGAGAAGAATCTATTGTTAATATACTCTCTTCCTCATCCTCAATTTGAAAAATGCATCGCACTGCTGCTGAACATCAAAATAAAAGCTTCTTTTAACAAGATGTGAAAGAGATCAATCAGCCTCAAACTGCCAGTAGCGATTGAAATTTTGGGGTGACTAGTCAGATGTCAGAGGTGTCCAGTGCCAGCATGTCCACCCCGAACACCCCTCTGGCTCTGCCAGTGGGGAAAAAGTAAAAATTCACAAAAAGGGTTCAATAATCCACAAGAGGCTGGCCTTAGCACTATTAAACACAGAGCAAGGAAACTAAGAAACAGGGCAACTTAAATACACACAAGGGAATAAGACACAGGTGACAGTAATAACACTAATAACAGACACAACATGAGGGAACAATGGGAACCTCTAGTGGCTAAAACACAGAATAGCAAGTCTAAAAGCCTGACAGATTTGACTGTTTCTTTGGCTGCACTTGGGTGTACAAGGTTAGTGGTATTATTTTGGGACGGTGGGAGTCCTGTGATGAAGTGAGGAAGTCAAGGGTGTGAGTAGTGCCTGGGTGACAGGTTAGTTGGAGTAGTTGGGAGGAGTGACCTCATTGGAGAACCTGGGAATGGACAGACCCAAGTATCCTTCCCCCTCTGGGAGAGAACCGTGACAATTCGTATGTCCAAGGCATCCATGACGAAAAGCCTGTTGGGATCAGGGAGAGTCACAATGGGAGCTGAAGTGAAATGACCGCTGAAAGCGGTCTCAGCTTGGTAGCCATGAGTGGCAAGGGGTAGCGGTTCCTGAATGTGATTCTGTTTAGACCTCAGTATTGAAGACTGCTGAGGTGAAATGACATTTAAGTTCACTGAAAGCAGTCTCAGCTTCAGGGCTCCAACAAAAACTGGAGTTCTTACTCTTAGTGAGAGCATATAGTGGACCACCACAGAGCTGAAGTTGGGAATAAACTTGATAAAAGTTTGCAAAGGCAAGAAGTTACCAGCAGTGCCTGAATCCACCAAGGCCTGGAGAGACTGTTGTTTATTTCAGAAGAGTGTGGCTGGTAAATACAGTCCTGAGTTGGGGGCTGGAGAGGGGGTCACAGTCCTCCCTTGACTGCATGGGAGGGGCTTTTCCCAAGAGCTTGGGACAGACAGAACAAAAGTGACCAGGCAGACTGCAGTATAAACAGCACTGCTCCCTCATACAGTGGTCATGTTCTAACTGAGAGATCCAGGTGTTACCCAGTTGCATGGGTTCAGGGGGTTCTAGGGACGGTTGTAACCTCTCAACAGGAACTGGACGATCTTGCACCTTGGGACTTACAAGGGGTATGAAGACAGACTTGCAACTCAACTTCCTCTCCCTGAGTCGATTATCCAAATGAACTGCCAGTTCTATGAGATACTTGAGATAGTCTGTGGGTTCTCGTGTGGCAAATTCATCTTGGGGGGGCCTCTGAGAGTCCATTGTGGAAACACACCATGAGATATTCGTCATTCCAGCCACTCCCTGCCGCAATGTTGCGAAACTGGATGGCGTATTACTGGATGGTGTGTTACAAAATACTGGCGACGAGGATGGGATCAGCGGTGCCGTTTTGTGTGAGTTACAGCGATGTTGAGCATGGACGTAGAACAACTGCAAGATTGGCTGAGCGAGGCATTGCTCCGGCTGCGGCTTGATCAACTGCATGAGGTGTGTGTGTATGCAAAATTGTCGGCAGTGGGACAGAGTAAACGACACTCGCTGATCAGATTAATAAGTGAATCAGTAGAGAATGTTATAGAAACAGAAGAGGATGATGTAGCCCGTCAACATGTGAAAGATTTGTTAGAGTTTGCCAGTAACATGACGTGACGCGATGACCGTGCGGTACAAGATGGCGGCGGGGGCGGCGACACAGACAGGAGCTCGGGTATTTAAAGAAACAGTATGCAGAACTGCAGTATCATTTCGAGTTATCCACAAGTATGCTGAAAAATGAAATCCAACGCTTGAGTTTGAAAGTTCCTGATGTGTCAAGTTCCCCTGTGTTTCCCCAACATCAGCAGGCAGGTCCGGAAGTCACAATCCGACGTGATTTTAAGATTAACGGCCAAATAAGAGAATGGGGACAGAAAGATAAGCCGTCATATAACAACTTGATGCACCAGATTGATGCTGGAATAAATAAAGGACACAGAGAGTCTGAGATCATTGATGCTGTGATCAGAGCAATCAGTCCAGGTATGAGCCTGCGTGACATGCTGGAGATTAAGACAGATTTAACCCTTTCCCAGCTGCGCACAATTCTGAAAGGCCATAGGAAGAATAAGGAAGAACGCTCAACCGACCTTTATTATAGACTGATAAACGTAACTCAGGAGAGCCGTGAGTCACCATAAAACTTCCTCTTCCGAGCTATTAAATTAAAAGAAAGACTGTTAGCTGCTGCTCCAGAGCCGGATGGGGAAGAATCATACAATCCAGATCTCATACAGAGAAGATTCCTACGTGCGCTGGGGACAGGCCTGTCAAATGACCACATTAAATACCAGTTTAAAGCCTGCCTGGATGACCCTACCGTCACAGATGAAGTTCTCATCACAAAGATAAACGAAGCTGCAAGCCTCGAGTGGGAACGACAGCAAAAGTTCAAGAAAAATGCCCACGTCACTGAGATCCAGGCAGAATTACATCAAAGTCAAGACAGAATGGTTCATGCTGTCGCAGGTAAAGAACAGTCCACGCACACACAAGTAAAAGCTGTGAAAACGCCGCAGGTCACAGTCAAGAAAGACTCCGAGCTCTACGAGGCCGTCAAGCAGCTGAAGGAAGAGATTGGAGAAATGAGGAAAGTGATGACTGCTTACCGTTCCACACAGCACCGAGAAAGGAAGCGGGGATGCCGTGGGTGTCAGGAGCATGGTAGAGGTGACCAGTGAGACCATTGTTTTAAATGTGGGCAAAGTGGGCATCTTTCCAGAGGGTGCAGGGGACCACTTGCAAGAAGAATAGAAAGAGGGCACTCAGCTAGTAGTATGACAGTAACAGCTCACACGACACCATCCCAGTGGTCGAAACATCAAAATGTACTCCTGTGTGACAGCATCAAGGAGTTGGAAACCCGAGAAACAGCGAAGCAGAAGGAGACCTACCTACAGCTTATCAGATCAGTAAGTGCTAATCAGCTATCCACCAAACACAATGCACAGTTGCTGAATTTGATTGGAGAGAAATGTCTGGTGAACTGTTTCTTCGATGGTGTGGCAACACAAGCACTCTGGGATACTGGCTCACAAGTCTGTCTCATGAAAGAAAAGTGGAGAAAAGAACATCTCCCACACACCACGCTACATAGCCTCGAAGAGATTCTAGGTCCTGGAAGTCTCACCGGTCGAGCAGTAAATCAAACGGTCATCCCATTTGAAAGCTGGGTCGAAGTGACGTTCAAGCTAGGAACAGACAAAGCCACACCGCTGGAATTGGAGGTACCTGTATTAGTATCTGGTGGTGATGGGGTGGCAGAGGAGCCCATTGTCATTGAGTATCTCCTGAACAATGGTGTCGAGCAACCTGCCGGGGTAACAACCAAAGTCATGAGTACTGCCCTGTCATGCGACTGTAAGAAAGCAGAGGTGTTATTGAACTTAGTGAGAAGTCAGGATGATGGATACAGTGATGGAGTAGTGAAAACGGGAAGGTCAGTAATAAAAATTCCAGCTAAACAGGATACAGCTGTTAAATGTTGCATCAAAACAGGCCCTTTATTATCTGACCAAGATGCCCTGTGCACACGGTGGCCAGACGGATTGAGGGTGGAGGAAAACATTGTCCACCTCCAGAGAGGGACTCGTTCACGCATCTGCATTCCAGTGATTAACGATACCGTCCATGACATTGACCTGCCTCCACGTGCAGTTCTTGGCTATATACAGCGAGTAAAGGCCGTCTACCCAGCGGAGGTGAGACCGGCAACAGCCCACCGAGATAGTGTATGCGAGAAGACCACACACACCACTCAAAAGTTACTCAATCTACGGAAAATGCTGAGACGTTAACAATCCTGATGATAGATGATAACCTAGTCCATTCAAAAACGTTTGATAATCATCTTCAGGACCTTAGAAAGGTGTTGCAGTGCTACCAGAAATATGGTGTTAAGCTAACGCCTCGAAAATGTGAAGTGTTCCAAAACCAGGTACGATTCCTAGGGAGGTTGGTGACAAAAGATGGGTACACGATGGACCCGGCTGACATTGCTCCAGTCCAAGCACTGAAGGAGAGGACCCCTAAGACAGTTGGCAAGGTGAGAAAGTTATTAGGATTTCTCTCTTACCACCGGTCATACATTGAGAACTTTTCCCGCAAGGCCGCCCGTCTTTATGTGCTGCTTACTGAAACGACAACACCAAAAGAAAGAGTACCGCCGAAGCGGAAGGGCAAGGGGAAAAGTTGCCAGGGACAGCTTGCATCGTCACGTCCAGTCACGTGGACAGATGAGCATCAAAAGGTCCTCTGCGAGTTGATTGACTGGTATCCAATCCACCCGTGCTGGGGTATCCAGATCTAAATGAACCCTTTGTACTACACTGTGAGGCATCACAGGAAGGCCTCAGCGCAGTGCTGTATCAAAGACAGGGAGGCAAGTTAGTAGTGATAGCATACGGATCCAGAGCCCTGACCCCTCCCGAGAAAAACTACCATCTCCATTCGGGAAAGTTGGAATTTTTGGCCATGAAGTGGGCCATCTTTTCCATGCGCCGTCATTTACTGTGTACACAGATAATAATCCTCTCACCTATGTGATGTCAACAGCTAAGCTAAACGACACCACATATAGATGGGAAGCCAAACTTGCTGATTTTTGATTCACCATTAAGTACTGTCCTGGAAAGTCGAACAGGGATGCTGACGGCCTTTCATGCATGCCGCTGTCAATGGAACAGTACCTGGAAACCTGCTCGGAAGAAATACACCCTGATGTCATGGTTAGTATGGTACAAAATGTGGAGAGAGGCCCGTGGTTGTGTCCACTTACCATTAAGTCAGTGCTGGCGGGAGAACAGGAGGAGGAGCTGCTCACATCGGTTGCAGAGATCCCCAAGGAAGTTCTGAGAAAAGCCCGAGAAGATGAACCTGAAATCAGAGAAGCCTTGATGTGTCTCAAATCGAAATCAAGGCACAGTAACAGGAGCCAGGGCAAAAAGGCTTGGGGACTGATGAGGGAAAAAGCCAGACTATACATGGATGAGCATGGTCTCTTGTTCCGTAAAACAGCAACCCGTCATCAGCTGGTCCTGCCAAAAAAATATCACCAGCTTGTTTATAAGGAGTTACATCAGGATATGGGGCATCTAGGGGCAGAACGAGTGCTGAATTTGATCAGGGATCGATTTTTATTGGCCTCACATGCAAAGAGAAGTGGAACACTATGTCACACGTCTTTGCAGTTGTCTGAGAAGCAAGCGTCCAAACAGGGTGACCCGAGCTCCTCTGACCAATATCACCACCACTTATCCATTTGAGCTGGTCTACATTGACTTTTTACATCTGCAGATGTGTAAAGGAGGTTATGAATACATTTTAGTTGTGATGGATCACTTTGCACGGTTCGCTCAAGCATATGCGTGTAGAAACAAGAGCACCAAGACAGCTGCAGAGAAAGTGTTCGGAGACTTTGTTTTGAAGTTTGGGTTCCCAACGAAGCTGAAACTGTTTGCAAAGTTGCAAGAGTACAGTGGCGTGCAAGGCTCCCATAATACCATATCACCCGCAGGGAAATGGGCAAGTTGAGTGGTTTAACCGAACTTTGCTCGCAATGCTGAGGACCTTGCCCGAGCATGATCTCAGAGGCTTTATCTAATAGATCGATAACACACAGATAAGCTTCAAGAGCAAAGGAGCAGATTACAGTTTGCTAAGAAGTAGATGATGGGCAGATGAGACAAAGACTAAGCTGTAGCAGAGTGATGTGATTTTTCCCTGATACAGATAGAAATGTGATTAAAATATAGTGATGCTCAGCATTTTAACTTCATATGCAGCATTTTATTCAGCAGTTGATCACAGTTACTGTATGTGTTACTGCACTGAGAAAAAAAAACAGTGAATTAAGTATTTAATTCTTTAAATATAAACTGTTTATTCACTATTTGTTGTTATATTTTATATAAAAAATGTAATTGTAGCTGAACATTTTTGTACTGAAAGCACAGAGTGAAGATTGTTTAGCAACTATTCTGACTGTAAATTGTACGTTTTTCTCATTGTATTTTTCTTCTAACATTCCATTTCTCTTTGTTGTTTTACACAGAATTTAGTAGGCGTGTGGTAAGTAAATAACTCGACTAGTTAGTGGTAAAGGCTGAAATTTTATAAAATTATCACATATATTTTAATCCATGGATCAAAAAGAACCATAAAAAGCATTTTCAGATCATGTTTACGTGAAGGACTCTGATCAGTAAGTGAGATTCCACTTCCATCAGTCAGCTTCTTTTCCTCAATGCTCCTGTGCGTAACCCCACTGCACTGCAATGTAGGCAGAGACGTTTACCATGTTGAGTAAAAGACACAACAAACATGCAACATATAACACACACTACTGCCAGACTCCATCAAAATCTCTCTCATCTTATACACTTATATTAACATCTTATGGATTTGTGAAAATAATATAGCATTCAGTCTTCTAGATTAGCACAGTTCACATTTCATTCCTCTCTTTCTGAGATTTATTCAGAGCCGTTTAATACACAAAGCACAGACAAGACCTTTTTCCATAACTGCTGCCAGATTCTACTATTCAAATGCCTAGTGATCAACATATACTTTACTCGTACGGCTTAAATACATCATTTTCTATTTTCTATTATGGCCAGGTGAAGGTCATTGAGGTGTTTGAGGATCATAAATAGGTTTAATCACAGAAATAATTTGTTAGTAAAAGAGAGAAATACATACCAAAATCATGTATCTTCCCACATCTACTGTGACATATCATATGCTGTCTTGACCAATATATAGACGAGGCAGTAGCAAAGCACATCGTTCTGTTATCTGTTCAATTTTTTTACACTGAAAAATGCCTGTGTTTTTAATTAAAGGAAGTGGGAATCTGGTATTCTGTATATTCTTAATGTACTACAATAGCACATAGATATAAATATTTAACTATATATTTAAATGTTAATTATACTACTGTATATTAGTGATGACTGTTATCTAGTTTTCCTCCTTTTTATTAAGGCACACATCAGCTGAGTAACAGTTACTTTCCACATTTTCACATGGAACAATTCACAATCTTCATACTGTATTTTTTTAACTTTCACAGACTGATATGCCAAGTGAGTATAAACCCCTTTTCTCTAATAGTGATGTGTTGATGCTGCACGAATAATATATTTATTGTGCAGATGAAATAGATTAGACTGTGCTGTGTGTTCAGAGTGCAATAACACCTAGATATATGAGCATCATGAGCAGAGTGTAGTGAACACAGCAGACTGTGATCGCTGGCAGAACATTCATCATGCTGTTGTCTAGTTTGTCATTAGTGTTATACACACACAGAAATCTGACCTACACACTGATACTGAGAGCTAAAAAGCTGAACGTTTGTTTACAAATGACAGACAGTAGTGTAGTTTCTCAGAATGGTGTCTATAGTAAAATGTCTCCTGTATGATAAAACTCTCGAACTGAACAGCAAGTACCTAAATGAACACCATGAGTGAGTTTTCTCCCTGTGTTTCAAATGATTGTGTAATGGATTTATTTCTGGAAAACTACAATGATGTTGTTGTGTTATACGTGAATATAAAGTGTGAGGCTTTATACCAGCTGTAGTTCATTATAATGCTTTAACCCTACAGCATTATACACTTCACAGTCTCTTTCTTCTAATGTAATTCGTCCAGGGGGCCCAAACTCTTGCATACTACTGTAGTGAATTCAGAGTCAGCGGAACCTGAATTTGTAAAGCTCGAAAAAAAGTGTGTAAATATGTTGTTGAAAATTCTTAATGTGAACCTTGAGATATTTGAATAAATTGGTTCTGAATGATCTGAAATTCAGGTGGAGTGATTTAGGGAGAAAAATCTGGATTACTCAGAAAGATGGTGGTTATGTGCTAAGGTCATGTGCTAAGGATAATCTTTAATTAGAATTTGTGGAAAAGAGTTTCCAGAAGCTAATCCTCTTTATTTGTAGTGGAATTATTTTTGATTGGCGAATCGAGCCATGATTAAGCATATGACTGCCACAGAAACCCTTGTGTCCTACACTGGTATATAAAAATATAGGGTTTTATGGTATCCACCAGTGTAGAGGTATCAAAAATGTACTGTTCTGTTTCTCACTGTTGACAGCATTTACCTTCCTCCAATGAGGAGAATGCCAAAAAACTGACAAGTGGCATTCACAAGAGAAAAGGTTTGAATACCTCTGCGCCAGTGGCTTGCCATAACCGCTGCTCATCTAATTTAGTTTAAAGCTAGAACAATGTGTGACAGCATGTGTAGTTTCTGTTTAATCCCTATTTGTCTTTCTTAAACACTAATCTTGTCTTTACATAAAATATCTAAATGTTATAGCAAATAACACATGCATAGACTTAAGATATAGCTTCAGAAATGCTAAAGACCTTATAGTAAAATCTAATACCATTTTCTAGTTTACTGATACACAGTAAACTAGAATTTATGGCAATAAATTTTATATTAATTATTTAAAAACAAATTTAAGAAATATATAACCAATTAGATAACTAACATATTAAAAAACTAATACATTGGTATTTATTTTAACAAATTTCCCACAGATCTTCACACACCCCTCTGCTCTCCCTCAGATCCACAAACCCATCTTCTGTCCCTCAGCTCCTCACAGACCCGTCTGCTCTCCCTCTGGTCCTTACACCCCCCTTTGCCCTCCCTTGGGTCCTGACACACCCCTCTGCTCTCCCTCGGGTCCTCACACACGCCTCCGCTCTCCCTTGGGTCCTCACACACCCCTCCGCTCTCCCTCAGCTCCTCAGACACCCCTGTGCTCTCCTTCGGCTCCTCACACACCCCCTCTGCTCTCTCTTGGCTCCTCACACACACCCTCCGCTCTCTCTTGGCTCCTCACACACCCCTCCACTCTCCCTCAGCTCTTCACACACCCCATGGGTACTCACACACCTCTCTGCTCTCCATCAGGTCCTCACACACCCCTCAGCTCTGTGTCATCTCTTCCAGCTCCTTGTGCTCCTTATCTCACCCCCTTTACATTGGAAGCTTCATCTCTTTATACCCGTTACTTCCACTCATGACCATTCCACTCATGACCAAGTGGGTATGTACAGTATCACAGAATAAGGACATTTCCAGGACAACCTTCCCTAGTTGCCAAAGTGTTCACTGGCTGCTGAAGAATCGCTACGAGAAAACCCTGCTCCTTTCTGAACTGTCTATCCATGTAACAAGATCCATGTTCCTCTCGATCATTTTCTGTAACCATCATCAGGAATAGCTCAGAGACCATCCAAGTTGTTTCTTTGAGGGAAGATCTGAACAAGGACGGACAACTGCACAGGAATCATTAGGACAACTCCTCTTCATTGCCTACATTTTTAACAAAGACACATCTCTTTGTTCTGAAAGCTACAGGCAAAGCAGCCTGCACATCTGAAGCAGTGACATATATTTTTTATTTAGATATTTGACTTCAGTGGTATTAGAATTCCCAGATAGTGAAGTTGGCCTTTTGGCCAGATTCGAGCATTGAGTTTGATTAGAGCCTGGCTCATTTGCACTTTCTGAATATCTCTGTTTTCACTAAGTCACGCAACCTGAACATGGGATATAGAAAACTAAGACCTAATTCGATTAAATGAAGTTTTTAACCTAAATTTTAAAACCAATTAGAGCCAATATATTCAAATATTGTAAATTTTTCAACATCACATTTAAACATTTTTTTCCAAACATTACAGTGAATTCCATGAAGTATTTAATTGTTTAAATATAAACTATTTATAATGATTTACTATCTGTTATATTTTATAAATCCTAGCTGAACCTCTTTATACTGAACACACAGAGTGAAGATTGTTTAGCAGCTGTTCTGACTGTAAATCATAAGTTTTTCTCTTTGTATTTTACCTAACATTACATTTCTCTCTGTTGTTTTACACAGAACTTGGGCATAAGGTAAGTAAATAACTTGATTTCACACTAATGGTAACGGCTGATATTTTATCAAACTTATCACATATATTACATTTTATGGTCCCTGTAGGACTAGTGGTTAGGCCACTGCGGCCCAGGTTTGATTCGTGCCCAGGCAACCTGCAACAGTGTGCTCTCAGTGCTGGTCCCAAGCCCTGATAAAATTGGGGAGCATTGCGTCAGGAAGCGCATCTGGTGTAAAAACTCTGCAAAATTAAATACGCTGAAAAATGATCTGCTGTGGCGATACCTAACGGTAGCAGCAAAAAGAGTAACAGCAGTACATATATTACATTTTAATCCAGGGATCAAATAGAAACATAAAAAAAACATTTTCGGATCATGTTTACATGAAGGACTCTGATCAGTAAGTGAGATTCCACTTCCATCAGTCAGCTTCTTTCCCACAATGCTCCTGTGTGTAACCCCACTGCACTGCAATAATGTAGTCAGAGACATTTACCATGTCGAGTAAAAGACACAACAAACATGCAACATATAACACACACCACTGCCAGACTCCATCAGCATCTCTCTCATCTTATACACTTATATTCACATCTAATGAACTTAGAAAAATACTATAGCATTCAGTCTTCTTCCTGAAATGAACAGTACCAAAACATTTACTGACACTTCACAATAAACATAAACCATAGCTTTAACAATTTTCAGTGCTTGTAGACAGAATAATTGCCATCACTTGCTCTGCATAACAATCACAGCGTACTTTGAAAAAGTATTGAAGAGTTGCCTAGCGTTTAGTCTCTTTAAGCTAACAGAAGTAAGCCATGTTAATGCACACAGCATGAAGACAACCTGACTGAACTGAGAACAGAAGTCCTTAACTTCATTTATAAAACTTCCATAATAGGGGAGGCAGTGGGAATCTGATATGTGTGTGTGTTAATTATACTACGATACATTAGTGATGACTGATTGTTTCTAGTTTTCCTCTTTTTTATTAAGACACACATCAGCTGTGTTTTAACCAGAGTAACAGTTACTTTCCACATTTTCACATGGAACAATTCACATTTGTAATCATGCATAAAATCTTCACACTGTATTATTTACTTTCACAGTGGGCAGGATTTGGTGAGTATAAAATCCTTTTCTCTGATAGTGATGTGTTGATGCTGCATGAATAATATATTTATTGTGCAGATGAAATAGATTAGACTGTGCTGTGTGTTCAGAGTGCAATAGCACATAGATATATGAGCATCATGAGCAGAGTGTAGTGAACACAGCAGACTGTGGCAGAACATTTATCATGCCGTTGACTAGTTTGTCATTAGTGTTATACACACACAGAAATCTGACCTACACACTGATACTGAGAGCTAAAAAGCTGAACGTTTGTTTACAAATGACACACACTCATTAGTGAACAATCTGATCTAATGGAGCTAATAATCAGAGATTGGCTCAATATCAGTTTAAACTGAAAGAGTCAGAGACATTTTTACATCAGAGTGCACTGCAGTGAAATGACATTTTATTGACTTTTGGAATGCAAAGACGTAAACACAATCTCTACAGCAAACTATGTTTGAAAAAAAATTTGGATTATGGATAATGGATTTATTTATGGAAAACTACAATCATAATGCTGTGTTATAGGTGAACATAAAGCGTGAGGCTTTCCACTGTAAGTCTGTAGGTCATTGTAATGAATTAATCCTTTAGGTTTGCACATTTTACTTTCTCTTTCTTGTAATGGATTCCCAGTAAAGACACAGTGCAGTCTCAATTTAAAAAAAATAAATAAATAAAGCATCATCATCCGGTGATTGATAGAATTGTGGATTTTAACACTAGTTAAATTGACGGCAATATAACAGCTGCTCATAGTAATAAATATAGATGAGGTAAAACACTTTAGAAATGCTTTCAGTGAGAATTAACTTAAATTACAATTAATCACGCAAGGTTTAATTTTTTCTCCAGCACCTTTTCAAAACAAAGTTATGCTTGTGATACCTTCAATTTATATTTCCTGCAGTGAAACACTGAACTTGCCTGTGTTTTGGCTCTTCTTCATGTTCTACTTCAGTAAATTCTGTAGCACAGGAAACGTCACAGGTAGATGGAAGAATGGATTCCAGAAAATATCAGCAAATTCTTTAAGCAAATATGACACAGTCACTAAAGAAACTGAAGCTGAAAAGAGATTGGCTATGATCCTAAACATACCTCAAATTCCCCCATGATTTTGGAATGGCTCACTGTCTCCTGACTTGAATGTCATTGTGAATCTGTAGGTAGACCTTAGTCCGCCCAAGAAACATTCTTCAAGGAAGAGTGGGTGAAAATTCATTAAACTTGAAGAGAAACATTACTAGCTGGCTACCAAAAGTGCCTGTAAGCTGTGAAATCTGCTAAAGGGAGTGTTGCAAATTGCTGACTTAATAGTGTACAAATTGTTACAAAGTTATTTTTCTAAAATAGTTTTGTACAGAGGTTGTGTTTATTTAAAAAATCAGCAAAATGTAATTTGCCACAGGGTGCTTTTGCAGACCACTGTAGTAAAATCAGAGTCAGCAGAAGTTGAATTTGTAAAGCTTGAGTTAGTTTAACTGACAGGTTTTGAGAGTTCAGGTGGAGTGATTCAGAGAGAAATATCTGGATTACTCAGAAAGAGCAAACAATCCAGACTCTAATAAAACTCAATCCTGTCCAATCACAACACAACTGTTTGCTCACAGAGGAAGGCTTCATTTATTAGGTTTTAATAAATGAGGTGAGGGTGAGGTTTTACTGACTCTGGTTTCACTCCATAGAACTCACAGCTGTCATATCAGTCCACATGGTGAAGAACCCATGTTACGAAATGTTCTTCCACCAGTAGCTTGAATTAACATTTTTCTACCAGAGCGGGTGAAATTCCTAAATCTTCCATGTAGTAGTTTTAAATAGAGCAGGAAGAGATGAACAACAGTTATTAACGAAACAACAGAGGTGGTCTTACTTTCCTTCATAACAGCTAATATATGATTGTAGATGTAGGATGCAGCTGTTGTTGCAACTCAACTCAGATATTTAAACACAATGAAATTACACCATTTACAACAACTCAACATAAACATTAGTGAAAGAATAGAGTCCGGAGACTCCACCAGCATGATCTCAGAGGCTTTATCTAATAGATCGATAACACACAGATAAGCTTCAAGAGCAAAGGAGCAGATTACAGTTTGCTAAGAAGTAGATGATGGGCAGATGAGACAAAGACTAAGCTGTAGCAGAGTGATGTGATTTTTCCCTGATACAGATAGAAATGTGATTAAAATATGGTGATGCTGTTTTATTCAACAGCTGATCACAGATACAGCATGTGTTACTGGACTGAGAAAAAAACACTCCATGAAGTATTACATTTTTTAATTATAAACTATTTATAATGATTCGCTATCGGTTCTTACATATTATTAAAAAAATTAATTTGTACTGAACGCACATATTGAGTGAATATTGTTTAGCAGCTATTCTGATTGTAAATCATTCATGTTTTTCTCTTTGTATTTTATCTGACATTGCAGAACTCTGTTGTATGGTAAGTAAATAACTTTGACTTTCCCACAATTTTCCTGTGCGTAACCCCACTGCATTGCAATAATGTAGGCAGAGACGTTTACCATGTCGAGTAAAAGACACAACAAACATGCAACATATAACACACCACTGCCAGACTCCATCAGCATCTCTCTCATCTTTGTTAGGACTTGGACTATCTTGGCCTCTAGAGGCCACTATTGCTTCTGTGTTTTGTGTTTTGTTTTGACAGCCAT
>JAKKZM010000044.1:15367-31607 GCA_037576825.1 Pangasius krempfi | reverse complement strand
TGAATGTATTAAGTATGAACAAGAAAGGAACATTATGATAGAAGAAATAAAGAAAAATGGAATTCAAGAATTAAATTAAAAAGTTTTAATAAAATGGTCAAGTGAAATTAATAGTAAAACTTTCTTTGATTTTATTAGGGAGACGGGGCTGATAAATAGAATATAAATCTCTGCTCCACACTCCGGAGCAGAAGGTGGTGGTAATGCACCTATTACGCTGGTTGCTAGCCGCCGTTAAAAACCAAGGAAAAGAAGAAGAAGGAGTATTCATTGTGAAGTATTGTCAGCTTACCACTGCCTTACTGAGTGTTTTTTCCATTGCCTGTTGTTTGTTACTTGTTTCATGATCATTGTGCCTGACATCTGGATCTCGTCTTTTGGATTAATGCTTTGTTTTGTTTGCCTGGATGGACTGCCTCTCATGTTACCGGACTTTTGCCTGACTCAATGACCATGCTTCTTTGCCTGATTGTTTGGAGTTATTTGCTGCTTCTGTTTAATAAACTCTCCTCACATGGATTCAGAAACTGCCTCTGTGTCTGGTCCCTTACAGAATACCTCGCCTGCCTTGAATCGAGCGGAAGTTTCACAGCTTCAGGCCGCATTTGCTTACTAGAGTGAGCTTCTTAAAGGGTACAAAGAACAGTTAAACAACTTACGAGCCACCAATGACTACCTCACTTGTTACATCCATTCTCTGCCATCTGCTCATGCTGAACTGGTAAGATTTGCACTCCCTGATAAGTTTGATGGCTCTGCTGAGAAGTGCAGGGTTTTTTTGCATCAATGTAAAATATATTTCTCAAACCAACCAGAATCATTTAGCCAAGATTCAAAGAAATGTGCATTTATGATGTCTCTTCTCACTGGCAAAGCTCTTGACTGGGCCACAGCAGTTTGGGAGAACGACCCACAATTCCAAACATCTTTTGATTACTTTGCCCAATTAATTCATGAGGTGTTCGAACACCTGGCAGGAGGTAAAAATGTTTACGTTCAGTTGCTTCATTTACGCCAGGGCCAAAAAACAGCAGCTGATTATGCTATTCAGTTCAGGACATTAGCGGCTCAGAGTGGGTGGAATGATGTTGCGTTAAAGACTGTTTGTTTTTTGAGAGGGGCTTAATCATGAATTGCAAGCTGAACTTGCCTGCAAGGGTGAAGATTCCTCACTGTCTGAATTCATTACTATGGCGATCAAAATTGACAATCTACTTCGTAATGCACCATGTTCTAAAGCTCGCCCAGTGTCACAAACTGCATCTGCCATTCAAGCCCTTACAAGCTCAGAGTCTCCAGAGCCCATGCAAATCACTTATACATGAGTCTCCTCTGAGGAACGCCTATGTCGCAGAAATGAAAGACTATGCTTTTACTTTGGGGAACCGGGTCATCAGAGCATCTCATGTCCTCACAAAAACAAGAGTTCCCGTGATTCAAGATCTAACATGAGTATGCAAAACTCTGCGTCTTCACTCCATCACAGTTTTTCTTTACCAGTGGAAATTTCCTCTGATGTTAACTGTAAATCTGTTACAGCATTAGTGGATTCTGGAGCTGCACTTAATGTAATACACCACGACTTGGTTCAAGAACTTTGCATTCCCACAGTCCCTTGTATACCATCCATCAACATCACGGCTGTCGACAATGCCCCCATTGCCACCGGACTAGCACACCCTGACCGCCCAGCACCACGACCAAGGGGACGTCCCAGCAGAAGAACACCGGGAGGTGTTCGTAGAGGGAGGGGTTCTGTAACAACTGTGGCTGACATCCATTCAGCCATCCACCAGAGGGAGCCCTCTCCTGAATACTGATGTACTTCTTCTATGCCTACTTCCTGTTTGGCACATGTATTTCAGGGCCTAGCTCACCTGTATTCATTGCGAAGTATTGTCAGCTTACCACTGCCTTACTGAGTGTTTTTTTTTATTGCCTGTTGTTTGTTACTTGTTTCATGATCATTGTGCCTGACTTCTGGATCTCGTCTTTTGGATTAATGCTTTGTTTTGTTTGCCTGGTTGGACTGCCTCTCATGATACCGGACTTTTGCCTGACTCAATGACCACACCCTTTTGCCTCATTGTTTGGAGTTATTTGCTGCTTCTGTTTAATAAACTCTCCGCACATGGATTCAGAAACTGCCTCCCCATCTGGCCCCTTACACAGACTCAGAAGGGAACCCATCCTCATTAAGGTGACATTTATATTATATTTATATTATATTACATTTATAATATTGTTATATTATTATCTACAGGGATATTTATAAAACTGTCTAAATTTTATTGCCTGATATTTTCAATTTTTCCACTGAAAAAATTATTAATGTCATCACTGCTGTATAATGATGTTGTGGTCTTATTCCTAGTTTAATCTTGCTACAGTATTAAATAAGAATCTAGGATTATTTTTGCTAAAAGCTAAAAGCTTTTCTATAGCTCAGGAGGCTCTCCTTCCATGCTGTTTGAAATACTACCAATTTAGTTTGATGCCATTTACATTCTAATTTTTGGTGGTCTGTTTTAAGGTGTGTGTGTGAGATCATTATACCAGGGTACTAGTTTTTTCTCTCTAATTATTTTTCTTTTAAGTGGTGGTACCTTATCTAGCGTGTAGCAGAACATTGACTCTAAGCATTCAGTTGCCTGATCCAGTTCTTTGGGAACAGATGGTGATCCAATCATGGTTGGTAACTCTGGGAGATTATTGATAAAACTCTGTGCAAGGTGCATATATTATGAATAAGTCACATTTTAAATGAGATGAGAGAATGATCTGAGATAGCTTCAGACTTTGGAAATGTGACTATTTTCTATACTTAATCCGAATGTTAGTATTATATCAAAAGTGTGACCACCACTATGAGTGGGACCTAATACCTTCTGATTGACCCCTACTGAATCTGGTTTATCAAAATTAATATTTAAAGTCTCCAACAATTAATGCTTTGTCTAATGAAACAACCAGGTAAGAGATGAAATCCACAAATTCACAAAGGAATTCAGAATATGGCCCTAGGGGTCTGTAAATAATAATTAGCAGAATCAATTGGATAAACCTATTTTTGTGGCTACGCATGTTGTGTTAGTATAAAGAACTTCAAATTGAATTTATGACTAGGTTTTTGTGTGATTCCTAGATTATCATTATAAATAATTGTGCCACGTCCTTCTCTGCCAGTTAGATGGGGCTGATGTATACAACTGTATCCAGAAGGACTAGCTTCATTTAATGCTACATGCTCATTTGATTTAATCCATGTTTCTGTTAAATTACATTAAATTCCTGATCAGTAATAGTTTCTTTAACAATAAGTGCTTTAGATGTATGAGATCTAATATGTAACAGTCCTAACTTCAGATCAAAGGTGCTGGCTGTGCATTCGGTATGATCTTATTTTATTAGGTTACTAAAACAAACATTCTGTTTCTACATTTCTGTTTCTGTTCTACATTTCTGTTTAGTTCATGGAACAGACACAGTGTCAATAATTTTGGAATCTAAGTGTCGACTCAGTGCAGCTAGCAGACACTCAGTTTAGCCTGCTTGCCTGCTTCCTGGCCTTGGCTCTGGATGCTTCACTGAGGAGAGCAAACCTGTTAGACACGTGAAGCGGAGAGGAGTGGTGCTCTCGTGGGCGAGCCTTAGCGTTAGCTTTGGCTTTGCGATTATGCCGCCAAGTCGTCACCCATTCGCCCCACTGCAAGGGCTAATGCCGGCCTTGGGGGATTGCTATCCCCGCCTAAGGCATCCAGACTTTCCCCTACAGAAACTATGCTTCTCCCACCCTCTCTAGAGTCTGTATGTGTACCTCTAAAGTTGCAATCTTCTCCGTCAAAGAGCCAACTAATATACACTTAGCACAAATAAAGCTATAACAACAGAGGAAGAATGACTAAACATCTTGCACTCAACACACTGAACAAGATGAATGTTTGACATGTTTAACGTACCTTATTTGAAGATTTGTTTTGAAGATCTTTATTTCCAAGTGTCTGGATCTGGCAGTCTGAATCTAATACGAATCTGAATCTCCTTCTGCTTCCTTGACTGCGCTTTTATACTCGAAGTCCCTCCTTCTTTGGGAAAACCAGAACGCCTATTGGTGCAACAGCTGCATGCCAGCGATGCATTCATTCGTTGAGTCGGTACCTGTAAGAGAATTAGGTAGAAGATGAGAGGAAAAATCAAAAGAGAAACAGGAAAAACGGTATATGCCTCTCCGGCATGTAACAGGCAGCATATAAAAACCCTGGTAGTTCACCGTCTCTGGCTTCCTGTGTGGTATATGACGAGGCCTTTTTTGTGTTTTGTTTGGTACTTTGATGCTAACCGATTACTCTGTGAGTAATCCTGATTTTTCCTGTGCTCCAGGTTCACTCCCCACTCTGCCGGCTTGCCTCACCACGTCCAGCCCAGTTTCCGCCTCCCTGTGAATTTGAGCACAAGCCGCACCGGCAACACAGCACCGCATTTGTGCTTTCTCTTGCTCCCCCCTACTGTGGTGCTCTGACAATGCACCTAACTTTCATGCTGCAGACCCCAGTTCAATCCTTGACCAGCACACCTAGCCACACTTCTCTCCCCACACATAACTACCCTCCTTAGTGTTCAGTAAAACCCATCTGCCTTGATTTGGTGTTCTGCTTCTGGGCCCTTTACACCAGTGGTTATTACAAACAGTACCGATGGATATTGTCCGAAAAGGAGCCCAAGAGCTTAAGGTGGATGCAATAAAGGCCTGGCAAAGCATCAGGAGAGGAAATTACATATTAGATGATGTCCATGGGTTCCAGGATTTGCATCCAAGTATTTAAAATAATCCATATATTTATAATTGTTTGTTTGTCCAAATAATTTTGAGCCTGTGAAAATGGAGGGACTGTAAAAAATGGCAGTAATTCCTAAATGGTTAATGCAATATTTTTGTTAAACCTCTTTGTGGAAGTGGGGGTGTGCTCAACCGCCAGTTTGTGAATGGAGGGCTGAGCAAGAGAAGCTCAGGGAAAGATAAAAAGGAGAGAGATTAGCGCCTCAGGGGAGAGTGAACTAACCAGCACAGAGCCATATGTGTGTGTATGTTTGTAAAATAAAATGGCTGAAAAGTGAAAGTAAAAGACAAAGAATAAAGTGCTTTTTGAGTTGTTCCAATTCTGGTTAGGCTTCCTCATTCTCCACCAGAACCATGGGACAGTGTCACCCTGGTGCCAAAACCTGGAATAACTGAGGAAGAGACACTGTCATGATGTCCTCACTGCTGGTCGAGGTTATCACGTCCCTCGCCAACCTCCACCAGACCCAGGATCAGGCGCTCCCCCAGCTGCGCAGAGACCAGGAGCAGCACATCAAGGACCTGCTCAGTGCAAAGGCAGCAGATCAGCAAGTGCTCCAGGGCCTGGTCCAGCAGGTGGGTATTCCAGATGTGGCCCCAGAGGCCACCATGGCCATGTCGAGCAGATGTTGAGTACGCCATGTGGAGAAAACTCCATGGAGACTTGTGGGACCTCTCATACTGCAAATAACAGGGGCTCTAGCCACTTATCCCAATTCCGCGCATCATCATGAAAGAAATTACGAATCATGTTTTAAGCGTTTGATTAAACTGTTTGACAAGACTATTTGTATGGATGGTAAATGCTGGTGTTAATTGATTTAATCCCCAGCAATTTGTAAAGTTCACATAGTGTTCATGACATAAAAGATGTGCCTTGATCAGTCAGGATCTCTTTCAGGATACCAGCTCAGGAGATAACACAAAAATACCTCCGCAACATTACATGAGGAGATGTTGCGGAGAGGCACTGCTTCTGGGTATCATGTTGTGTAGTCCAATAAAACTAACATAAAGCAATGCCCTTGTGCAGTGCATCAGGGAACCTGGACCAACACCCCACCTCCATCATGTGGCGTTGGTCCTGGAAATGCCTGGGCTCCCCGCAATGCCAGCACACCAGGTTATACTCCCACAACTGTGGCCACAGAGTCAGCAGGAAGGAAAGCATGGGTTCGGGGAATTGTGTTTGTGGTGCAGGGGTCAGGAGAGGAGGAGGAGGAAGAAGGACTAGAGTGAGAGAGAGAGAGAGAAAAAGAGAAGACAAGGGCTTGTCTGCCCCTGATATGCAGCCAGATGATCCTCTGCCAGCTGGACCGCCTCATCGTGCGATGCCGGTTGGTGGCAAAGGACCCAGTTTGCCATCCCTTTCCGTTAGTCGGGCGATAAACTGTTCCAGCACCATGAGGTTGATCACTTCTTTAGCGCCATGTCCCTCAGCCAGCAACCACCTTTGGCAGGTGTCTTCGCCCCGATTGAGCCAGGACCTACGGTATACCAGTTCAACGGGGTACTTACCACAGTTTGGTGGATTCAGGCTGTAACCAGACCTCAATTCACCAATGTCTGGTTCAACGTGAGGCACTGGGAAATGCACGTTTGGTGAAAATGCATCCACGGGGATGTTCTCATTAAATTTCTGTGGCAAAAACACAGTGGATGCAGCGGTTAGTCCTCGCCTCATCTGTCCACTATTGAATGGACTTGTGGCCTGCTTCTATTGGCCGGGCACGCACAGTGATGTTCACAGGTGGTGTACGGCATGTCGCAAATGTCAACTGGTGAATCCGCTGACCACCCCAAAAGCGCCATTGCACCCCCTTCCATTAATCGAGGTCCCCTCTGAAAGAATTGGCATGCTTCTTGTCAGGCCATTAGATCAGTCTGTATGAGGACATTGCTTTGTGTTAGTTTTAGTGGACTACACAAAGCGATACCCAGAAGCAGTACCTCTGCAACAATACATTCAGGGATGTTGCAGAGGCACTCTTCTGTGTTATCACCCGAGTTGGGATCCCGAAAGAGATTTTGACTGATCAGGGCACATCTTTCATTTTACGAACACTACGCAAGCTTTACGAATTGCTGGGGATTAAATCGATTCATACCAGTGTTTACCATCTGCAGACTGATGGGCTGGCCAAGCGGTTTAATCAAATGCTCAAAAACATGATGCGTAATTTCGTTCACAATGATGTGCATAATTGGGATAAGTAGCTAGAGCCCTTGTTATTTGCAGTATGAGAGGTCCCACAAGCATCTACAGGTTTTTCCTCATTCGAGTTATTATATGGGCCTAAGCCTCGCTGTGTGCTCAACATCATTAGGGAAAATTGGGAGGAGGGGCCTTTGAACAGTGAAAACAAAATTCAATATGTTCTTGACCTGAGTGTAAAACTCCACACCTTAAGTCAAATTATACAGGAGAATTTGTGTCAGGCGTAAGAATGCAAATCCTGTCTGACATTTTCTGGGCCTGGCTGGCTATTCTCATAGGTTTATGCCTAATTATTCGGATGTCATCATCCCACTGACTGCTCAATAAAAAGGGAGCGCCAGATCTGGTCCAGTGGATGGAGCCGTGCCAGCAGGCTTTCACTCAGGTAAAAGCTGCACTCTGTGGTGGACCACTCTTACATTCTCGTGACTTCTCACTCCCTTTTGTTTTATAGACGGATATGTTGGACAAAGGGTTGGGGGCCGTGTTGTCCCAGGTGGTGGAGGGGGAGGAGCACCCCGTGCTGTACATCAACTGCAAACTCTCTGTGCAAGACACTAAATGATAGAGAAGGAGTGTCTGGCCATTAATTGGGCAGTCCTCACCCACTGGTACTACCTGCTGGGATAGCCTGCCTCCAGCTTCCTCATTCTCTGCCAGAACTGTGGGAGAGTGTCACACCCATGAATTAAAGCTGAAAGTCTACACTTCTTGACTGCTTTATTTCAAACCCATTGCGGTAGTGTACAGAGGCAAAATTAGGAAAATTGTGTCACTGTTCAAATACTTATGGATCTGACTGTATATGTCTAATAAATACAGCTATAATCAGGTAAACAACGAAATGTTAAATATAATATAAAATATTCACTTTGGAAATGTGAGTCTGTCTCTCAATAAAGAGGCTCTGTGTTCTGGACAAAAGGTGAGTTGAATCCACTTACTCAGAGCCACACCAAGCTTCAACTCTGCTGATTCCAGCTGGATATTTCGACTGGAATCTCAGACTGCTGTGCAGCAGTGATACACACAGACAGACAAGGGATCTGGATGATAAGGAAGGACCACTCCTGGACCCCAGCATCTCACTCTGGAGCTGTAGTGGGCTCATCAGTAAGGAAGGAGGGAGCTCACTTGGTAACCCTGAAGATGCCGCCACTCTCCCTCCTGAAACTTCAAGGTGATCAGTGGTTCGTGACCATAGATTTTAGTGGAGCAGGACGACAATAATAATGACAAAGCCTCAAAAAACATGAAGTCCATAGAATATCACACCTGACTTATGGTATAGGCTACTATCTATTGAATTTTTAGAGTAACTCTGTAATAGGCAGTTGAAACTCGAGAACATTTAGTCATCCAGCGTATAGTCTAGCAGCTCACACACCATCACTGCACTAATACACATTAGCACTGCACTGCATGAGCACTAGCCAAACTTCACAGATAGATATATAGATAGATATGATAGATAAGCATGAAGTTAAATATAGTTATATAGCACTTACTTATAGTTAAATAGCACTTACTGTATATTCCTACAGCAAACCTGAACGTTGTCTGTTGTTCAAGGACACAGAGTAGATTTCACACACCTCCATCATGTTACTGAAATGATAAGATTGGTGATGATTGTTTATACAGGAACTGAAAACTTCAGAGTAAAACATTATAAACATCATTAATGACATACTGCTCATGTTTTCCACATGGTTACAGTGAAACTTTGACTTTTTGCCTGCTCAGTTTATTAAAATCAGTGCTGTAGTGGATTTTATGTAACTTATGCTTCTTAATTCAGACAGTTTCTGTAACATGATTGCAGTACACGAATACTGAATTTATAAACATGAGTCCCATGTCCCAAACATAGAATTTGGACTTAGCACCAAGGAGAAGTTCAAAGTATTAGATTTGAACATTGGGAAACATTTGAAATTAGGATGATTATTATTATTATTATTATTATTATTATTATTATTATTATTATTATCAGTAGTAGTAGTAGTAGTATTATAACAGGGGGCAGAGCTCTCTCTTAAGTGTCTCAGTGACTGTAATGAAGGTGAAAATGAAAATCTTTTGACTTGGAAGCAGCCCGACAGGTCTGACAATGCCAGTAGACTTGCAGGTGTAACAAACTAAAGTTGAGGAGATGTTTGTTGTAGACACGGGAAAAGTTTAAACAGGTGTTAAATAGTGCTGTTGACGTGGAGATCGGTGGTTTAAGGGGACAGACAGATTACAGAGGGGAGAGGTTACGAGGGCAGAGTGAGTCTGTTCACTCAGGAGCTGGAGAGAGGAAACGTCTCCTTAGAGATGAGAGACTGCATACGGTCAGATTTAGGACATTACCTGTGTCAGGTCACTGATGGAGACAGAAAAGAGGAGATTACAGTATACATGAGTAAGTGTTCCTGAACGCCACACTGCATAAACTCCACATCATCTGTACATCTCAGTACATGAAACACACACTCAGTATTCAGTATGAGGTTCAGTATACAGGGTGCTAATGTGGAATGAAGTTCATTGTAGTTGAATACACAGTAACTGAGTTTTTTTTTTTTACTCTGCTACACACCGGCACAAGGGCCTAAAACCAGCAGCTTGTACAAATATGAATTAAATAGTGATTTAAAATGTATTAAATTTTATTTATCTACTAATCAGAGCTTGGCTCAATATCAGTTTAAAGTGAAACAATCAGAGACATTTCTACATCAAAGAGGAAATTAATTTACACACTAAATTTGCACTTTAGATTGTTACAGTTACTGTATATACAGGAAAACAGGCTAGATCACTGCCAAATATAGCACTGAGAACCGAAACAACACACATTTAGGTTATAGAAACACAGTTTGGCTGATGATTGAGACTTTTGGTGTCAATATATCTGGCTAGTAGCTAATGAGAGGTGTATAACAGTCCAGAGAGCACAAATAAGCTAGCCATGTAACCAGCTTACGTACTTCTCTACTTCTGCATGTCTGTAAATTCATAGCAGAGACTAATATCAGGAGATAATGGTTGTAGTGTTGGACTTGTACGTTTCACCAGCAGCCTGGTTACAAAACGAGCACAGTAAGGTGCAAAAATAGCGAACACGAACTGATTTGTCTTTGGAACTGTGTTGTGCCGAAATGATTGGCCAAACAGCCAACAACATGAAGTGAGAAGCTGCTGCTCCAGTGAAAGACTCACACTACACTGTAGACACTCATCTTTCATTAGCCATTTTTACACACAAAGATTTTACCAGTCTGAATGAATTTAGTCAGACTGCAGATTCCTAATAAACTATTTATATATGTCCTGAACTGGACAATTTTCATTTATTTGCATGTTACATGTGATCTGTTTCAAAGTTATCTTCATGCTGGGAGGACAGTATAGTGTTAACATTACCACAACAACAAGGAGCATGTGAGTGCAAAAACCTTAAAAATGAACAGAGCTTGTGACCGCAATAAGCATTCTGTATTTGCCTGGCAGGAGCACGGATAAACATACACTCACCTTTATTAGGAGCACCTATAACCCTGCACATTCATGCAGTTTTCTAATCAGCCAATCATGTGGCAGCAGCTCAATGCAAAAAATCTTGCAGATACAGGTCAAAAGCTTCAGTTAATGTGTTCATATCAAACATCAGAATGGAGAAATAGTGTGATCTCTGTGACTTTAACCATTGCATGGATGTTTGCACCAGAAGGGCTGGGGTTTGAGTATCTCATAAACTGCTGATCTCCTGGGCTATTAACACTCAGTTAACTCAGTAACTCATTTAAAGGTAAGAAATGCTACTTTTTAATGTCTGATGCTGTGAGCAGCCATGTTGATTTATGTGACTCCTTGAACTCAGTAGTTGAGAAGACCACCCCAATCTCACAAGTAGGAATTTTGAGTTAAGGGGCGTTTTCTTTGGTCTTTTTTGTTGAACGCATTGAACGCTGCTGGTGGCTCCGTTGCTTCTGTCAAGGTAAATGGAGAATATTTTAAGTTCTTTAATGTGAACTAAAATCCATCAGTGTACGTTCAACTTAGCTAACATTATACACATATATATTTATTAGGGATGCCACTAACAATTTCAGAGTTTCAAGTGATTTCAAAAGAGAAAAAAGATTTTGACCTCAAAGATCAAACTGACCTTCAACAAAGTGCCAAATCTAACACTTTACAAATTATGTTAATGGTGAAGATAACTCGATGATGCTTAAATACGTTGTTTTGTTATTTGGCCGTTACTCTCCTGCTCAACACTGAGCAGCATCAACAGTGAAAATGTCACCATGCAAACATCAGACAACTGATTTGTAAAGTGTTATATCAAAATATTCTGTTATCGGGTTTTTCACTGTTTACTACACATTACATTAGATTACAGTTTGCTAAAAAGTAGATGATGGACAGATGAGACAAAGACTAAGCTGTAGCAGAGTGATGAAAAGAGGAAAGTGTGAAGTAAAAAGCAAACTGTTTATGATCCAAATCAAAGCAGTACTTCTGTGAAACATGCAAACATGGACATTTATGGAAGACAGTAGAACTTGTCTTTATTTTTCCCTGATACAGATAGAAATGAGATTAAAAATGCTCAGCATGTTCACTTCATATGGAGTGTTTTATTCAACAATTGATCACAGATATGTGTTACTGCACTGAGAAAAGACCCTGAGACACCATGAAGTATTTAATTGTGGTATTTAATTGTTTAAATATCAACTATTTATAATGATTCACTATCTGTTATTATATTTTATACAAATTATTAAAATTGTAGCTGAAAATCTTTGTACTGAAAGCAGAGTGAAGATTGTTTAGCAGCTGTTCTGACTGTAAATCATAAGCCTTTCTCTTTGTATTTTATCTAACATTGCATTTCTCTCTGTTGTTTTATAAAGGACCTTCAGCATTGGTAAGTAAATAACTCGACTTCGCACTTATGGTAAAGGCTGAAATTTCATAAACTTATCACATATATTACATTCAGGCATCACATAGAAACATAAAAAGCATTTAAAGATCATGTTTACGTGAAGGACTCTGATCAGTATGTGAGATTCCACTTCCATTAGTCAGCTTCTATCCCACAATGTTCCTGTCCGTAACCCCACTGCACTACAATAATGTAGGCAGAGACGTTTACCATGTCGAATAAAAGATACAACAAATGTTTAGCGCCCGCTACATATTACAAAGTGACTACGCCACCCCTTAGATGATGATCAGAGCAAGGGGAGCTCTGTAACAGACACAGACTGATGCAAGGTTATAGAAAAATAAAAAATACAATCTTTATTGAATACCCTTTTGGGGTCTATGAAGCAGATAGATCAATAAATAAATGAATAAATAAATACAAGAATCACAAATACATAACCATGGACCTTTGGGCCAGAAGAGCCAGAGTAAATGAAATGTTAACAGCAGCTAAAGTCTTAATGCACAAATAAGTGCTGCAAATACATACTACACTGCAAGCCCATCACTGAGAACATGTAGCATACTAGTGATATAAAAGAAACCTGCACAGCAAGCTTTTGCCAGACGTGAATACACTTCCAAAAAGACCCACCACTATGTAACCTCCCAGAGCCCTGGCCCAACCAGCAACTACGCTGACGGGTTACCAAAGAAAAGAAATAACCCTCTAGCCAGTGGCTCACACATCCTTAATACTAAATATTTCATACAACCTATAGCCAACAGGCTAGAGGGAAGTTCAACATTCAGCTCCGGTCCCAGAACACCAAAGGCTGCTACATAAACACGTGGCTAAAGGACCCTTTCAGGGCCCAAGGTGTCTATACAAATGTCTGCATCTGTGCTCCAGCCAATTCAGTAGGCTGGCTAATTACTGAAGTGCAAAAGGGAAAACGAAAGAAGAGACAAAACAAAAGAAATGAGAAAAGACAAATCTCCCTCTCACTGGTCCCACAGGCTACACATTCAACATATATCACACACCACTGCCACACTCCATCAGAATCCTATACACAATCATATAAGAAAAAGCACTGAAGAGTTGACTCGGCCTAGCTCTTAGTCTCTTTAAGCTAAAAGTAGTAAGCCATGTTAATGCACACAGCATGAAGACAACCTGACTGAACTGAGAACAGAAGTCCTTAACTTCATTTATAAAACTTCCATAATAGGAGAGAGGGATTTGGGAGTGAAAGAGAGAAAAATATAAGAGATCACGCATCTTCCCAAGTCTACTGCGAGATATCATATGCTGTCGTAACCAATATATAGATGAGGCAGTAGCAAAGCACATCATTCTGTTATCTGTTCCATTTTTTACACTGATAAATGTCTGTGTTTTTAATTAAAAGAAGTGGAATCTGATAGTCTGTAAATAAATAAAGGAATACCTTTATGTACTACAATAGCACATAGATATATTACAAAATATTTAACTATATATTTAAAATACACAGGGGGAAATGCACATACACTGACATACTGTATATTGGTAAATACATGCATGTATCAGAAAATAGTATTTTTCAATACATCAGAAGATATTTCTGTTCCTTAAGGGTAACTAGCGCTATATTAGCACAATGCTACATTAAACAGATTTGCTGTGTGTGATGACTGACTGTAGTCTAGTTTTCCTCTTTTTTATTAAGACACACATCAGCTGTGTTTTAACCAGAGTAACAGTTACTTTCCACAGGGAACAATTCACATTTGTAATCATGCATAAAATCTTCACACTGGATTATTTACTTTCAGGAGAAATGTCTACAGAGGCGTGAGTATAAAACCCTTTTCTCTGATAGTGATGTGTTGATGCTGCATGAATAATATATTTATTGTGCAGATGAAATAGATTAGACTGTGCTGTGTGTTCAGAGTGCAATAGCACATAGATATATGAGCATCATGAGCAGAGTGTAGTGAACACAGCAGACTGTGATCGCTGGCAGAACATTTATCATGCCGTTGACTAGTTTGTCATTAGTGTTATACAGACACAGAAATCTGACCTACACACTGATACTGAGAGCTAAAAAGCTGAATGTTTGTTTACAAATGACAAACACACACACATCAGTGAACAATCTGATCTAATGGCGCTAATAATCAGAGTTTGGCTGAAAGAATCAGAGACATTTTTACATCAGAGAGGAAATGAAATTACACACTAAATGTGGCCTTTAGATTGCTATAGTTACTGGATATCCAGTAGAACAGACTAGATCACTGCCAGATGTAGCACTGAGAACCAAAACAACACACAAAGCTAGCTAATATTGGGCTGCTAGTTTAGACTAGACTGTGTGCTGTGTTTGAATGAGCACAGTCAGAATGATCACAGTTACACTGTGACATCGAAGATCAGACTGCTGCAGAATCAGACACAGCCACAGTGTGAGCTAACCGGTTAACGCTAGGTAAAAGACAAGCTCTTGTTGAAAGTGAGAGGGTTTGCTCTTTTACCTCGTACTCAGTAACTGTGACAGTCACATTGATGGGCAAATCAACTCCAATATTTTAAATGAAAATACACCATGCATTGTACATTGTACATATAAGTACATTTTCACTTCATATGGAGTGTTTTATTCAACAGTTGATCACAGATACAGTATGTGTTACTGCACTGAGAAAAGACACTCCATGAAGTATTTAATTGTTTAAATATCAACTATTTATAATGATTCACTATCTGTTATTATATTTTATACAAATTATTAAAATTGTAGCTGAACATCTTTGTACTGAAAGCGTGAAGATTGCTTAGCAGCTGTTCTGACTGTAAATCATAAGTTTTTTTCTTTGTATTTGATCTAACATTACATTTCTCTCTGTTGTTTTACACAGAACCTTCAGCATTGGTAAGTAAATAACTTGATTTCACACTAATGGTAAAGGCTGATATTTTATAAACTTATCACATATATTACATTTTAATCCATGGATCAAATAGAAACATAAAAAGCATTTTCAGATCATGTTTGCGTGAAGGACTCTGATCAGTAAGTGAGAGTCCACTTCCATTAGTCAGCTTCATTCCCATAATGCTCCTGTGCATAACCCCACTGCACTGCAATAATGCAAAAAAAATAAAAATAGCAGCGTCGTCCCTATGGCACAAGCTGGCATGCGTGGATCCACCGCCAAACCTGCTAGCAAACATCCAGGCCCTGCTCGTGGACTTCTTCTGGGATGGTTTGCACTGGGTTCCTCAGAGTGTGCTTCATCTGCTCAAGGAGGAAGCGGGGCAAGGGCTGGTTCAGCTCGCCAGCAGAGCTGCAGCCTTTCACCTCCAGTTTGCCCAGAGACTTCTAACTGGGCCCAGGAACCTGGTATGGAGAACAGCAGCCAGTGGACTTTTGCAGAAGGTGGGAGGACTGGGAATGGACAGAACTTTGTTTTTAATGGACACGCACATGCTTGATCTCTCTGGATTACCAGTTTTTTACCGTGGACTGTTTAGAATATGGACTCTTTTTAAAAAAAGCATTAAGGATTATGGGACACTACACTGGCTGCTGGAAGAACCCCTAGTCTTCGGGAGTCGTCTGGACATCTCCAGTGCAACCACCTCTACACTGTCCAGGGCTCTGATCTCTGCAAAGATCGTCACACTCCGGGAGCTGGTGAACGTTGCAGGGACTGATCTGTCGCGAGGGGAGGACCTTGCAGCACGTCTAGGACTCCGGTCCCTGTGCGTCGCTGACCAGCTCCTACATCGCTGGAGGTCAACCTTAACAGCGGAGGAGCGTGTTCGACTGAAGGACTACAGAATCACCGAGACCAGTTCTGCAGCGGAGGAACCCTTTCCCCAGTTGAACATCACTCCCGACCTCGACGGGGGTGGCGGTCCCCTCCTCGAGTGCAGGGGTGAAGGAGAGATGGACTTTGGGACAGTGTCGGGGAAACTGCTCTACAGGGCCTGTGTAAAGGTTTTAAACAAGAAAAAGCTGAATGGGAGGGTAGACACCCAGTGGAGAAATGAGTTTGGTTTTAATGATGATGTTAAACCAGAGTGGAGGGCACTATGCAAACCACCGTTAACCAAAAAAGCTGCTGACCTCCAATGGAGGATTTTACACCGCATTATCTCTGTGAACGCTTTTATCTGTATTTTAAACCCTGATATTTTACATGACTGTCCTTTCTGTTCACAGAGAGAAACTGTTTTTCATGCTTTTATGCACTGC
>JAKKZM010000042.1:177008-189994 GCA_037576825.1 Pangasius krempfi | reverse complement strand
GTCTGTTATTCTGTTACTGCTGTCTGTTACTCTGTTACTGCTGTCTGTTATTCTGTTACTGCTGTCTGTTACTCTGTCTGTTACTCTGTTACTCCTGTCTGTTATTCTGTTACTGCTGTCTGTTATTGTGTTACTCTGTCTGTTACTCTGTTACTGCAGTCTGTTACTCTGTATGTTACTGCTGTCTCTCTGTGTTAACTGCTAATCACAACTCCTCTGTGCTTCTGCAACTGTCCTTATCAACTCTTTATCAGTTTTTTATCTATTTATTCCCCACACTAAAACACTAAAACCTCAATTTCACCACATCACACAGGAATAATGAGCAAGCAAAGACAATCAGCAGAGACACAATGAAACACAAACACACACTAACACACACTGACACACAATAACACACACTAACATACACTAACACACACTAACGTACGCTAATATACACCAACACACACTAACACACATTGACACACCCTGACACACACTAACACATACTCTCATAAACTAATGCTCAAACAGGTTCAATCACAGCATGTTTTATTTAACACTCCTTATTCGAATACAGAAAGACAGAGAGCGTGAATGAGTGAGAGAGAGAGAGAGAGAGAGAGACAGACAGACAGAGAGGGAGAGACAGACAGACAGAGAGAGTGAGTGAGTGAGAGAGAGAGACAGACAGACAGAGAGGGAGAGAATGACAGACAGACAGTGTGAGTGAGTGAGTGAGTGATAGAGAGAGAGAGAGAGACAGACAGAGAGGGAGAGACAGACAGACAGACAGACAGAGAGAGTGAGTGAGAGAGAGAGAGAGAGAGAGAGAGAGACAGACAGAGAGGGAGCGAGAGACAGACAGACAGAGTGAGTGAGTGAGAGAGAGAGAGACAGACAAAGAGGGAGAGACAGACAGACAGAGAGAGTGAGTGAGTGAGAGAGAGAGACAGACAGACAGAGAGGGAGAGAGAGACAGACAGAGTGACAGAGTGAGTGAGTGAGTGAGAGAGAGAGAGAGAGACAGACAGACAGAGAGGGAGAGACAGACAGACAGACAGAGTGAGTGAGTGAGAGAGAGAGACAGACAGACAGACAGACAGACAGACAGAGTGAGTGAGTGAGAGAAAGAGAGAGACAGACAAAGAGGGAGAGAGAGACAGACAGACAGAGTGAGTGAGTGAGAGAGAGAGAGACAGACAAAGAGGGAGAGACAGACAGACAGACAGAGAGTGAGTGAGAGAGAGAGAGAGAGACAGACAGACAGACAGAGAGTGAGTGAGAGAGAGAGAGAGAGAGACAGACAGACAGACAGACAGACAGACAGAGTGAGTGAGTGAGAGACAGAGAGAGACAGACAGAGAGGGAGAGAGAGACAGACAGACAGACAGAGAGTGAGTGAGAGAGAGAGAGACAGACAGAGAGAGAGAGTGTGTGAGAGAGACAGACAGACAGAGAGAGAGAGAGAGAGAGAGAGAGAGACAGACAGACAGACAGAGTGAGTGAGTGAGAGAAAGAGAGAGACAGACAGAGAGGGAGAGAGAGACAGACAGAGTGAGTGAGTGAGAGAGAGAGAGAGACAGACAAAGAGGGAGAGACAGACAGACAGACAGACAGAGAGAGAGAGAGAGTGTGAGAGAGACAGAGCTGCCCTTCCTCGTCCACTGTAAAAAATATCAACACCAGAGAAACACCTTCACTGAAAACATCACATACGAAATTCCAAATTTCTCCAATTTGACAGAAGAAGAGAAATTAAAAATCATTCTGGGAGAAACACTGCAGCCTTCACTGCAAAGCATGTGTCAGAATGCGTGAGCCTGAGGGACAGAGAGACCACCATATACCCCCATCCACCCTAACCCCACCTACCACCATAACCCCCACTCACCCACCCTAACCCCGCCTACCACCATAACCCCCACCCACCCACTCTAACCCCACTTCAATTCCTTACTTCAACACTTCCTGTGTTCCTGTGTTATCATTAATGTATATGATGTTGTATTACTGTTTTTCACTTTGTCTTGTTCAGTTCCTTCTTCTTCTTCTTGCTCTGCTGTATGTTGCTTTGGCAATACAAAATATTTTGTCATGCCAGTAAAGCACACATTGAATTGAATTGACAGAGAGAGAGACGAGAGAGAGAGACAGACACAGAGAGATACAGACAGAGAGAGAGAGAGACAGATAGAGAGAGAGACAGATAGAGAGAGTTAGTGAGTGAGAGAGACAGACAGAGAGAGATACAGAGAGAGAGAGAGAGAGAGAGAGAGAGAGAGAGACATCGCTGAATGCTGTGTGAGCTCTGATTTGTGAGCTCTCTGTGTGTTTACTGATTATTATTAATACAGCTTCTGTCACAGGAGCTAAAGGAACATATGAGTGTGTTATTTTATCAGAGTCTAATCCCTGAAGAAGTCCACAATTAACTGTACGCTTTTATTATCATTGTTTATAGGGGATGAAGCATGAAAGGTGCAGAATCGCTGTAGTTGTGTTAGTTGTGTATTAATGTAGCGTAACACATTCCTGCGTTAGTTACACAACCACAGAAGACTTTTCACACTTAAATAGTTAACCTGGGTCATTCTAAACCCCGGGTAAGCGGCTCATACTTTACCTGGGTTAACAATTAATCCTGGGTATAATCTGACGTTTCACACCGTACAATCCTAAATCCTGGGGTAACGTTCTTATTTGCATAATTTGCATATTTGAGCCTCCTGAGATGCATAAATATATATATGCATAACATATATATAATTTTCTTTATTCCTTTTAAGCATAGCGATATTGTGTTCACTTATTTCTAACTGTGCATCCAGTTTGATCTGAACAGATTTTTCTGATCTTAACTGTAAAAATCCTCTTCGCTCCAACTGACGCGTTTTCCATCACCATTTGACATAATTTTTTCCCTCAAATACTGTAACTACTGTTTACATGACCCTCGGGTTTTCTGTGACTGTACAGAGCACGTGATGAGAGGCACGAGTCTGTTCAACTTCTGATCAGGTGTCTGTTGCTAAGCATCTAGCCGTAACATTTTAACACCACATCATTTCACACTGTACAGCTTTGGCACCGCTGTGTGGGGTTAACACTGCAAAACCTTTGGGGCAGGGTTTCATAACCTCAGGTAAAAAGCTGTGCTAACCCTGCTTCAAAATCACAAGCATGAAATGTTCCTCTAGCCGGGGTTAAAGGCGGGGTTTAGAACGATGATACCCCAGGGTTAAAGGCAGGGTTAAGAACGATGATACCCCGGGGTTAAAGGCAGGGTTAAGAACGATGATACCCCAGGGTTAAAGGCAGGGTTAAGAACGATGATACCCCAGGGTTAAAGGCAGGGTTAAGAACGATGATACCCCAGGGTTAAAGGCGGGGTTTAGAACGATGATACCCCGGGGTTAAAGGCGGGGTTTAGAACGATGATACCCCAGGGTTAAAGGCGGGGTTTAGAACGACGAACCCCTGGGGTTAAAGGCGGGGTTTAGAACGATGATACCCCAGGGTTAAAGGCAGGGTTTAGAACGATGATACCCCAGGGTTAAAGGCAGGGTTAAGAACATCGATCCCCCGGGGTTAAAGGCGGGGTTTAGAACGACGATCCCCCGGGGTTAAAGGCGGGGTTTAGAACGACGATCCCCCGGGGTTAAAGGCGGGGTTTAGAATGACAATACCCCAGGGTTAAAGGCAGGGTTTAGAACGACGATCCCCCGGGGTTAAAGGCACGATTAAGAGCGATGAGACCCCGGGGTTAAAGGCGGGGTTAAGAGCGATGACACCCCGGGGTTAAAGGCAGGATTTAGAGCGATGAGACCCCGGGGTTAAAAGCGGGGTTAAGGACGATGAGACCCCGGGGTTAAAGGCGGGGTTAAGGACGATGAGACCCGGGGTTAAAGGCGGGGTTAAGAGCGATGAGACCCCGGGGTTAAAAGCGGGGTTAAGAGCGATGACACCCCGGGGTTAAAGGCAGGATTTAGAGCGATGATACCCCAGGGTTAAAGGCGGGGTTAAGAACAATGAGACCCCAGGGTTAAAGGCAGGGTTAAGAGCGATGACACCCCGGCGTTACGCGCAGTGAAGGCTCTTCTACGTTTAGCTTCACCTGTTGAACATCATTACAGGTGAATATACTGATGACGTAAAGGTGCTACTGATTGGTTTGTAGCTGCACTGAACAGGACGTAGCACATCTGAAACATATTACATGCTTGGAAAATATCCAGGTGTTTCCACGATTACAGCGCAATTAACAATTCAACTTTTAGCGTTATTCACATTAAATCAAAGAAAGCATGCATTTAAAAAGGGTTAACCCATCTCTTTTTTACTTTTTTTGCTGGATTTTGTTTGTTTGTTTGTTTGTTTGTTTTACAAATACACAACATGTGGTTAAATATGAGGTGTCCATGTCACTGCCATGAGGACAATAAGGACATTTTAATGAATTTATATGTTTATATCTAATAAAATTACTGTACTGTCATACTGTGTATGTGTGTGTATGTGTGAGTGTGTGTGAGTGTGTGTGAGTGTGAGTGTGTGTGTGTGTGTGTGTTATTGTGGGAATAAGGGCTGATGATTTAAAAATGCAGAGTCATAGTTTAAGTGTGTTTTATCACTAACTAATGCCTTCACTGATAAACTGAACACCACGTAAACACCATCAGACATCTACACCATGTGTGTGTGTATGTGTGTGTGTATGTGTGTGTGTGTGTGTGTGTGTGTTCTAGTAAGGGTCTTCACACGATTGTAAAGGATGTCGGTTTATCTTGCTGAGCTGACAATATCTCGCTCGCTCAGATGGATCCACAGATAACATGGCGTACCGAAGTGCTGAAGGTCACTATTAATGGAGTAGCACTCATCTGGAGAACACACAGAGGTGTCTTCAGTCTAGCTCTCACACACACACAGTGTATACACAGACTGCGGTTCTGTGGAGAGCAGGAATGAAGCTGAAGCTGCCGAACCCGGGTCTGGAGGAGCGAATCCCCTCCCACGCTGAGCTGGAGGACATGGAGAAGGTCCAGACTGGAGACCGTCCTCAGTGGGACAATAAAGCTCAGTACATGCTCACCTGTGTGGGGTTCTGCGTGGGACTGGGGAACGTCTGGAGGTTCCCCTACCTGTGTCAGAGCCACGGTGGAGGTAGGACCTGTCAACTTTGAGTTCTCCATCAGGGGGGTTGGAAAGATGTGATAACATTCCTGACTTGATGTGGTGTTTGTGAATATGTCAAGGTGATTTTAAAGAGTCTTGGGTTCTTCAGTGGTTCTTTGCATGGTTAAGGGTTCTAGGTGTATAAAGGAACCTTTTCTGAATATGAAACCCTATGACAATGAAACCCTATGACTATGATATGGTTCCAGTTTCCTGGTGATATTATGGAGTTTCAGGTTCCTCAATTATTTTTTTTTCTTCAGTGGGTAAAGATTATTAAAAGAACCCTTTCTGAAAGGGAAACCCTCTGTTGTAGGGTTCTGCATGGTTCTCCAGGGGTTTAAAGAAACTAGATGTGACAGTTTATTTTCTAAGACCTTAGGGAGCACGGTTATAGCAATAAGAGCACTTTTATGGTTCATAATTTGAGCACTGAGTGCAGCATCAATGAGCTGGAAGACAATTAAAGAGAATAACAGTTAAATATTGACATACTAGTGATTACAGACGTCCTGTGGTCCACGAAGGAGTGCTTTGGGATTTTACAGGTTTTGGGGAAGATGTCATCTCTCATATATATATATAAACTGAAATGGACTTAATTGGGGTTATAATGTCATGGATCTACACAAAATAGATAATGTTATTGAGGTGAGAAGACATTCAGTGCAGTTTGCAAAATTCTTTATAAATAAAAACCATAAAAGCTGCAGTGAAGCCATTAAATCTGTTCTTTTGCAGAAAGAAAAAAAGTATAAAATGTTTAGCTTGCTAATGAAGAATTTCATTGTTACCACATTCTACCGCCAGCTGAGTTTGTGGCCCTGAGTTTATTTCTCTATTTCACCCAGTGGAACAACAGAGACTAGTTTTCATTTTTAATCTTTCTAATCCAATTCCAGTCCATTTAGATGATTTGAATGTAAAATCGAGATTGTATATTCATTTGGTGGGCTGGATTAGAACCTTTAGCGGGCTGGTCCAGACTTGTGGACCGTACGGTTAACTCCCTGATTTACGCTAAAGACAGTATGTATACTAAGCAGATCCAAAGTTGTAAAGCTGTCTAAAGTTGCATCCTACCATCAGGAGATGTTAGCCTTGCTAGAAGCAGAACAAAAATCTGTGAAGGAAATCAAGCATCTCTAAAAGCAGGCAAATGGACTCGATCCGTACACGACTTAAATATCGCACTAATCAGTGTGTGGGATTTACGTGTTACACGCTCGGCTTCGTTCTCAGATTAGATTAGCAAAGCGAGCTAACTGTACTAGCTACGTATACTCACCAGAGGCACCAACGGTCTCAGCTATTTCCTTCCAAGCTTTATTTTTCTTCCTAACGTCTCTATATACGTTTAATATGACAGGAGAAGATGAAACTACGCTTATATGTTTTTGCATCAGACAGTAAACAGGAACTAACTGCAGGTAAGAACTAAAGTTGTGAGCGGGGAACTGAAGAAACGTCGCAACACATGAGTCATAAGATTTCTCCGAGGAATCATTCACATTAATCATTTGGATTTGTCACTTTACTGGTTCATACCTAATTTGCACAAAATTGAGAAAAAAAAAGAAAAAAAAAACCCTCCTGTGTGTTTGTCACAGCTCAGACTCGCAGTGCAACAAATGCTAATATTTGTATAAACAAAGCAGTTATTAATAGCGAATGGAAAGCTCGTTATCTTAAACATCATCATCATCATCATCATCATCCATGCATAAAATTAGCAAAGAGAGATTACACAACATCAGGGGACGGACTGAGAGATTAGCGCTCAGTGATACTTAACAGAATTATAGAAAACCGTATAACTGCGAGTTACGCTCATGCCTCAGCTCTACTTTAGCTCCTGCAGTTTTAAATTAACTTCTCCATACACGCTGTGGATTTTACAGTGTAGATGAGTTACTTATAAAATGAGATGCTTAATAAAATGCTGATGGTTTGCACTTTATGAGGTGAGGTCTCATACGACTGACACATCACACTGACGTGCTAATCTACTGGAAACATTTTAACTATAAGGCTCGTCTTTTGATTGTTATTTTCTTAGGATGTCGATCATTGAGATTATACACAGATTATTTTACTGCACGTTTGGAGATAAGCAAACAGTATTTTTAGATCTAATCAGTGATCTGGTTGTACTTCCATTTTCATTAATTAAGCTACAGTAACCCTACGGATTCATACTACTAATAATAATAACGTTGGTTAATTGCTAATCTATCTGTCGGATAAGAGTCTCATTCAGTTGGGTAATTAGAGGTCAGTTACCGGTTGTGCGAACCATCCACTGATCAATCAAAAGATCTGTATTCAGCAGAACATGTAGAGATAAAACTCTTCTTCTTGTCTGTTGTTTGGTGGCTATTATGTATTAACGACCCCTGTTCCTTCACTGCTCCATATCCTATACAATACACACGCTTCCCTTTTACCCATAAAGCCTTTCCTGGCCTCGTTCTATTTAACTCCTTCAGATTATACAATTCTCCTGCACAAACTTCTCAAGGTCCCAAAATTGCTGAGGATGGTTAGGGGTGGGAACCGGAACCCTCGACCACCACATGTACTGTTAATTCCCACTTTTTCATCATCACAAGAGAACGTATCTTGTTTCCAGCCTTGGGGTTTATTTGGAAAAGTGTCCTATCTCATAAACTCTCAGACAGTTAGTACTAAAACCAAAATCAAAAGACCAACACTTTCCTTCTGCGTGTGCAGGAGCGTTCATGATCCCGTTCCTCCTGCTGCTGGTCCTGGAGGGAATTCCTCTCCTACATCTGGAGTTCGCCATCGGACAGAGACTGAGGAAGGGAAGCGTTGGAGTTTGGAGGTCCATCAATCCGTATTTATCCGGAGTCGGTGAGTGTAACGTCCGGAATCGTACACTACACACTGTTACAGGACAACGCTGGCCACTTTAGGTGGTTGGACGGAAGCAGAAGAAGGTTGTGGACTGTATCTTTCTTGGCTGCTAGGCTTTTAGTGTTTTAGCACTAAAAATGTGTTCGTATTATGCAAAGCTTTTGTATTTTTATTTATTCACTTTATTTATTCATTTATTATTTGATGTTCAAGGCAGAAGTATAACTATAAACAACTTTCAGATGAGAGATGAGAAAGACACACCTTTGTCTTCAGCCGTCTTTGGTCTCAGCGACTCTAACCCTCATCCCGTCACTTTATGCGTTCTGAGATGCCGATTTTAACTCACGACCAAATTCTTGTATGGTGTGAGATTTTTGACTGTGAAAACAAAATCAGGCCAAAATAATCATACAGTGTAAAGTCAACATGGAGAGGAGAAGACAGTGAGATCTCAGGGTGCAGGACGGGACTGTAAATTGAACTCCTTCTCCACAGGTACTGCATCCATGCTGGTGTCCTGTATGGTTGGAATGTACTACAACACCATCATAGCCTGGGTCATGTGGTACTTCTTCAACTCCTTCCAGGATCCACTGCCATGGAGTCAGTGCCCCATAAATGAAAACAGAACAGGTGCTGTCTTGGATTTTACTTTATTTTATTTATTTTTTTTTTTTTACAAACTCCTTCCTAACTCGATTAAGAAAATATACATGATTAATAAACTACATTGGGTGGCATATTAGCAAGACTGACTTCTGAGACTCTGGGAAATATTTATTTATGCCAGTGTGTTAATCTGGTAGTAAGTAATCGTACATCAAAATATCTGGACTTCTGTTCCTCGAGAAGATGTTTCTCAACTCTAGAGGGAAACGGTCTAGAGCTCTCTGCCTCCCCCTACAGGCGTGGTGTCAGAATGCGCCCGCAGTTCCTCTGTGGATTATTTCTGGTACAGAGAAACTCTGAACATCTCGATTAACATCGATGACTCGGGCGGGTTGCAGTGGTGGATGGTTCTGTGTCTGATTACAGCATGGACGGTTCTCTGGGTCTGCTGCATCCGAGGCATTGAAACCACCGGAAAGGTAAGCCAAATTTTATTGTCATTGCATCCGAAGACAATGCGGGTTTAGCACTGTAAATCAATTCCAATCTGCCATGACAGCAGGGCAACAGGGACGATAAACAAGGTGGGTCTCGGGTCAACGTCCGTGTTTGTTTTACGATCAGTCAGTAGGTTTATGTGCTTTATCTTCCACCACCATAAAACTGATGTGTATAGGAAACCTTCATTCATCATTCAAGTTTAGTCACGGGTTCCAAAGTTAAGCATGACTCACTGCAGGGTTTAAACACCAGATATTTTTCAGAAATGTCTAAAGATCCTTCTCACGTTGGCTTCTTGTCTTTTCTAGGCTGTTTACATCACATCCACGCTGCCGTACGTCGTCCTCACCATCTTCCTGATTCGAGGACTGACTCTCAAAGGCTCTGTGGACGGGATCAAGTACCTCTTCACTCCAGATGTGAGCACTCTGATTCCTAACAGCACGACCTGGGGCTTTGTGATGATCCCTGAAAGAACATGCCTTATTCACTCAGTAGTCAGGGCAGGTGGTTCTCTCAGTTCAGACTTCAGCAGATCAGACACTAAACCAACCTTTTACAGGAAGTAAAGCTCAGCTAACTAACGTTCCAGCAACGAAGCTGAAATTGTAAAATCTAAAGCATTTAGCATAAAGCATCTTAGGTCAATATCTAACAGATTGGACTGAACCCTTCTAATGAAGAATAATCCTGGATCTGGACTTAAATGTCTTGACCAAAAGTGCTACTAAGGCTAGCAATAAACATTAGCAGTTAGCAGTCATCCTGAAAGTTTCCAACCTTATATGAATATTTCCATTTGACATTTCAGACCTTTAACTTATAATTCCCACTTGGAAAGTAGGAATTTTCCAAATGAAATTAAAATACCCTGCATCCTACATCCACTTAAATTAAACAAACCACAATCCAGATTCTTTCTGCACATTCTTAAAAGAGAGTTTTTATAAGCCAAACAAGTCATAGATTAATGTGAGAATCCATTTTTCTGACCTCAAACAGCTGAAGCGGCATAAGATAAGAAGCAGGAAGTTTCAAATCGGAAAAATCCAACTTCCTTGTTGTCATGAATGCAGCATTGTTTGCTGTAATAATCCATCTCAACCCTTTGTATTGGCATCACCAATGAGTCCACCATTTACTTCTGGGAAACACTTTTCTTTTACCTGTAGATTTTACTGAACCATTTGATTTTGTGTAGTTGAAAGAGTTGGCGAATCCGACCACATGGCTGGACGCTGGAGCCCAAGTGTTCTACTCTTTCTCTCTTGCCTTTGGAGGACTGATCTCCTTCTCCAGCTACAACTCCGTACAGTCAGTAACTCTTTCAGCAAACAAGAAGCATACATCACACTTATTTTTGTGTTAAACTCACATGTGTAAACTGTTTTTTTTTATAGTAACAACTGTGAACAGGATGCTGTTATCATCTCCATCATCAACGGTCTCACGTCAGTTTATTCTGCCATCGTCATCTACTCCATCATCGGCTTCCGAGCCATGGAGAAGTTCGAGGACTGTCTCAATGGGTATGTGATTATATCCTTTCTGAACCTGGTTCTCTAGCTCCAGCTCCTGGTGGTGGAGTGAGAATATGTTCTTCAAGATATTTAGAAGGCTCCTCTGAGGAGTTCCACCGAAACCAAACCTCACTGAGCCTCTCTCTGTGTTGGTAAACAGGAACATCATGACCCTCCTGAATGTATTTGACCTTCCAGAGGGAAACATAACCGAGAGTAACTACAATGAAGTCCTACAGGCTCTCAACAGCACATCACCATCAATAATTCAGGGGCTCGATCTGAAGACCTGTAATATGCAGGATCTCCTCAGCCAGGTGAGACCCCATGACCAACTAGGTTCCAAGGTTTTTAAACCCTTAAGATCTCGGCTTACTTAGCGTGCACGTGGCAGCTGGGTAAACACCATGCCTGTAAACTCCTGCTTTACTACAGTTCATGCTGTCGGCACTTTTCAGCAGTTGATCTTCTTCCTGTAGCCATGGAAACTGGCATAAATTTTTATTTAATGTTACCTGCAGTACTGGAGCACTTGCATACAATGTTGTAAGAGTTTGTAATCTTATGAAGGTGGTTCTGTATTCACGCAAACCTCTCAGACGTCGTCTCCACATGAAATATGTTGAGGCCCCAATTTAACAATCTGATCTCATCCCACAGTACGTTTGTTGATTTTCTATGATCTTGGATTGGAGAAATGTCTTCTTGTCCGACTTAAAACAAGCCTCACAGTTGAATTAGCATCTTGCTTTATGGGTAACATCAGCATCTTACTCCATGTTCCACCAGGGAGTAGAAGGTACTGGTCTGGCCTTCATCGTGTTCACAGAAGCCATCACCAAGATGCCCATTTCTCCTCTGTGGGCGGTGCTGTTCTTCATCATGCTCTTCTGTCTCGGACTTTCCACCATGTTCGGCAGCATCGAGGGCGTCGTGGTGCCTCTGCAGGACCTGAACATCTTCCCCAAGAGATGGCCTAAAGAGGTCCTAACAGGTATCAGACGTCCATTTTACTTCTCGCTTCTCCTTCCTTCTTAAGTAAGGACCATGCTGAGTATGTTTTACACGGCATTTGACTCCAACTTCCTCATACACCACACAGACACCACACGCATGAGAAGACCACGTTTTCCCATATTTTCCGTATCAACAGCAGGGTTAATCGCTTCAGATCAAACTTTTAAAGCTGCAGAAAAAATGTTTTATCACAGATTTAATCAGGAAACAACAATCAGTGTTTGTTATTTATTGTTAAATTTTGTATAAATCTTGTTTGTTCACTTTTCGGGAGACTCGAGAAGTATGAGCTAGGTGCCAAAAAAGGTGCCATCTGAAATGCTTCAGGAATGAGCAGTAACTTTTTTTTATTGTTAATCGGTGCCTTCTGACCAATGAGAATCCAGAATCCAGTTCTAAAATTTAGAACTAAAGGTGTAGTATTTTCATATCTGATGGCTGTGTTCACTTACAGCGAGAACGCTACGTTATTTTACAGACGGTAAACACCGAGTGTATCTGAATTTCAGGAATCGTTTGTTTGGTGTCGTTTGCCGTTGCTCTGATCTTCACCCAACGCTCTGGTGAATACTGGCTCGCTCTGTTCGACGGATTCGCCGGCTCCATTCCCCTACTCATCATCGCCTTCTGTGAGATGATCGCTGTGGCTTACATCTACGGGATAGACAGGTCAGACTCGGGCACCACACCACGCCTTACACAGCATCTTTCTTTAAAAACAGTCGACGGGAGATCGAGTTCTATAAGAGCTGCTGTTATAGAAAACTAATCAACACCTTCTGACCAATCACAATCCAGAACTCAGCAGCGTCACTATTACACTTTAGACTGGGGTTTAAAGAAAGAAAGAAAGAAAGAAAGAAAGAGTATTGAAGTAGAGTAACGAAGTAATTATTCTGGTTAGAAGCAGATAATCATGCTCGCTGCATTAGCATGCACTAGCATGTCCATCTCCTTATTAGCATGATGTCGCTAGTCACAAGCTAAAGCAGGTTGAACTTCAACAACTCCTCAGTCGATTTGTTTTATTACTGTGAAAACAGTAAAGATAAAGAATTAGCTGTACTTTGTTCGGTTTGGATTATAAAATATGTCATGTCTTATCTTTTAGCATGTTTTGTGCACTGTATTATGGTAACTGGCTAATATTCTTTCTGCTAGCAAGCTGAAACCCGATGTCGTTAGCGTCGCTGGTCGAGCTGCACTTTGTAGCTGTGATGTGTTTGTGCTAGCGGTTGTGTTTTATGACGTGTTCAACAAGTGTCTGCATCACCCTCATGGAGTCAGTGCTCAGGGTTT
>JAKKZM010000042.1:160984-174408 GCA_037576825.1 Pangasius krempfi | reverse complement strand
CGCCTGCGGGTGGCGGTGTGTGTCTGTGTGTGTGAGCGTGCGCGTGTGTGTGTGTGAGCGCGCCCGTGTGTGCGTGTGTGTGTGTGTGAGCGCGCCCGCGCCCGTGTGTGTGTGTGTGTGAGCGCGCCCGCGCCCGTGTGTGTGTGTGTGTGAGCGCGCCCGTGTGTGAGCGCGCCCGTGTGTGTGTGTGTGTGTGTGTGTGTGTGTGTGTGTGTGTGGGTGTGTGGGTGTGTGTGTGAGCGCGCCCGTGTGTGTGAGCGCGCCCGTGTGTGTGAGCGCGCCCGTGTGTGTGAGCGCGCCCGTGTGTGTGTGTGTGTGTGTGTGTGTGTGTGTGTGTGTGCATGTCTGCAAGATGTTTTTAAGGATTATTCACAGTATTATTTCAGTAGAAAATGATCACTGTGAGTCCTTGGGAAAGAAACGTTACCTGACACATGTTTGTGTGTAAATACTGTATTAAAAAAAAAAAAGCAATAAATTCATGCATTTATAATAAAAAATACTGTGTGGTGCTTTTATTCATCATACTTATTTTCACAGTAACACATTTCAGTTCATTTTTTTCCCTGAAAACGTGGACATTATATTCAAAATCTGGCTACTGCTCACAGAATACATACAAAGTTCATGAAAGGTGGTCTGTTAAAGCAGTTTCCTCACCTCACAGTTTACTGTTTTACTGCTTCAGCTCATGAAGGCCTTCATAAGGAGACGAGTGAGAGGGATACATTCAGTGATAAATTCAAATATTTACAATATATTTTTTGTGAATCCATTTATTTCTGTAAAGCTGCTTTGTGACGATGTCCGCTGTTAAAAGCGCCATACAGATAAAACTGAACTGAACTGAATTGAGACTGATCAGGTGGAACACTGCTGTAAAACACATCACTGTTCTGACCTCAGACCAGAAGAACTGTCTCCATTTCTGTAGATAATTAGACGCTCCATTGACGCGTCACTCTTCATGGACACACAGCTGGGTTCTGGTGAGTCTGATCTCTTTCCCTCCATCATTCTACAGCACACACATTATTAGAGACAAACATTAAGGCAATGTGTGTGTGCTAATGTGATGTGGATCGTAATTGGATTATTGTATAAAGTTTGATTTAGTGTTGCACAGAACCTCAAACAATTTTTGTCTAATCAGCGGTAAATAACACAAGACTGTCTGTATAATAAAACAAAGCTAAGAAAAAAGCACTGAGGAAAAAATTATTGTTGGGTGAGAAAAGGAACATTAAGGTCTACTTTACAATTTTATCAACAAACATAAATTCAGTGTTAAAAATGAAATATGCTTATTTCCTATAAAAAAAAAAAAAACAGGTCCAGACAAATTGGTCCATAATGACGTTCATCTGGGAAATGCCCAAACCCCGTGTGTCAGCTGGGGACGTGGCACAGCACTTCCATGGAGCTCCTGTAAGACGCAGGTCTACACTTACGATAGAAACATTTCATTTCTGCGGTTTGCTGTAATGCTTTGCGGAAGCCGGGCTTCATGTGCAGCCTTAATGCAATCGCCTGAGCTGACAGATTACAACAGAATGAAATAAAAATGAAGTGAAACGTAACAGTGCTATTGTGAAATGAGTAGGATGATGATATTTTATAATAATTCAGCATTATTTATTTATTGACACATTTATAGTATATTTTCTGTTGCATTTAGTCATTTTATTATTTATTTCATAGTTATATATATTCATTTAATTTTGATTAAATCTCTAAAACTGCATTCCATATGAAGACGGAACACCGAAAATTAACACCGTCACACACTTTCTTCCTCCTGAGAGAAGTTTCGAGAACCTGACAATCTGCGTGTGTGTGAGTGTGTGTGAGTGTGAGTGTGTGTGAGTGTGTGTGTGTGTGTGTGTGTGTGTGTGTGTGTGTGTGTGTGTGTGTGTGTGTGTGTGTGTGTGTGTGTGTGTCTCAGCCACTCATTAGCATCCTGTTTTTTCCTCGCAGGTTCAATAAAGACATCGAGTTCATGATCGGACACAAGCCCAATTTCTTCTGGCAGGCCACGTGGCGAGTGATCAGTCCTCTCATCGTTCTCGTCATCTTCGTCTTCTACCTGGTCTCCACTGCCACCAGGGAGCTCACCTACATCACCTGGAACCCTGAATCGGTTCGTCTGTCCTCTCAAACTGTTACTGTTACAGCACTGAAGTTGATTATTTTCCCATAACAGCACTACCTCAAGTGTTTTATTCCTCTCACACCACAGCAGCTTGCCAGTTTTTTAGTTATAAAAAGACGACGTGTCATACTTTCTATCTATTTAATGTTGTGGCGCGGTCATGTTACCGAGATTAAATACGGTTATAATCTGTTTATTATTAGCAGAGCGTGTACAGTTTATAAATGATTTGAACGTAAAAGAATACGTACACTATCAATATAATCATTTACAAGCGTGTTTCATGTTCGTTAGAGAAACCGACACTGATTCACTTTTAGTAACACAAACGTTGTCTTTTTTTTTATACAGAAAAACTTCCCTAATTTAGAGGTTCTGCACTACCCCGGGTGGATCAATATCATCATCTTCCTCCTTTCCGGAGTTCCTGCTCTCGTTATTCCGCTAGTGGCTGTTTATAAACTCATCAGGAAGCGCTGCTGTGGGAAGGACGACGAGCACACTCCGGTGATTCACACCGTCTCGGCTCAAATACAGACAGAGCTGAAGAAAGTGTAGAACAACAAACTGACCACCTTCACATAATGACCGCTGTGAGAAAGTGAACATCACATTATGAATGAACTGGGACTAAAATACTGCGATTGTGTCGGAAAGTCTACGTGGAGCCATTCTTCTCCTCCTCAGACTGGTAAAGAAGTTATTTCATTGAATGTAAGTTATTTTGTTTGATATATAAGCCATGTTCCTGACTTTGATCTTCGATAATTAAAAATGAACAAAACCTCATTTTAACATTCTTAGCACCACGTTCACGAAGGGGTTCATGGATCACGATGGGAATTCCGTGCACTTTCCTTCGGGCACATGGTTCCCCACAAAGTCTGACAATACAATCACAAGAGATTATGGGCTACACATGAGATCCCTATGAAATTCACTCAGACTCACAGAAGCTCAGAAATGATCTTTGTAATTAGGGGTCCAAGCACCGGAAAGCTGAAAACCATTCAAATGTATTGAAAAAAGTCCATAAACTCATAAACTTCCCATGAAAACCTGCACAGAACTCCACGCTTCATCTGGTGGACGTTAGCTTCCACATGAACGTGGCTGTCAGTACAGCTTTCAGTTACCTCTGGAACTAGGCTTATTCCATTCTTTATTAAACATTAAACTCTCTATATCTTTCTGAAAACAAAAAAAACAAATACAAGATTTGCCAAAACAGTTTAAAATCAAACGGGTGTGGATTGAATGAGGTCTTGACGTGACCCTTGACCCTTACTTCATGTCTGGTGTGGGTTTGGGGTTAGATCATGTCCTGATGTGTTTAACTGTGGAAGGAACTGCACTTGTGTCGCTGGTGTTGATTTACAGTGCTGATAGAACGTTTGTGGAGATTTCTGGGTTTGTTGAAGCATGACGGATTTTCATCTCAGTGATGTTGGTGGGTTTCTTGCATGCTTCAGGTCCTACTGGATTAAAGCCTGCACACACAATCAGTCCAGAACATGAACCGTTTTCTGCTTCAGCCATTCTTTCATCACTCTCCAATTCACTCCTTCTTCTGTTTGACTGCTTGCTGCAGGAGTAAGGTTTGTGAACACAGGGTTAGGATGTAGAATTAATTATTGTACAGTAAACAATGTTTATATGTAAATGCGTTTGTGTCTTTTTTTTTTCTTGCAGTTTGTCAATTCAATATAAAGTGACTTATTGTACACAGTAAATAAATATTGTGTTTTTCAGGCTGTAATTTTGGGTCAGTTGGATGAAATTGTTAATACTGCGCTGAAGCAGAGCTCTAATAAAAATACGTGTGAAGTCGTTGCATTGTTAAGCGTCAGTATTGGGAAATAAAGCATTCATGCTCTGCCAGTATGCATTAGCACTTATCTTTTTTCGACAAAATATCTCCATTCTGAAGATAAAACTGTCCGAGTGCTGAAGGTATTTATTAATAGGGTTGAAGACCTTTCACACACACTCACACACACACACACACATATATATAGGTGTACACCTATTTAAATATACATACACACCATCAGATAGCCACCAAAAGCAGGTCTCTGTTTGAGGACGGAGAGCAGGAATGAAGCTGAAGCTGCCGAACCCGGGTCTGGAGGAGCGAATCCCCTCCCACGCTGAGCTGGAGGACATGGAGAAGGTCCAGACTGGAGACCGTCCTCAGTGGGACAATAAAGCTCAGTACATGCTCACCTGTGTGGGGTTCTGCGTGGGACTGGGGAACGTCTGGAGGTTCCCCTACCTGTGTCAGAGCCACGGTGGAGGTAGGACCTGTCATCTTTGGGTTCTTACAGAATTGGACTAGCCTGTGTACTGAGAAACTGTAGAAGCTACGTTTGGTTATTAGTTATTAAACATTTCTTAGTTCATCCAATCCTGTGATTTGAACTTACATTCCATGTGCAAGTCCTAGATGCATAGATTTAAAAAATAAAGCATTACGCTCATCCAATCAGATCATCCATTAATAATTCAACAAAACTGCTGATGAAAGGTTGAGCTTCACACATGCAGGTTAAAGTGTGGATGTTACACAGTATTCACTCAGTCCTGACACACAGACACACAAAATAAGCAAGGCATATTAATAACGCCATCAATAACTCAAAAGTCTATATATAATTCAAAACTAAAGGGAAATACCCACCTGAAAACTAAACTGGCTGAGATTTATATACTGAAGTTGTCTCTAAACTTAATGCCGTGTTCAGCTGAAAAGTGTGTAACTCTGAGGAATTTCTGACCTCAGACTAGAAAAAAAAACAAAGAAAACTCAACTTCTACTCAACAAGTTGTGAAGATGTCCTCAATAGTAAACACTAAATAAAATATGACTTTACTACTATAAATGATATTATAGTAAGTAACTATAGTAAGTTCACTCTCGAATAAACACCTCATGAACTCATGATTGCTGTTAGCTGACTAGCTTGTAGCCAAAAAATACACAAGCTCTCACAAATGGAGGTGTACATGTTTTTTTTTTTTACCACTTTTTAGCTCGAAATTTAAACATTACCAAGTTCAGGTGTTCCACTTCCATGTTAAGTTGAATGCTGCATAATTACATCATCATAATTCCTGAAAGATTGGTGAATACCCTGGTGTCTCCAGGCGCGTTCATGATCCCGTTCCTCCTGCTGCTGGTCCTGGAGGGAATTCCTCTCCTACATCTGGAGTTTGCCATCGGACAGAGACTGAGGAAGGGCAGCATTGGGGTCTGGAAGTCCATCAGCCCTTACCTTACTGGACTTGGTGAGATTTGTAAAGTTTATCATACAGGAAATGTCAGCAGGAAATAATTCCTTCGTCAACATCCAACTTTGGGAATTATTTTCGCCTCCAGTGGGCTAATTCAGGTTGCTAATCTAAATTCATGCTAACATTAGGAATATACAATGCTCTCAGATCGACTTAATCAGCAGCACAACCCGACTCTAAACATGAGGAACTTTCACCTCTTTAATATTGAGGTAATTTCTAGCTGCTGCATTCATCCAAACGTGAACATGAGGAAGTACTCTGGGTTTTCAGGTATCGCCTCCATGTTGTGTTCCTTCATGGTGGGTCTGTACTACAACACCATCATAGCCTGGGTCATGTGGTACTTCTTCAACTCGTTCCAGGATCCACTGCCATGGACTCAGTGCCCCTTAAATGAAAACAGAACAGGTATTGATTAACAAACAGATGATTTAATGAAGGGATGGAGAACTTTCACAAGATCTCTCTATCTCTCCCTACAGGCATGGTGTCAGAATGCAGCCGCAGTTCCTCTGTGGATTATTTCTGGTACAGAGAAACTCTGAACATCTCAACTAGCATCGATGACTCGGGCGGGTTGCAGTGGTGGATGGTGCTGTGTCTGATCGCAGCATGGATGGTTCTCTGGGTCTGCTGCATCCGAGGCATTGAAACCACCGGCAAGGTAAGAAAATCCACATTACTGTGTTAGAGTCTGATTTTATCTAACTGTTGTTTTGTTGTATAGCTGGTGAGAATCATCACACGTTACCTGCCGGTTCAGTGCTTTCCGTCTGCAGCTGGCACTGGACCACGCACTCGCTCCCACGTCAAATCCACAGCACAAACAGCCAACCTTTATAAATAATAAAACATCGCCTCAAAAATAGTGAAACTTCACAAATAAGAAAAAACAAACACTTCAACAATAGAGAACCATTACAAATAACTAAACATCACCGCAAAATAAGGTCATATCTAACCTTTGCAGGGTGGGGTGATCTTTATCATTAATGTACTTTCCTCACTCCTGGTTGGCTCACCAATCTGTACGATCATAGATTTAGCAGATTCCCCAAAATCTGTTGCTAGAGTGGTGTAAACTTCATCAAAATATACTTTCCTCACTCTCGGCTGGCACACTGCATTGTTATATCAAAGTTTTCACAGATTCTCTGAGAACTTTACTAAAAATTGGCAACACGATGCTTTATGGAAGATTTATTTTGCGATACTACGCTGGCTGTCACAGAGAAAGAAACAATAGGGCCACGCTTGCCATTGCTCTATGTCTGCCAAGTGATGATATCCTGCCAAGTGGTCCAGTGGCAAGCAGTGTTTTGGTGTGAGAGATTCAGTGTTTGATGTTGATTCATCTCATAAGGTGGGTGAATTGTAGTAATCATCAGCCGTGAGGTGACTTTAGTCAGATAACATGTTGGCTATTAAACACCCTGCTTCAAAATAAGGAAGGAATCTAATCAGAATCTAACAAGAACAATGCACATGTAATTCCCTATTACGCAAAACATTTTCTGGTCATCATACTGTATAAGACCTATTAAACCAACTGTGTTCATTAATCGAACTCTAGGTATAAACTCGGTCATACTATTAGAATTCCTGATGGGAGGCTTCAAAGTTTTTTGAGGCTTCATTTGATTTTGAAGAGGCTTCAAAATCAAAACTATTAAAACTTTTATGCCAATTTCTAATGTATTCCTAGGCTGTTTACATCACATCCACGCTGCCGTACGTGGTCCTCACCATCTTCCTGATCCGAGGACTGACTCTCAAAGGCTCCATCAATGGGATCAAGTTCCTCTTCACTCCAGATGTAGTTTTCCCTTTACTTATTTCAAACATGGCCAAATGTTCATACATGCTTCTGGTGATGTGATACACTGTGATTCTCTGTAATTGCCTGTTTATTGAAGGTGAATGAGTTGCTGAACCCGTCCACCTGGCTGGATGCAGGTGCTCAGGTGTTGTTCTCCTTTTCAGTGGCTTTTGGAGGACTCATCTCGTTCTCCAGCTACAACCCAGTGCAGTAAGTGAACCAAAATTACATTACAATGAAGAGATGAAGGTATGAAGTGAGGTTTCAACTGTTTTATACCTTCGTTGTTTCACCAGCAACAACTGTGAACAGGACTCAGTGATAATCTCAGTCATAAATGGAATGACGTCCGTGTACTCAGCTACGGTCATCTACTCCATCATTGGCTTCCGAGCCACAGAAAAATATGAGGAATGTCTAGGAAGGTTGGTTCCTCTTAGTGGGCCTGTTCTAATTAATTATTTCGTGTTTAGCGTTTCCTGTTCTCTAAACACTTCATGGCTCTTTCTTTTGTTGCTAAACAGAAACATTTTGGCCCTCCTGAATGCGTTTGACCTTCCAGATGGAAACATCACAGAGAGTAACTATAATGAAGTTCTACAGGCTCTCAACAGCACATCACCATCCATCATTCAGGGGCTCGATCTGAAGACCTGCAACATTCAGACTTTCCTCAGTCAGGTACAGTCTGAAAAAAATATCTTCTGGCTTGAAATAATATGGAGGTAAAATAAGATCTGTCTACTTTGTTTTGCAGGGAGTAGAAGGTACTGGTCTGGCCTTCATCGTGTTCACAGAAGCCATCACCAAGATGCCTATTTCTCCTCTGTGGGCGGTGCTGTTCTTCATTATGCTCTTCTGTCTCGGACTTTCCACCATGTTTGGCCATGTTGAAGGGGCTGTGGTGCCGCTGCAGGACCTGAATGTCTTGCCCAAGACCTGGCCTAAAGCTGTTTTAACAGGTAGGCTCATTATAAAGGCCATATTCAGAGTTAAGCACACAGTGAGGACTTAATACTGAAATTATGTGCATTGATAAAATAAGGAATGAGTTTATAGAGAGCTGACAGTGTAGCAGATGAGTGCTTGGTCAGCTTATTCTTCATACCATGGGCATGTTTTCTTTACAGGATTTACAAAAATTAAAAATGTATTATATTGTACCTTTATCATGGCACTAGTAACTGTCATACATTTTATGTATGAGTATATATATATATATATATATATACAAACTCACTGTCCACTTTAATAGGAACACCTGTACATACATACATATATATATATGTGGAACTGTGTGTATCCCCATGTAAATCCCAATGTAACTTTTGGACTTCCGAGCTTTTCTTCTCAGAAGCATAGTTTTAAGACTAATGTGGATTGTCTTTGTGTTGCAGGTCTGACATGTCTGGTCTCCTTCATCATTGCACTTGTGTTTGTGCAGTCGTCTGGAAACTATTGGCTAGCTCTGTTCGATGGGTTCGCGGCGTCTATCCCACTGCTCGTAGTAGCTCTGTGTGAGCTGATTGCGTTGGTTTACGTCTATGGCATTGACAGGTAGGCTGGTGTCTGGTTAACCCACCTGACTCTGTCATGTTTGGCTTGGAAGCGGCTGTTTAACTTGATCTTTCACATCAGGTTTAACAAGGACATGGAGTTTATGGTCGGTCACAAGCCCAACATCTTCTGGCAGGCTACGTGGAGAGTCCTCAGTCCTCTCATCCTCCTGGTCATCCTCGTTTTCTACTTCATGAAAACTGTTAGCAAAAAGCTAACCTACATTGTCTGGGACCCTGACTCGGTATTCCTCTTTACCTCTATAAAGCTAACAGAAAATATTCTCAGAATGTCAGTAAAACATACAGCAAAATTCGTGCAGTGTTCTGAAAATGTGCTGTAATAAAGTTTGGCTTCATAATGAATGCTTTCTAAAGGTTAACATTCCAAGAAGTTCAAGTTCCACTTCATTAAAAACACTGCAAGATGCACAAGTGCATTCAAGGAAGACACCTAGCACAAACTAGCAAGTCTGATATATATGAAATATCAGTTTAATTACAGACAATATGATGCAAATAAATATATGCATCACAATAGTACAAGAACAAATGTGAAGAGTAAAAGGTTTGGATCCTACAACTTTAACATTTAGAAAGCGTTCTGAAAAACTCCAGTTGTTAGAATGTGAGAAAACCTTTTTTTTTATTCTTCTGTAAGGGTTCTGTAAGAAAACTGCCAGATCTATTCAGAGAAAGTTTCAGAAGTTTTAGGATGAAAACGATGGTAAAAGAAAAGGAAGCACCTGAATATTGAAACTTTCTTCTCCTTGCTTTCCCACAGCCGGGTTTCCCAGCACTGGCTGAAGCGACGTATCCCGACTGGATCAGTGGCATCATATTCATCCTGGCCGGAATTCCGTGCCTCTGTATTCCTGGAGTGGCTCTCTTTATGTTCATATGGGAGCAGTGTCGTAAAAGACATTCAGAAAAATGGAGGCTTAGCACCATATCTGACAAAGTGCCCATGAGCGTAAAAATATCATCAAATGAATAAATAGTGAAGTCACAATAAACTTAAAAAAATACATCAGCGTTGTTTTGGGAATATTACCGTCTTCCTGTATGTGTATTTTTGTTTCATTCTTATATTAATCTATCTATCTATCTATCTATCTATCTATCTATATGCGTATATATCGTATAAGACAGAATGAGCTTGTTTTCAGGCATTGCTCTTTTTTCTTTTTTCTTTTTTCTTTTACGAGACATGCTCTGAATACTGGGAAACAGTCCACATAAAAAGTCCACATAAAAACCTAATGCACATTATAAAACATTATGGCCGTAAATGTGCGTGACCTTTGCTTTCATAAAATCTCGTTTTAAATTTACATTTTTTTTTTTTTATATGTGGATGACAGTGCTGTGATTTGGATTGACCCTGTGAAGGTTATCCATTAAACAAGTGAGGAATATTCTACCAGAAACGCACAGACCTTATTGGCCCGTTCTCCAAAATCAATAAAAGCCACAGATCAGAACGTATCTCATTTTGGGTGGTTCAGTGAGAATCACAGAGCTCGAGAAGAGGAAATACGTACAGTAATGGAGGACAGAGCAGCTGACGAAGAAACCAAAGAGAGACCGAAATGGGACAACAAAATCCAATATCTGCTCACGTGTATCGGATTTGCGGTGGGACTTGGAAATGTGTGGAGATTCCCGTATCTGTGTCAGATTTATGGAGGAGGTAAGATGAGGTGTTTGTAAAGAAGCTGCGCATGTGGATGGAAGTTCTCACCTTGTGTCTGTGGCAATCTGAGGACTTTCTCATTTCCTGTTTACATTTATTTCCACTTTAAGTACAGAAGAACCCATTTTGAGTCAAGCTGTTACAGTAAAATACCGACTGATGGGGTGATGTGAGTAAGCCGAGTTACTGTTACCACCCTGAAGTTGATTATTTTCCTATAACGGCACGTCCCCGCATGTTTTATTCCTCTTATACCACAGCAATTTACTAACAATTAATTTTTTTTTTTAATTAAAGAAGACACATACTTTTTATCCATTTAATATTTGGAAAACGAGTCCGTTCCTGTTGTCACTTACGTTATAGCAGCTATAAACACTCGTTCCCTCACCAGCGTCTCTTTATTCTCTCTCTTCAAGTTAATAAGAGAAACAAAAAGGCCCTGCTTGTTACGCGTGACACCGAGATTGCACACGTTTTTTAAAATCCATTTATGTGGAGCGTCTGCTGTGCATGTCCCTGTGAATGAGCTGTTGCTATGGAAACAATAACGTATTAGAACGAGAGCATTAATTATAAATAAACCTGTAATTTGCAGCTGCACTGCTGTCAGAGCTGCTGTCATAGAGAATTAATCAACACCTTCTGACCAATCACAGTGCAGATCTCAGCAGCGCTGGGGGATAAACAACTTGGTATTTACCATCTAATATTTATAATATTCTTTATCTAGAATTTAGGAGATTTTATTTTATTTTATTTTACTTTAAGGGCTTAGTGGAGCTATGGTGAGGACAGGTTCTGGATTTTGAGGAACAAAGGTTTCTGCACTAGTGATGTGAGAACAATTCGATTTAATTCAATTTAATTTTTTATAGTGCTTTTATTGCTATAAAACCTGGCTTCTGAGTGATTTGAATCTCAGCTCCACCTCAACATGTTGTCTTTCTCCAAAATTCTGAGTTAGTGATTGTCAGGGAGAGACAGAAGCCCTGATTAGCATTTAACTAAAAGAATAGCAAACGGTACAGACTTTACGTGGTCCTGCTGGCTAACACAGCCATACGCGGAGGCGTATAAAGTGTGATGCTAAGGTGAAGTCGTGAGCCCGCTTGCGTAATTGCCCTTAAAGGGTAATCCTTTGACTGTAACATTGTCTATGTTTTGTTTTTTATCGTTATAGGTGCAAAAAGGTGTAACATTAATTGTTTCAGAAACAGCAATAGGAACAAAAAAAGTCTGTCATTTTAAAGTGAATTGGAAATTATTATTCAGCCCATTAAATACATCATCAGGTTTGGAAAATGATTTATTCAATGGCTTCTAAGTTAAGATTCTTCAAACTTCGTCTAAAGACATAATTATTACTAAGAGTTATTACTAATACTCCAATTCTCCAATATTCCACTATCTGGACCATGGAAATACTACAGTTCTCCATCGTAGAAAATACAGCACTCAAACACCAGCCTTGCTTTTAAAAACCCAACCATAACAACCTGATGGAAATTTCACAAGATCACAAACTCCTCACTCTCACTAACCAAATAAACTCCCACCTTACAAAAACATCGCAACTCTTTTTTTTAATCAAGACCTGCAGAGTGCTCCATCTCGCATGTCAATAAAAAAAATCTATATCTTTTACTGCACTGTTACAGCATCATTACATGATAATGGCCTGTAATTTTATCGTGCTTTTATGATATTCTGAAATACTAAAGTTCAAGACCTTTGTCAATATACAGCAAAACTGCTCTCTTGTAACAGTAAATAAATTAATGTTTTACCATAACATGTAAAAAGCGTGTGTGTGTTTCAGGTGCGTTTCTAATCCCGTATCTGATCGCGCTGGTGTTTGAGGGTTTACCTCTGCTCTATCTGGAGCTTGCGATTGGACAGAGTCTGCGCAAGGGAAGTATTGGAGTGTGGAACTCGATCTCACCCTACCTGAGCGGAGTCGGTTAGTCCGATCACGGTCCAATCAGCAAAATCACAATCTAATCACTGTCTGTTGTAGCTTAGTCACAGCCTAAACTCAATCTACTGGAGTTTAATCACACGTAATCACAGTTTTCACCTTTGTTTGTGTGTGTGTGTGTGTGTGTGTGTGTGTGTGTGTGTGTGTGTGTGTGTGTGTGTGTGTGTAGGCGTGGCGTCGATGCTGGTCTCATTCCTTGTAGGAATGTTCTATAACACCATCTTGGCCTGGGTTCTGTGGTACTTCTTTAATTCCTTCCAGGAGCCATTGCCATGGTCACAGTGTCCTCTGAATGAAAACCAGACAGGTTCACACACCCACACACACACACACACACACACACACACACACACACAACACAAATATACACCACACACATACAAATCACAACACACAGTGCTTTCTCACACATACACACACATAGCACAAGCAGAACAACACACAAACGTGTTCCAGACTGTCACAGGCGTGTGGGATTATTTTGCAGAGTACGTGCCGGAGTGCGTCATGGGGACGCCGGTGAATTATTACTGGTATCGTGAGACGTTGAACATCACACCAAACATCGAGATAAGTGGCTCGCTGCAGTGGTGGCTGGTGGTGTGTGTCGCTACCGCATGGTCTATAGTCTACATCTGCTTCATCCGCGGCATCGAGACCATCGGCAAGGTCACAGCACACAACTTAACAATATATACACCTTCGACAACACTTCACACAGCTTTTACTACACTACACACACCTTCGACAACACTACACACAGCTTTCACTACACTACACACACCTTCGACAACACTACACACAGCTTTTACTACACTACACACACCTTCGACAACACTACACACAGCTTTTACTACACTACACACACCTTCGACAACACTTCACACAGCTTTTACTACACTACACACACCTTCGACAACACT
>JAKKZM010000042.1:48562-65157 GCA_037576825.1 Pangasius krempfi | reverse complement strand
TCTCTCTCTCTCTCTCTCCCTCCCTCTCTCTCTCTCTCTCTCTCTCTCTCTCTCTTTCTCCCTCCCTCCCATCTCCTCTCTCTCTCTCCCTCTCTCTCTCTTTCTCTCTCTCTTTCTCTCCCTCTTTCTCTCCCTCTCTCTTTCTCTCCCTCTTTCTCTCTCTCTCTCTCTCTTTCTCTCTCTCTCTCTCAGTCCAAAACTAACTTTTTTTCATGATTACAAAACACTGTGGATCACGTGACCAGTAGCTTTAATTGTTACAGGATAAAAGGGGACATCGTGTGATGTGGTGTTACTGGAAGAATGCAGTTGTCCTAAACGCCCCCAGGTCTGAATGTGTGTGTGTGTGTGTGTGTGTGTGTGTGTATATGTGTGTATGTGAGATGCCGTTGATAGACTATCCCGTCTATCCAGTGTTGCTGGGATTAGCTCAGGATCCAGTGCGACTCTTACTGGGCTAAAACTCTTACTGGGTTAAAACTCTTTCTAGCGATGAATGAATGAATAGTTCAAAGCAGTGCTGTGAGAGAAGAAGCTGATGGACCTGGCAGAGCTTCAAACACCTCTCAGTTTCACCAAAACCTCCACCCAACATGGTCTTTCTGACTCGGGGTGTTAGGCTGTTTATGATGGGGTGTGTGTGTGTGTGTGTGTGTGTGTTTAGGATGGTATGTGAGTTTCTCTGAGGTTGCCAATATTGGAATGTAAAGTGGAACAACGAGAGGAACAGCATTCTTAAACTGCTGAGAGAGAGACAGAGAGAGAGAGAGAGTTCTTCATGAAATTCCTCCACTGTAGATGGACACTTCTCTACAGGAACCTCCACCATAACGCTGCTTGATGAAGGTGGAAGACACGTTTCCTTGTTACATGTATCCCATAATTCTGTGCAGCAGGCAGCGTGGAGGAGAAATGGCGTGGGAAAACATGGAGGAACAGGCGTGGTACGTGTACATGTAGAACTTCCTTATAATCATTTTGACCTAAGCTGGTGTAGATGCCTTATTGGCTTTATTATCCGTGATGGTATTCTTGGAGCACTAGCATGAAGACGTTTTTCAGCAGACACTTCAAAGCACTTCTGTACATCGCTGATCAGAAGGTCATGAGTTCAAATCTCAGCACTGCCAAGCTGCCACTGACGGACCATCGTCGTATAAACGAGATAAACGTCCTTTCATGTCTGTAAGTGACTCTGCAGAAGAGCGTCTACCAAATGACACGAATGTAGACGGATGTAAATTTAGATCCCTAGTGAACAAGCCAGAGGTGACGGAACCGGACTCTAAAGGGAACCCGTCCTCTTCTGGGTGATACCGGATAGTGCGATTATAAATCATCACAGTGTACAGGCGGAGAAGCGTAGACACACAGTACTGAGTGTGTGTACAGGATGTTCAGGACGACAGCATGTGGAACCTTCTGCAGAGACAGAAGTTCATACGGTCCACCAGTGTTTCTAAAATAAAAACACAAGACCTTAAAGTTCCAGTGTGCAGTTTCACCTTCAGATGTGGTAATACTGATTGAATATCACCTGGACATTGTGTGTGTGTGTGTGTGTGTGTGTGTGTGTGTGTGTGTGTGTGTGTGTGTGTGTGTGAGAGAGAGAGAGAGAGAGAGATGCAGTTTGTTTCCCATGAAACTACAGAAACCAGGTTAACCATCAACTGCAAATCATCTCCTTTCATCATCAATCTACTGTGAATACTTTGTCGTTCTTGCTCGTGTGTCACTTGCTCTGTTTTTCTCCACGTAGATCGGATTTCAGCTAAGTTCTTGTCGATCAGTACCTCAGCGAGCTCTGCGCCGCTTTTCTCCACTCTCCTCCTGTGTAGGTGTTTCAGTGTGACTGGATAATTACTCGGTTAATGAGTAATTCTCAGAGAGTGGACTTTGTTTCCTCAACGTCTGTCTCTCTTTCCCCAGGAAGAACCAGTGATTCGAAAAGACGAAACTTGAAACTTCCATTTTGTTGAACTTGAGCTCCTGCACATGTCCCGTGAAGCTGATCGGACAATTGGACTTCTGATCCCTGAGAAAGACTGAGAAAGTGGAAAAAGAGAGAGAAAGAGACAGCCTTTTGAGCTGCAGAAGAGACAGACAGAGACAGAGAGGATCCACACCCATGCAGAGATGGAAGAAGAACTGTTTCCAGTCTCGGACCCGTTCGGAGAAGAAGGGATGAATGAAGGAATGGAGGTAGAAAACAGAGAAGAAGAGGAAACGGTGTACGACAGTGATGAAAGGACGACGGGTCTGGAGAGCAGGACGGAGAGCGAGAGGCAGCTGGATGTAGGACAGGAGAGATGGAGGGATGATGGAGCTGGATCACTGGCTGATGATGAAGATGAATATGAAGATGATGATGATGATGATGATGATGATGATGAAGATGAAGAAGAAGAAGATGATGATGATGATGATGATGATGATAATGAAGACGATGATGATGATGATGATGGACATGGGATGAGTTTTGCATTCACTCCTCTGGTGAAGATTGTGAGGAAAACAGCTGAAATACCAAAGGAGTGCCATGACGTCAGAGCCGATGACGTCAGAGCCGATGACGTCAGAGCCGATGACATCAGCACGCACTTGGAAAACACAAAGCAGAGTCCTCAGAGACGTGAGCAGCAGCTTTCACTGTTTAACTTTCTTTATTACATCAATATTTAATTCCCATAGTTTGTGCAATCTGTCTTTCTGTCTTTCTTTATCTTTCTCTCTCTCTCTCTCTCTCTCTCTCTCTCTCTCTCTCATAACTGTCTCTCTCTCTCTCTCTCTCTCTCATAACTGTGTCTCTCTCTCTCTCTCTCTCTCTCTCTCTATATATATATATATATATCTATATATCTGTCTCTCTCATAACTGTCTCTGTCTCCCTCCCTCTCCCCCATCTCTCTCTCCCTCCCTCTCCATCTCCCTCTCTCTCTCTCTACCTCTTCCCCCCATGTCTTTGTCTCTCTGTCTCTGTCCCTCCCTCTGCATCTCTCTCTCCATCTCTCTCCCTCTCTCTCTCTCTGTCTCTCTCCATCTCTCCCTCTCTCCTCCCTTCTCTCTCTCCCTCAGGTTGTGTGCGTTGTGGTGAGATGATGAGCTCGCTCGTGTTCCTTTTGGCCGGTGTAGTGATGTTTCCGCTCCTCGTGTGGGGAGGTCATGACCTCTTGCCCTTGGAGCTCCCTGCGGTCAGGAGCGCCCCCTCCAGGCTGGTGTACACACTGCGCTGTGCGCTCTTCGCCACCTTCCCCATCATACTAGGTCAGTTAGTTTACATTTAAATGTAGCTAAAGTCGGGAAGCCACGCACATAGCAGTTTTATCACTGCCTTATTAATTACGTAGACGAAGCTAACAGAGCTAATGAATGTACAGGAAACGCGGCTACGCTACTGCTAGCTACAGTGACACACAGTATATTTTACGCAGTGTTAATTGTTGTGTTGTCGTCCTTACTGCTCTCAGCCAATCGGAACACACTTGCTGTGCTGAAGAATGATGGGATATGATTTGCCGAATGGTGTGTGTGTGTGTGTGTGTGTGTGTGTTTCAGGTGTGTTGGTACACGGCGTGTCCCGTCTGAAGTTCAGTTCTCTGAATCCTCTGTTTAAGGGGAAGCGTGTGAATCGTCACACACGCGTCCACATGACCTACGTCCAGGATTCTCTCCGTCTCTTCCTGCTGTTCTTCGTGCAGCTCGCCGTGATGTCCACGTACATCCACCACGAGGCTCTCAAACTCATCCCGCTGCTCACCATCGTCTTCGTCTTCGGCAGGTCCGTCTCTGTGTGTGTGTGTGTGTGTGCGCGCTATATCCATGCTTTTATTTTATGGAGGCTTTATTGTGTGTGTGTGTGTGTGTGTGTGTGCGTTGCAGGTTGATCTACTGGCCGAGTGTGTGTTTCGGCAGCAGTGTGCGTGTGTTGGGGTTCTCTCTCTCCTTCATGCCCGTTCTCGCTCTGATGGGACTCAATCTTTACTTCATCTGCTCCTCAACAGGAGAGGGGGCGGTGTTTGATGTAGCTCCGCCCACAACAGCCCCGCCCCCTAAAGCCAGGTGGTGGGGTTAAACAGTAAACATGCTAATAAATAAAAACTCTGATTCACCACTCACGTGGAGTGCATTATGGGTAAAACACACACACACACACACACATCAAATAACCACTAAGATGAGACGTCTTGTTAGAACAGAGATGTGTCTTTTGTAAAATATACGATGTGAAATCCTTAAGATTTGATTTCCTGTTTTTCCCCCCCCACTTCCTGTCCCCCCCCACTTCCTGTTTACACCTCCTGGAGTCGGGAGTCAATGCTGGACCTTTTTGTCTTGATAAATATTTTTAAAATTCTGTAAATCAGAATATAAAATGCATTAGTGACAGTGTTTACTGTGTGAATAAAAGGATTATTCATAAAAGAATAGAAATTTCTTTTTATTAGTCAGATCTTTTACAGAATTTACATTTTTACCTAAAAATCAGTTTTTATTACAAAGTTATTGAACTGTCCACATACTACATATTTATATATAATATTGATTAAAATACATATGTTTTATTAAGCTTCTTTTTCTTCAAAAATACATAACATTTCAATATTCACGAGCGTTCGTCCTCTTTTCACTGAAACAAATCATTGCTGTGGTATTCATTTATCCCTGCTCTTTAATTTACTCAGTATTTTCTTCTTTGGCTGTATAATAATTACAGTCTGGATAATTAAAGATCGGTTGGATTGTTATTGCAGTTACTGCAGCAGTTGTGTAAAAGTTTAATATTATAATATCCTTACATTAGAGCTATGACTCACTGGTGTACTTTGCTATTAAAGCGTTAAATGTAAACACATTTGTTGATTTTCTTTTGCAGTTCAGGATTCTGTTTATTTAATTTAATTCATAAACTGGATAAAATTCACTGATTTTATGAAGAAATCTGCGTTCAGTTGACAGAATGGATCATAAGCTGATACCAGCGTGTGTTTGGACTGTTTAAAAATCTCCTTTGCCATTTTTCCAAATTCTTTTCATCAAAAAAAACAAAAAAAAACAAACAATCTACATAAAAGCGGAGGCTTTAAACAGCAGATAATCTTGGGCTGATAGATATCAGGTTGAGATGTGGCTTTTGAGGTAAATAAAAACCTCCTCAATCCAGACAGAAGCAAATAAATTCAAAATAAATAAGATTTTTTTTTTATCCTGATCATAAACTGTAGTGTAAATCCACAGAGTCCCAATAATGTTAATAAGAATGTTTTTATAGAGGATTAATCCCACTAAAGTTCTCAGCTAATGTGCTGATCGTCTGTTATGAAAGCAACAAATGAGCAACTTTCGACTGTCTCAAATATCATGTTTATGAATTTTATTTCTTCAGTTAGATTCAAAAAGTATAATCATCCAAATCTTATACACTGCACATTATTACAGCTCATTAACGTACATTATTCTCTGGTCAGTTCTGCATCTTACAGAGTCAACACTGATCTTTGCTCAGGGTACTTCTGGGTCCAGTTTTTAAATTACGGTCCATAAAAATAAACCCAAGACATAAAAGTTTGAAAATGTAAAAAAAATCTGAAAAAAAAGAGAAAAGAAATAAAACAAGTGTAAGGCAGTTTAGAGCCGTTTTCCCTGAAAATCGAAAATATTTCAAAACAAAATGTCATTTTGGCAAAAAAAAAAAAAGTTATCTAATAATCTCTACTAATAAAATACAATATTATATATATATATATATATATATAATAACACGAGAACACACAATAAAACAGTCGTATAAAACCACTCGAGCTCTGAAGAAATTGAAGGAAAAAAGTCTGAAATGGAGCCTGATGCATTATTTAGTTGTTTTGTTTGTGTTCTTCAGTCTGTCCTGCTGCAGGAACCATTAAAGGTTCTACGCAGATCCCTAGCACAGATGGGTTCTCTAGCAGTGAAGCTCTTTAGCATGTAACGCATGTAGCGGGAGTCTGCGAGGCGGTGAAACCCAGTCAGTTCCCCGAGACTGATTTAGAAACGTTTCAGTCTCGCTTTCAAAAAAAAAAGTGAAAATCAATGAGGTTGATTTAACCAGTAAAACAAGATGTGGTGGAGTGATACGTCACTGTGAACGAGCCGTTGCTATAGAAACGATAACGTATCAGAACGAGTGCGTTGATATGAACCTGCGCTACCTGCTGTTATAGAAAACTAATCAACACCTTCTGACCAATCAGAGTGCAGGACTCAGCAGCGCTGTGGTGTAATACATCTGACTGCTTGTGATTCTCCTGTGAGAACGTTATAACAGAAACAGAACCGTGATGAGGTGAACGTCAGGAGAGAGAGAGAGAGAGAGCAGAACGAAGGCATCACACACACACACACACACACACACACACACACACACACACACACACGCTAAATCTTCCCTGTGTATACATCAAGTTCCTAATCATCTAATCGTGAAACCTTTCACCATTAAAAGCACCAGGTCTCAGGTCTCAGGTCAGTTCTCCAGAACCACAGTGCGATGTGAGGAGGCTACGGGGCGACTCCACTCCATAGCACCTAAATATTAAACACTGCAACCATTAATCAATGATCCAAGGTGAAAATCACCAGAGTAACAGCGACACTGATAAAGCTAAAGTTCTTATCGCAATGATTTTACATTCTGTATTAGGACACGCCCACATCCAGCGACATCATCGCTTCTTAAAAAGGTTCTCGAATCCCTGAACCAACACCGGTTCTGGATCCGGTTCAGGCACCAATACCGTGTTGGTGAAAAAAGTCAGCAGTCGGCATTTAACTTAAAATTCATTAAGCCCCGCCCACACTGAGTCATCATTCAGATACAAACGTGACTTCTGATTGGTCAGTCACCATAAACACCCATTGTATATTATATTCCACGAAGGAGAAAAAAAGAAAGAGTGAAACACGTTAATATGAAATATAGTGAAGGTGAATTGTGATTGGCCGTCCACCTTGAGTAACCTCTCCATATGACTTCATTGGTCAGTTTGTACATGTGGGCGGGGCTACATATGTGACACAATATCTGGGCTTAACAGCGTCAGCTGATTTATATCAAAGCCAGTTTCTACACTATTCCTTCTCAGCGCTCAGTTTTTTTACATCATACCTGTGGGCGGGGCTACAATCAGTTGATTGATAGTCAATTATTACACTTTTCCATCTCATTGGTCAGTTTTCACACTATCATGAGTTATTAAATCATGACTTCTCATTGGCTGGTTTGTACAAGGGCGGGGCTACACATTACATTGCACAGGTGGGCGGGGCATGTAATTATTTTTACTTAAGAATTTTTAATCATTACATTCTGTAGCACGGCTTTGCTTCGGAAAATGCACTGGATTGTGATTGGCTGTTTGTCCTGTGTTTGTGACTTCTCATTGGTCAGTGTAAATATGGGCAGGGCTTAAATATTACACGTCTCGGTTGAGGTTACGTTCAGTTAAGACATGATCCAGCTTTGGTCAGTTATTATGCGGCGCTCAGTGAGAAATTATACACAGAAATTATAATGGATTGTTATTCGCTGTTTGTCCTGTCATTGGACGTTACGTTAGTCAGTGTGGGCGGAGCCTAGAATGCCATAACAGTTGACTGTCATTATTGCAACATTATCCCAAAAAAACTGAGAATTCATTATTTAATATTCAGAATATTGATTTATGGTTAAAAAAAAAACAAAAACAAAACAAAACAAAAAAAATGTTATGCTGTAACTCCCACGTGTAAAGCAGTCACGTGTGGGCGGGGCTTGCCGTCTCAGTTGATTGACATTTATAGTCAGTTGAAATGTCCTCCCATTGATCAGTTTTTACATACGGGCGTGGCTCGTGCCGCAGCCGTCAGTTGATTGATTCGTATTGGCCGAGCGTATCCCGTTTCCTTTTTCGTGCGCAGACGAAAACTCCGCCCACCACGAGGAGAACGAGAGGAGTGCCGAGACCGACGGCCATGATGGCGATCACCAGCGAAGAGAAGAAATCTGACGGAGGAATCCCGATTCCCGCCAGCATGGTCCTGAGAGAGAGAGAGAGAGAGAGAGAGAGAGAGAATTACATGAAAATAATAATAAATCCACTGCCATTTTATCTACTATTACACAATTGTTGCTATGGTTACATCTTAGCAAACATCATCTTCCTGTGTTCTCACACACATTTCTTTACATGCAACTGAAATTATCGGTTTAATTACTAGTGAGATAAAAAGGTCCTCTGAATTAAGGCAGAAATCAGTGTGTGCACTGACTCACCAGCTGAGGAACTGGGTGGAGTTTGGGGCGGGCTCAGAGGTCACACTGAAGGTGATGTTGAGGCCGTGTGTGAGAAGATTCTGGGTAAAATAGGCGGGGATGATGCGTGAGGGCGGAGCTTGAGGTAGGTCGACGGGTTCCGAGTGGCTGCAAGGCGCCGCGTCCTCAATGGCAGGAAGACTCTTCTGATACACTACGGGCTTCCACTGAGAGAATCCCACCACGGAGGAGTTATCACGAGACCACACCCACTCCGACACCTGAGACAGACAGAGAGAGAGAGAGAGAGAGAGAGAGAGAGAGAATATAAATGGTAAGTTTAGACACAATAGAATAATATTTAAATTAAATATGCGTCCATGCCCACCTGGAAGATGGAGGGTGTGTATTCATCGTCGATGGACCTGTGGACGTCGACTCGGGTCTGAAGCCCCGCCTCGCTCACTGTCTGGAGTTCCAGGGCGAAATGTGATTGGTTGGTTCGTGGCATCACACCTTTCAACAAGATGCGCAGCTGGGAGGAGTTGGCGTTATGGAGGAGGCTAGGCCACGCCTCCTCTCGGCCCGAAGACTCGTATGCTGAAAACTGAGAAAAATAAATATGCTATTGTTACTATTTTTATTATTATTATTATTATTATTATCAGCATTAGTATTAAGCTGCATTCGCGCCATGTCGTAATTACCGCAAATACAAGATTCTGGCTTGTAAAAAGCGTCACATCCTCATAATTACAACTTGTAAACTAGGAATTTTCTGAGAGCTCCGCCTTGTACCACCTGACCGCCGCAACGTCGCGCGGAAACACTCAAAATGGCGGCGGCTTCAGCAGTAACATGCGGTTAAGTTGTTATCTCGTAATATTTCTGTGCAATAATTCGTATAGTTGACTATTATTAATGTCTTAATAATGCAAGATTAATCTGAAAATAAATGAAACGCATAACTCCGAGTAGAACGTCCGGGTTCTCATCTAGTAATTACGGTAATTCCGACATGGCGTGAACGTAGCGTTAGTAGTAAAATATTTTGAGAGACTAAAGCTTTAAAAGCTTTTATAACGTATGTAAGAAATAAAATACTTGGGAACGTGCTGTTACAGAAACAATAATCAGTAATTAGTAGTAAGTAGTAACCACAAACTAATACCACAGCAATCTGCCAGTGATTACATCTGTTGATTCGTGAAAGAACACCACGTCGTACTTTTTATCTGTTTATAGTTACGTCTGATGTTGTAGTACGTCGGTGGAAAAAGTTAGTTCCTGTTGTCGCTTATGTTATAGCAGCTATAAACAGTCGTTCCCTCACCGGACTCTGTTTATTGTCTCTTTTCAAATTAATAAGACACCAAAAAAAAACAAAAAAACAAACACACAAAAAAAACGCAGCTTGTCATGTGACCAAGAAACAGCAAAGAAGCGTAAACTCGTCTGTCCTGAAGACGACGGAAAACTTGAAGTTGATAAAGTTAAACAGACGAACAGGAAACTGCGCGCTGGCCCTTTAAGAACGTCTTCAGCATCGCAGTAGCGTGACAGGTTACTGATGCTAGTAATATGGACCTGGATGTTCGTTGGCTTATTATTTATTCAACCTGCATTTGAAGACTCGTCATTTCTGTGTGGTGCGTGTGTGTGTGTGTGTGTGTGTGTGTGTGTGTGTGTGTGTGTGCTCACGTGCAGACACAGGGAGGCGCTGCTGCTGAAGCTGGCGTGTCTCCCGCAGAGCTGTGCGGTGTGGTGTGTGTAATCCACCGTCTTGTTCACATCGTCCCACTCAAAGTCCTTGAGCTCATACGGAGACAACACACTCTGCCCCGTGCTGTTTAACTCATCATACTCCCACAGCTGACACACACACACACACACACACACACACTTTTCAACAGAAAAATAAGCTAAAACGAGTATATAGGAGTGTGAGTTATTAGGTGCTTTATAATGTCTAAAGGTACAGGAAGGACAGGAAGTGATAAAACCAGTGCTGGAACACTTCCCCCTCGTCCACTTCCCCAAGTGTGTGAGACACATCACTGCTGCTCTGCTCCGAACCAGCTTTCAAAATGGCCGTAAACAACAACAACAACAACAACAATAATAATAATAATAAGAGCCTGGTACAGCAGCCCTTCCTAGAACATTTCTCAGGTACAGATTCTACAACACTTCCTGGTTTTAAGGTTCTAGCACACTAGGACCCTTACCACTCTATAACCTCCTGGTTGAACGTTCTAGATCACTTCCTGGTCCAGTCTTTTAGAACCATTCCTAGCTTTAACGTTCTAGCACACTTACTACTCAGGTCATCTAGAGAGGGTCCTGGTCCAGCCTTTTAGAACACGAACCGGTCAAGCTTTCAAGAACGTTCTGGTTTCAATGCTCTAGAGCATTTCCCAGTTTCAATGTTGTAGGACATTTCCGTGTTTCAGTGTTCTAGAGCATTTCCTGGGTTAATGTTCTGGTTGAGCATTCTAGTACACCGTTTTGGTTCTAGGAAACGTCCTGGTCAGGTGTTCTAGAGCACTTCTGAGTACCGTGATCTAGAACCCTCTCCAGTTGCCTGAGATTATACATATTCTAGAACACTCAGTAATTTAACGTTCTGGAACAGCTCCTTCTCTACCTCGTCGTTAAACAGGAAATGCTTTCACCACCTCACATTTCCTAATCGCGGCGGAACGTGACAGGCGTTCTCAGAGACAGCGAGACTCACGCGGGTGAAGACCAGAGCGCCTCGGTACTGCACGCTGCTCTCCGGTTCCACCTTCACACTGTCTGCAGGGTCTGAGCTGAGGAACTTGGTCCAGTTCACCTCCACTGCTGACTCGGTGGAGTGCGTGTGGATCAGCAGCAGGGCCGGAGCTCCGCCGCTGCAGAACAGGAAGTGCAGTGTGTCGTTGGTGCCGAGGGCCCGCGCGTGGAGCACCGAGACACTGGGGGGCGCCGCTGAGGACGGAGCTAACCCGGGGTTCATCTCCAGCGACACCTGAACACCGAAAGAGGAGATACGACTGATTACTGTAATCTCGTCCTATGCTTCAAAAACACTCTGTAAAATAATCATAAATTAATTAAAATAAATAAAACAAATAATTAACTATTTAATCCCTTCATATATTTTCTCATTCATTTGATTTATTCTATTTTTATTATTTATTATTATTAATTATTATTAGTAGTAATAGTACTGTAGTATTATTATTAGTAAATATTAATAATTAACTAATTAATTTGCGTTTCATTGCAGTTTGTCACAAGCTACAAGTCAAATGTCAAGTCCGTGAAGCTGGAATTGTGCAAAACTGTCACCTGGTCTCTGTTTGCGCCCAACAGCTGACCGACCCGCTTAACCGGCGCTTTACAACACACCGAGCCGTGAGGTCTGGTCAGCAACGGGGAAGTGAAGAGGGGAAGTGAAGAGGGGAAGTGAAGAGGGGAAGTGTGCCAGGGCATTAAAAAATTCAGAACTGAAACTTGTGAGACAATTTCTAATTGGTTTTGAACTGATTTCAGTCGTTTAGTTTTGGCGCCCTCTAGCGTGCGCGTGGCAGAACTGCTGCGATTCCCTCATCCAGATAAACTAGTTTTATATCATGTTTAACATGAGAAATCATTTTTAATAAGAAATTCCAAATGACTGATATAAATACTTTATTTTTTTTACACTTTAGTCCCATCTCTATAGTAACAGGATGTTATTTATTTATGTATTTATGTAAATTTCCCTTTACTGAATTAAATATCATTGGGAAGTTTATCTCCCAAAACATAACATAATGTTCTGCAGGCTGTGAGTAGAAATGTGTTCAGATGATGTAAAGACTGGTGCAGGTTTTTATTGGTGATTATTTTCTTTAGTTCACATTAAAGTTATTAATGTTATGTTTATAATGTTTACACTGGTTCATAGGCCAGACACTGATTTTGGTTTCAGGACTTTATGGAGTTTTTCGTGATCTCTGATTGGAAGCAGATTTGTTGTTAAAATTATGCACTTAATCTTTAAAATTATATTAATATTTGTGGAGATTTTTTAAATATTCATTCCTGTTTTTTCTGTGTTAAATGTACTTCTGAAGACAACAAACAACTAAAACAAACAATGTTTTAATGCAACGTTACTGTATTACTGGCAGTTTGTTAGCAAACCTAAATTTCATGATTATATATTTATATATATATATTTATTTTATGGTACATTGTGATACAATATAAAAATATCACATTTCTCCCCTTATATAAACTCTGTATGCACATCATACGTTAGAGTATAATGTTTTCTGAACAATTATATTAACCAATATTTCATTAATTAAAAGATATAAAGCTGTTGTTGCTCAATCTGTCCAATAACTAAATCACTGCAAGTGAAACATTTATTATTGTATGGAAAGCAGAGCATATTTATGACCTACTGATTCATTTGGACATTATTATAAATATAAACTCTTATACAGGAGTAAACAAGTGGAAAAACATAGCAGAGTGAGCTACAGGACTTACATGTCATTGAAATACTACATAATAGATTAATACAATAATAGATTAAACAACAAAATGTGAAAAAAAACCAAAGTACTAAAGCATTTCAGATAAATAATGAACTGCAAATATCTTTACCTTCCGTTTGAAAGTGTCGCCATTCCACATGAATCCATTCACACAGGAAACTATAAGAAATAATGTGAAATAAATAAAATAATGAGCTTTAATCGCCGACATGGTGTAAACAGCACAGCACTCTGCTGATGCGGAAGTGAAACGCCGCTGCTGCTATGGCGGCGCAGTGCGGTCACGTGATCACAGTCAGCTGACTCACACCGTAATGGCGGCCCAGTTCTGTTTGTTTATTTATTTATTTATATTAATGCCAAGGTACCAAAGATAAAAGTACAGAAAATATCAACATTACGTACAAAGTTGTGACATTACATGCAAAGCACCATTTGTAGACGTATGTAACAATAAGTAAATTATACAAAACGAAAACTTTAACAAAATATGTTAAAAAGATGGTTTTAAGAGCTTTAAGATTCTTGGACGATGAAATAGTTTGGATATACTGTTGAACCTCTTTTTTTTTTTTTTTTATAAAAACAGTAAATAAAGGATTTTGATGACTGAATTTACTGCGGTGAATATGAAATTTTTGCAAGAAGTAATAATAGGTTGATAATACAGTATTCATTAATTTTTTTATCTTTTTGTATATTAAAGAAGCCAAACAGTACATCCTTGAAAAGCAAAGAGAAACCCTGGAGCACACTGTAGCTGTGTGTGAGGACAGTCCCAGAAGATATGCTCATCAGTTTCGTTAGGGTCACCACAAAAAGAGCAGCTTGTATCTATGTCTGATTTAAACCTTTTCAAAAACACATTCATTGGGTAAAATCTGTGTAACAATTTGAATGAGATTTCTCTTACCTTGTTAGAGAATTACATGTGAAATTTACCCAATAAAATTACAAGGTTCATTAGGGGATTCAAATTAATCTGGAAAAACAAGATATCTTGTAAAACTAAAGGACGAATATTATTAATTTTCACTGACATTTAGAGATAAAATCACAGCACTAATAAAAAAGGTGTTCATATGTTTCAGGAAAGGAAGAACAGAAGGCACGAGGATCCGCCTCAAACTGAAATCTTTTCTGTATAAGGATTTTGTATTGAGTCTCTTTAAACTTTGGGGTATATCAGGGTATATCAAATAAAGTGTGAAGGATTTACCCCGTACTGAAACCTTGATATTGCCAAGGGCATGACGCTGAAAATCACCAACAATGATATGCTTAAATGCTTTGAAGATCAGTTATTTATTACATGTACAGTCAGTTAAGTCCACATTACCTATTTTCACAGAAGGCAGATAAACAATAGGTTTGGATAAAGACTGAAAAACTGCTTTGAATTACTTTCAGCAAACCAATGGGCACAGCCCTACATATCTTTTCATAACTTTTCATTGTAATTCATACTGCAAATTTATCAATGAAGTTTTTATTCTTTTTCAATTGAATCATATAGTCAAGTGCAACTTTCCTGGAGCAGCGAAACTCGTCCTCCCAAGCTGTGACGATGTTTTTTTTGTTTTTTTTTTGCATTTAATTGGATTATCTTTCCATCATTACAACTTGTTGGTGAGTTCTCACATGGTGACACTTGCCTCACGGTTCTATCCTCATGTTGGACTGGGTCCATTCAGCATCTCTCTCTCAAGAAATTCATTCCTTGTCAGAGAAGAGAGCAATAGAGGAGGTTCACCTCCTAGTTCAGAGGGTCGGATTTTACTTGACATATTTTCTAGTTCCACAGCGGGATGGAGGTTTTCATCCAATATTAGATTTGAGGAAACTCAACAGGTTCTTAAAGAAGCTCTCCTTTCACATGTTGCGCATGACCAGCAGTCAACATCAACTTCAGTCAGTGATGGAGGGAGACTGGTTCACGACTGTCGACCTGATGAATGCATATTTTCATGTTCCAATTGCTGTGCATCACAGGAAGTTTCTATGCTTCAGTTTCAAGAACCAGACTTATCAGTTCAGGGTTCTACCTTTTGGTCCTTCCTTAGTTCTATGTCTCCCATGCAGTCCATCATGTTCATTAGGATGACAATCATTTGGGTCACAATGCATGTCTCTCTGTCTCTGATGACATATATCCTAAATCTTCTTGCTCACTATCATCTGGGGGCATCTCTCCAGTATGGGGTGTTACTGAGGCCACTTCTGTAATTCCCCTTGGACTGCTTCACCTGTGGCCCCTGCAGATGTGGAACAAGCTACAGTTGGATCCATCCCGTCATTGTCATTGATGCATTGTAGTGGACACCACTAGCCTTTTTGACAGCAGGCATTCTGTTAGGAATTTTTCTTTATTGTCAGGAGGCGGTAACAACCGATGCATCCCTCATGGGTTGTGGAGCAGTTTGGAATCACAGAGGTATCAGTGGCAAATGGTATAGGTGCCGGTCTATGGATCACATCAACCTGCTGGAGATGCATGCAGTTTTTCTGGCCTTGAGACATTTCCTTCCAGTGCTGGCAGGCCGCCACATGCCTGCACACTCAGACAATACATAGATGGTTTTCAATCTGAACCATCAGGGGAGCACAAAATCAGAGAGCTTACTATGGCTCACTCATGATATCCTCACTTGGTCCCTTCCGCGGTTTGCATCACTGAGAGCTGTTTATCTGTCGGGGTTGTCAATCAAGTTGCAGATGCTCTGTCCAGGAATAGGCTACATCCAGGTGAGTCGAGGCTCATCCCAGATATAGTTCAAGATATTTGGCAGGAGTTCGGTATGGCGGAAGTGGATCTATTTGCTTCGAAGAACACAACTCGCTGCCCATTGTGGTTTGCTCAGATGGAAGCATCCAGTCCGTTGGGCCGGACTGTCTCCTATATGCATTTCCTCTGACTCCTCTGTTGTGGGAGACACTTCACAGAATTGCTCAAGGCAGACACAGGGTGCTAATGATAGCACCACTGTGGCTGTCCAGACCCTGGTTTCCCTTGCTCCTACCCTTGTTGGTGGACAGACAGAGGCAGCTACTTCTCAGGAGGGATCTGCTATCCCAGCTGGATGGCCATATTTGACAGCGAGACCCAGCCCGTCTACAGTAATGGGTCTGGCCTCTGGGGCCAACTCCCTTCTAGCACACTGTAAACCCTTGGTCATTCACACTGTTCTCAATGTAAGGGCTGCTTCTACATGGACGTTTTGTGCCTATCGATGGAAGTCTTTTTGTTTGTGGTGCAAGTAAGATGGTTTTGACCCTGTATAATGTACGGTTTCAGTAATTTTGTGGTAGGGCAGCCTCAATCCCTCAGTCCTGCTCACTCTCCCCTTTCTCCAGTGTGGAGTTTACATCTGGTGTTGGAGTCTCTCTGTCAACCTCCTTTTGAACCATTGGAGGATGCAGATCTTAGGTTGAAGTCATTGAAAGCAGTCTTTCTCCTGGCCGTGGCTTCTACATATAAAGGGTTAGTGAACTTTATGCACTGAGCCAGTCCTGCATGAGATGGAAACCAGAGAGTGCTGGTGTAATCCTTTGGCCAAGTCCAACCTTCCTTCCTAAAGTGCTCCTTCACCAGTTTATTAATCAGTCCATTGAGCTGCTTTCCTTCCAAACAACAGTTCTTGAACCACATTCTCTGCTCCTGTGCCCTGTATGAGCCTTGAGGTGCTATATGGAGGCTACAGCGCAGTTAAGACAATCAGAGGGAGACCTCAGTCAGTCCGGATCGGGAACAGCATCTCCAGCACCACCACACTGAGCACTGGGGCCCCACAGGGCTG
>JAKKZM010000042.1:31194-47677 GCA_037576825.1 Pangasius krempfi | reverse complement strand
AGAGGATTTATGCTGATATTGCCCAAAAACCCTATTTTGTTCAGGCGTTTCCAAACTTTTGGAGGGCAGTGTATACTCTCTGCTCACATTCAGCCAAATACTACAAAACATGATTGGACATCACTTCACAATGCAGGTGGATAATGACCCTAAACATTCTGTGAAAGCAACTCAAGACATTTTGAAGGCAAAGAAATGGAATATTCTTCAATGGCCAAGTCAGTCACCTGATCGCAACCCAATAGAGCATGCTTTTCACTTACTGAAGACAAGACTGAAGACCCATAAACAAGCAGCAACTGAAGGTGGCTGCAGTGAAGGCCTGGCAAAGCATCTCCAGGGAGGAAACTCCAAATTCTGAGTTTTGAGAACATGGGCTCCAGACTTCAGGCATTGACTGCAAAGGATTTTCATCCAAGTATTAAAATTATGGTAATATTTACAATTTCACTGTCCAAATACTTTTGAGCCCCTGAAAATGGAGGTACTTTGCTTAAAATGGCTGTAATTCCTAAATTGTATATGCCATATTTTTGTGGAACCTCTTAAAATAAAGTCTACACTTCGAACACATCTTGATTGTTTTATTTCAAATCCATTGTGCTGGTGTATAAAGGCAAAATCACAAAAACTCCGTCATTGTCCAAATACTTCCGGACCTGACTGTATGTACTTTATGTAAAAGCCTGCATGAATATCAGTGGGATTAGGCACTTCTGGTTCATGGTACGTTAACAGACCACTGGGATTCATACCAAGCGTATATGCTAAGTTTTCATTAGCCTTGAACATATACGTTTTTTTGGGTCAGGATGCGTATTTTATTTTTCATAGGGTTATGTGTTATCTCCATTTCGATATCCAGTTTTTTTCATTGCTTTGTTGATTTCACTAACCAGTTTTTCAATACTTTCATAATATCCATGAGTGATTTGGCAGAGATAGTATTCTATTATGTTTACACCATCCATCAGACTCACATGAAATAGACATTCATGCTGGGTTAATGAGTACCAACTATGCAAATGTTGTACCTCTGAAAGGGAAATTTCCCATTCTCCTTTCAAATCGATTGGTTTGGCAAATTTAGTAGTATAGTGAACAATCTTATTAGGGTAAATGTCTGTAGATGCATTGCTTGGAAAAAAAGTATCCACACTCTTCCATGGTTTAATGATTATGGATTTCAGTTTTGTTCAGGGTGATACTTTTAAGCTCTGTTGTTATGTTAACTATATTAACATAACATAAGGATTAAATTTATCAGGCCACCCCACCCATTTCCCCAAGCAAACTTTTTTCTGATTTCGGGTTTTTTTTTTTGCAGAAAATAATTTCTCTATTTTGACTACCCTGTCCTTCTCAATAATAATCTTTTCTAACTCAGGTTCAGAAAATGTTCCCTCAGTTTTTTCACTGTCATAGTCTTGCAATTTATGTACCAGGGGATCTCTCAGTATCTGTTCAGAAATTGTAAAATATTAATCCGTAATGTTTTGCTCGTAGCCTTTTTTCGAACTGTCTTTTTAAACAGGAAAAAATACCACCGACTTTAAATTTGAATTTCAGTTTCTTTGTTTTAGGTTAAAATAGTCCATAGAGGGTTTTAAATACTCTGATGGAATTGGCTTTGTTGACCTTGACAGACTTCATTTTGATGCTGGATTTGTAATTGCGATTGTACGGTTGAACCAAATCCTGTACTGTCAGTGTATTTTCTCTTGTTAAATGCTGTAAAATATATCCACATCCTGGTCTTTAGCATTCTGTTGAACTTTTCACACACAGATTCTTTTTGCCCTGGACCAGTAGCAAAGTGAACAATATTGTGTTTTTTCCATTAAAGTTTGACCCTTTGTCAGGTTGTAGATTTTTGGGGATTCTACCTTCCTTCAGAATGGAATTAAAAACTTAGACACCTCAATTTCGTTCTTATTTGGATAAAATATCTATACATGTACATCCACAGTTGCTCATATCAACTAAATCAGCTTGCCATTGTTCATCAATGTTTTTCTTTTTCTACAAAAACCTTGTTTCTTTTAAACTTTGCATATATTGGTTTATGTAGACTGTGCGCATATAATCTTCATCAATCGTTCAGTCATTTTGGAGTAACAGGACAATGATGACCAAACACAGGTGTAGTTTAAGCATTTTATCTCAGAAAACTTATGACGTGAGCAAGGTTTATTTTCATTTTTATGCATTAAATATTCTATCAGGCAATCAAAGATTTTAGCAACATCACCATTTTTCTTTCTAAGGAATTTTAAAACTCATATTGGTTACATAGATCAAGATGCATAATACATGACTAGTTTTGCATTCAAAAGGATGAGCAAACATGAATGATAAAACTTGGTGTACATAAGTGTGTAAAGGATATAGGATAGTAAAATAAGGATAGTAAATCTCGCACGTGGTTCACAAACATTTCTACTCAGTAAACAACTTCTGTATCAACAGGAAGATGATTAGTAAAAATACTTTGGTCATTGATTCTCAGTTCAACAAATTTTTGGATTGCAGAGGTAAATTCAGTCTTCAGGCTTTTCTTACAGTCAGAAGAGACCTGGTGCATTTTGAAATTCAATTCAATTCAATTTTATTTGTATACCGCATTTAACAGTGGACACAAAGCAGCTTTAGAAAGGAAATGAAGGAAAGACTCCCTGAGATGATATGAGGAGGATTTTGAGGAACCAGACTCAATTGTAGTCCTAAGTCATCATAGCAAAACTGTTCATATCAATTGAAGTCCAAAGCCATCTTCATGGTTTCCAAGTGGTTCTAAGGATGGATCAGGGAGGTCCAGAAAGCAGAAGGGGTCAAGATCACTGGCATCTCAGAAGCAGCATGTGTAGCTCGACAGAGAGAGAGAGTTAGAGCAAGAGGGAGGGAGGGAGGGAGAGAGAGAGAGATTGTTAGGTATGCTAATTGTCCCGTAATGGTTAAAGAATATGTACAGAGTGCAAGCAGCAACTCCGGCAAGACTATATAATTAAAAGACAGAGCCAGAAGGTAACACAGACATGAGCGGACCCTGGGACATAAAGTGGCCAGCCACTCCACTGTCAACAAACCTCAGTGAAAGTGTAAGAGTGGGGGATGGTGGGCGACAGCATCCAAACATCCTAGTTCACCACAACACTCTATGTCCTTATACTCTATGGACTCCAGATCTGCTTCTTTAGCTAAGAAAAAATACTCACAAAAGGCTTGACTAAACAAATATGCTTTACTATTCAAGATACCAACAAGTACCCTGCACCTTTTGATCAAACTGGAGTTTGTTTATGCACCTACTGGAACATCCAGACAGTAAGGCATTACAATAAACCAAACTAGAGGTAACAAAATCATGAACTAGTTTTTGTGCATTGTATAGTGATATTATAATTCTTATCTCAGCAATATTTCTGAGATGAAAGAAGGCTATCCTAGTAATATTATCTATCTGAGCTTCAAATGAAAGACTATAGTCAATAATCACACCAAGGTCTTTTACTGCTGCACATGATGAAACAGAAAGGACAACCAGAGAGAGATACTGTGCAATCAGAAAGCTTACTTCTAGCTGCATGTGGTCCTAGAACAAGTATTTCTGTCTTGTCGGAATTAAGTAGAAGAAACTTAATAAGCATTCTTTGTTTATTGTCCTTTACACATTCCTCAAATTTATTAAACTGGTATACAAGTTGAGGAGGAAATTAGTGAAATTAGTTCGGTCTCTCGACGGGGAGTACAACTTTCTAATTGCTTTCTAATCTGTTATATTATTATCTACAGAGTTAGTTATCAAATTACCTGATAAAAGTCTGAATTTTTTGCCCGATATTTTCAATATTTTGTCATTAAAAAAATTCATTAAGTCATCGCTACTACATATTGATGGTGTGTATGTTTCTGTGGTGGTCTTATTCCCAGTAAGTTTTGCTACAATATTAAAAAAGAATCTAGAATCTAATCTATTAGGGTGAGATTTGTTGATCAAGCAGCACTAAAACATTTTCTATAGTTCCGGAGGCTCTCCTTCAATACTGTTTGAAATACTACCAATTTAGATTGACGCCTTTGTGATGAGGGAGACCTGAACCCCTACACAAATACAGCACAGAGAGTCCTTGAATCAGGGGAATGTGCTCTTTATTTGCAGTGACAGGGAGAATGTGAAGTGAGAATGTTACAGTGACAGTAAGAATGTTTTCCCAACGGCAGAGTTTACAGTGGCACGGGAGTGGCTGGCGGCTGAAACGGCTCGTCTTCCCCGCTGATATTGCCTTCTACGAGAGGAGAAAGACCTTACCTTCTCCCTTATGCTGCCGTGGGCTCCTTTTATATCCCTCGAGCTCCTCCAGGAGGGTTGAAACACTGGGGGTGCTGAAGTGGTGCCGTCCTTTCAGCACCACGCCAGCAGTCATGTGAGGAGCGCTGTGTGCTTTTTGTGCTTGGCCTGTCCGCCTGCCATCACAGTACCCACCCGAGATCCGAGCCTACTGTCGGCGAGTGTTGGGTCCCATCTCCGAGGTGTCTGTGTGGACAATGAAGGGGAGGTTGAAGTCGGGGTTCCGTAGAATGGGCAAGCTCGTCAATGCCTCCTTTAGGTTCTGCAATGCCTCCTCAGCCTCCCGACTCCACTGCACCCTGGCTGACCTTTCCTAATGAGATCAGAGAGGGGAGAGGCAATTGAGGAGAAGTTAGGCACAAAGCGGCGGTAGTAGCTGGCCAAACCCAAGAAGGCACCTATCTGTTTCTTGTTGGTAGGTCTTGGGTACTCACACACCTCCTCGATCTTCTCCTGAGGCATGAGCAGTCCCCGGCTGATGTGGTACCCCAGGTACTCTACCTTGGTTAGGCCCAGATGACATTTTATTGGGTTGCCTGTCAATCCTGACTTCCGGAGGGCCTCCAACACCGCCCGCTGGTGGTAGAGGTGATCAGACCAGGTGGAGGAGTGGATCACCACATCGTCGATGTAGGCAGCTGCATAGGGCCTATGCGGCCTCAGGACCATTCCATCAGACGTTGGAAGGTAGCCAGTGCCCCATGCAGCCCAAAGGGGAGAACCTTCATCATCTTCGGTTTGGCCTCCGGGCTGAGGGCCACTTGCCAGTATCCTTTTGTTAGATCCAGGGTGGAGAAGGCTTTCTCCAGTCACTCCACCAGGTCTTCCACCCATGGGATGGGGTATGCGTCGAAGTCCGATATTTGATTTAGCCTCCGGAAGTCGTTACAAAGCCGGATGTTCTCGTCGGGCTTGGGTACAACCACACTGGGGCTGGACTAGGGGCTGGTTGACTCCTCGATGATTCCATCCTGGAGCACCAGGCTGACTTCCTCCTCGATTGCCTGATGGCGGGCTACACGGTCTGACCACGACTCCCGGTGGAGTTCTGCCACTGTGCCAGGAATTTGCAGGAGGTGACGGGGAGGAGGAGGAGGACCTTATCCCCAGGCTGAAATTCTCGGGGTTGGGCCGGTCGGTCTTAGGTCCTCCTCTGCTCCTGTTGGGCCACTTCCAGATGCTCTCGTACGATCGGGATAACTCGATCTATGCGTTACTGCATTTCCTGGATGTATTCAATGAGGGAGCGGAAGGGGGAGGGCCGTTCTTCCCAAGCTTCTTGGGCCTCTTCCAGCAATCCCTGAGGTCGCTGTCCAAAGAGTAGCTCAAATGGTATAAATCCAGTGGAAGCTTGTGGAGTCTCCCGGATGGCGAAGAGGACATAGGGGAGAAGCAGTTCTCAGTTTCTGCCCTCCTCGTCTACCACCCTGCGAAGCATCCTCTTCAGGGTCTGGTTAAAGTGTTCCAGCAGCCCATCCTTCTGGGGGTGGTAGATGGACGTCCTCAGGTGTTTCACTTGCAACAACCGACACAGATCCGTAATTAGTTTGGACATAAATGGCGTACCTTGTTTGGTCAGGATGTCCTTCGCAATGCCCTCATGACTGAAGAGGTGCAGGAGCTCACGGGCAATGTTTCAGGAGGTGGCTTTTCGGAGCGGTACTGCCTCGGGATATCTGGTGGCGTAGTCCACGATGACTAGGATGAGCTCATGACCCCGGGCAGACTTCGGCAGCAGCCCTATGAGGTCCATGCCAATTCTTTCAAAGGGCATGCCAATATTAGGGAGGGGAATGAGTGGCGCAGGAGCAGGCTCGTGGGGGCTTGTCTTTTGGCACTGGGGACACTGTTGACAGAAGACCTGGACTTATGCATCCATGCCAGGCCACAGGAAGCAGTCCTTTAATTTCTGCAGTGTTTTGCAAGCCCCCAGATGACCCCCCCAAGGGATGAGAGTGGGCTAGGTGTATCAGGGACTTGGTATGGCTTTGTGGGATGACCAGTAGCTCGCAGGGTTCTCCTCGTCGCTAGAGAAGTTGGTAGAGAAGCCCCCCCCCCCCCTTTTTTGGGGTTTTTTTTGGCTCTACAACGGCCTTTTTCTTGTCAGGTGGCAGAGCCCTAAGGAACCGCTCCATGGCCACGCTTTTGGCCACTTCTATGGCAGACAGGAGTTCAGGTTGGGGAGAGACCACAGCAAAGGAGGATCTCACTCTTAATGGACTCATAGCACGCTGCTTCTTCCAGCATCAGGACATAGTAGGCCAGCTGGGCCTCTCCCGTGAGGACTGGCGCAAGGGCTGAGGCCCATTCCTCTTGAGTCCACCTTTCCCACTGAACAACACGCTCAGAAGTGAGCAGGAACGCTTCGACATCCTCAGTGGGTGTCAGTTTAGTTAGGAGACACTGGGGTCAGGGAGGGGGACTGCTGCAGCACTACTGGCCATTTTCTTCAGGTCCAAGAGCTCATGGGCGGTGGCTTAGAGGCCCCGGGCCAGTTCCTCAGTGTTAGCTTCGTGCTGCAGGCTCATTTGCAGAAATTGCTGGAAGAAACTGTCCATGTTGCTCTCATAATGATCTGTGTGATCATTATACCAGAGTATAAGATACCAGAGCTAGTTTTTTTTTCTAATTATTTTTTGCTTAAGTGGAGTTACATTATCTAGCATGTAGAGAAAAGTTGACTTAAACCATTCAGTCACCTGATCAATTTCTGTGGGGTCAGACAGTAATCCGATCATAGTTGATATCTCTGGAAGATTATTGATAAAACTCTGTGCAGTAGCTGACATGAATGCAAGTTTGACTCAGTACCATGGGAAGCTACACATATTATGAGTAAGACCCATTTTAAACGAGATGAGGTAATGATCTAAGATAGCTTCAGACTGTGGAAATGTGACTTGCATTTCTATATTTAATCTGAAGGTTAGTATTAGATCAAGAATGAGACCACCATTATGAGTGGGTCCTATTATGTTCTGATTAACCCCTACTGAATTTAGAATGGACACAACCACTGTTCTCTGATGATCTTCTGGATTATCAAAATGAATATTAATGTCTCCAACAATTAATGCTTTGTCTAAAGAAACAACCAGGCTAGAGATGAAATCCACAAATTCACAAAGGAATTCAGAATATGGCCCTGGGGGTCTGTAAATAATAATTAGCGGAATCGACTGTGGAGACTTATTTTTTGTGGGTACATATTTAATGTTAGTATAAAGAACTTCAAATGTATATAATTTCTGACTAGGTTTTTGTGTGACGCCTAGATTATCATCATAAAAACTGCAACACCTCCTCCTCTGCCAGTTAGCCGAGGCTGATGTACATAACTGTATCCAGGAGGATCAGCTTCATTTAATGCTACCTTCTCCTTTGGTGTAATCCACGTTTCTGTTAAATGCAGTACATTAAACTTCTGGTCAGTAATAGTTTGATTAACAATAAACACTTTAGATTGAAGAGATCTAATATTTAACAGTCCTAGCTTCAGATCAAAGGTGCTGTCTGTGCATTCAGTATGTACTAAAACAAACCCTCTAAGTATTTCTACATATCTGTTTAGCTCAAGGAACAGACACAGTCTCAATTTAGTAGAACCTGAGTGACAACTCAGTGTAGCTTGCAGACGGTTGGTTGGATTGCCATGGCTCTGGATTATCAGAGATTAAAATAGAACACTCGAAAACTAGAACGTAAATGGCGTCAAAGTAAATCGGTAGTATTTCAAATAGCATGGAAGGAGAGCCTTTTGAGCTATAGGAAAGCTCTTAGTGTTGCTAGATCAATGTATCTCTCCACCCTAATTGAAGATAACAGAAATAATCCTAGATATTTATTTAATACTGTAGCAAAACTAACTAGGAATAAGACCACAATAGAAACATGCACACAATCATTATATAGCAGTAATGACTTCAATTTCAAAATTGAAAATATCAGGCAAGAAATTCAGACTATTAATTTAAAACCGGACAGTTTTATAACTAACCCTGTAGATGATTGTAAATGACCGCAAAATGGTCGTGTCACTTTAAATTTGTAATGAGCATGTTACATGCTTTATGCAGTGGAGGGGTAACGCAAAGTAGTCAGATCAGCAGAGAGAAGAGCGAAGATTCATGTTCCTCCACAGTGCATGAAGATAAATTTGAGTTTTATGGTGAACAGTACCTTGATTCTGCTCAATTTAAACCTAGTACCCTTTGGTAAAGCCGAGCGAGGTATGTGAAATTGGCGTATGTTACGTTTCGTAGTTAATTTCAAAGTCATATGAGCTCGTTTGTATGTATATGCTAATCGTGAGCTCTGCTTGTTAATTAGTTGTTTCAAACTGTCTTTATTCATTTCATCGCTTATTTTTCATCTGTTTCTCTGTAAATGTGAACTTTATTTATCGTATTTTTCTGTATATGAGTTATATTTATTGGTTTTGTTGTTTCTTTGTGTAGTTTCACGGTGCTACGCAAACTAAAGCTTAATGGCGCTCTTCACGAGCGAAATAAAGAAAGAAACACCCGTCAGAAACTCTCTGTGTCCCATTTATGGATGCCAAAGGGCAGCTACAGTGAAACTCGACGCTTAAAGGAACCATGCATCCATTACATCGCTGCCGTCTTTTTCGCGGGAATGCAACGCTACAGCACGGCCATTTCTTCGTGAGCAAGCAGCTAGGGGTCGTGACGTCATCGTAGAGTCTTAAGGAGCAAGGTCGGAAGATGGCGGTGTACTGTCGTTCTACGTTGCAGATGCAGAGTGAGACTTTGAGTGACAAGAGAGTTTAAGAAGATCATATTCCTACGTAAGCTGCATTCAGTCACCCTGAACTTTGTAAGTTGAAATGCTCAAAAGGAAGAGAGAATATTTCATGGACATTTGAATTGAAAAGTTAAAATTACAAAGGACTTTAAGTGGAGGGAAATAATTCATGCTATGCAACACAGCTATTTCATAGTGTAAATACTGAGATACATTATTTTGAGTGAAATTTGAGCATTGCTTGAAGAAACTTGAATCTGTTGAGCATTCAAAGAGAGGTCTGGTGAGAGGTATCACTTACTGCTGATTATGTTCCTTCCTGATTATGGAAGCTGTAAATGCAGTGGAGGCTATGGAAGATACTGTTGTGCACATAGTTGAACAAGTAAATGAGATGTCACTCCCAGCAGTAGAAATAAGCAACCAACCTGTGCAGCATATCAGATCAAGCTCACGTGAAAGAAGCTTTACAGAAAAGGGTCTAGAGATGCGTCAACAAGAAGCCAAGAAACAAGAGAAAGCTTACTATAAAGCTTATAACAGCTGGAAGGAGACCGCAAAAGAGACTAGATCAAGACTGAAAATGTTCTGTTCACGCGAGAGTCTTGAAAAAATACAGCAAGACATTCAAAGCAGACATAATTCAGTTTATCAGCACTATGAACCAATACTGCGTAACCATGCTACTTCTCCAGACATTGTCAATCGTATGGACGCTTGTGCTGCACTGACTGCTGAGATCAGTTATCTTGTGAGTAAACGGCTGGAGACAATAGATGAAGATTACAACGAAGAGCATGTGAAGGAAAGAGTGAGACAAGTTCTAAATAAAGATGAGTATGGATCCATCTTTGGATGCACAATAACAAACACAGTCATTTCAGAGTCATCGCAGGGATCAGGAAATCAATCAAAGACCTCTTCCAAGATCTCAAGTAAACGAGTTGATGCAGAGGCAGAACTTGCAGCCAAACAAGAACAAGCTAGAGCTATGCAAGAAATCCACGATCAACAAGCGAAGCTTAATAAAATGGAGAGTGAGTGGAAGCTTTGTGAAGCTAAAATGCTTGCAGAAATAAAGCAAAAGGAGATCGAAATGCAAGCTAAGACTAGAAGAGGGAAGAAAACGGTTACATCAGTTGCAAGTAGACAAAGAAGTAAAAGTAGCAGCAGCTCGTGTCAAAGTGTATAATGATCTTGAAGGAATCATTCAATGCAGCGATGAAGAAATAGACGCTAGCATTCAGATTGGCTCTCAAAGGACAGAGCCCACATTTCGACTAAATCCAGAAGCTGAATTGTTCTTGCCTCAGCAAGCATTCTGTGAAGAGCATGAAGCCCAGCCATCTCAGGATAATGTTGTTCTAGCTCAAGCAATAGCAGACTCATTAAGCACACATCGACTGCCTGTTCCTGAACCCACAATCTTTGATGGTGACCCCTTGAAATTCATAGACTGGAAGATGTCCTTCATGGCCCTTATTGATCGAAAGCCCCTTCCACCTGGTGAGAAGATGTTCTATCTTAAGAATTACCTCGTTGGAGAAGCTCGCAAAGCAGTGGAGGGATATTTCTACAGAAATTCAGAGGACGCATACCAAGGTGCCTGGAAGGTCTTGCAAGATAGGTATGGGAATCCATTCATACTGCAAAAGGCTTTTCGAGACAAGCTGATGAGATGGCCCAAAATCGGAGTAAATGACCCTCTTGCCCTACGAGACTTCACAGATTTCCTGCAAGGATGTGTTGAGGCGATTCCTCATGTTAAAGGACTAGCCATTCTAAATGACTGTGAAGAAAACCACAAGCTACTAAAGAAACTTCCTGAATGGATTGTGCGCAAGTGGAATCGAATTGTGGTGGAAGCGCTAGACTCATCAGGGGACTATCCAAGTTTCAAGCGCTTTACAGAGTTCATGCAAAAGGAAACCAGAATAGCATGAAACCCCGTCACTTCCCCACTCTTCATGAATCTGAAAAATTCAGATGAAAGGTTTCCCAAGCGAGCTAAGGCTCTCAGTACAAAGGCTGATATAAAAGATTTCAGCTCTAAAAGGCTCGAAACATCCAGCTCTAAGTCCAAAGTATCATGCTTCGTCTGTAAAGATGAAAAACACAGCATTGCCCAATGCCCTACATTTGCAGAAAGAACCATTGAAGACAAGAAGACCTTCAAGAAAATCACCTCTGCTTCGGGTGTCTCAGGAAAGGACATATTGTTAAAGATTGCAAAAGACGGCATAAATGTGGATCATGTGGCCGCAATCACCCTACCTGCTTGCACGAAGAAAGAGATAAAGTGCCTCCGAAAGCATTAAAGAAAACTTCCATCGAAGTTCAAGCAAGTCAGGAAATTCACAAAGTCATGGCCCATGCACTCACACAAAGCTCTTCTGCTACTTCCAGTATCGTGCCAGTCCTCATTTCTACAGTGGAAGAGCCACAAAGAGAAGTACTCACTTATGCTCTACTGGACACGCAGAGCGACTCAACGTTCATTTTGGAAGATCTTCTCGATGACTTAAATGCGATCTCTCAACCAGTGCAACTTAGACTCAGCACCATGACAGCTGTTGACACCATCACTGCAAGTAAAAGGGTTCGTGGTCTGCAAGTTCGAGGACTTCAAGCAGCAAACTCTATTCAACTACAGCAAGCATATACTAGAGACTTCATTCCTGTTGACCTATATTCCAACCAAGAGGACAGCACTGCAGTGGCCTCACCTCAAACATCTGGCCAATCAATTGCCACCACTTCAGAATTGTGAAGTCAGATTGTTAATCGGATATGACTGCCCATCAGCTCTAGCTCCCCTTGAAGTCATAATAGGTGGTGAAAATGAGCCATTTGCGCAAAGAACTGAGCTTGGCTGGTGTATTATAGGCCTCTCCAATCCACACCTAGACAGACAGGGAAATCAGAGCTTCGTCCATAGAGTTGCAGTTAAAGAGATACCTGTCCCATCACCCAACGATGTCTTGAGAATTCTAGAGTCAGATTTCAACGAGAAAGGTCATGAGGATAAAAGTGTGTCTCAAGAGGATGTTCATTTCATAGAGCATCTCAGTGCCAATATCAAACAGAAGGATAATGGACATTATGAACTCCCTTTCAAGTGCATCGGCCGACCCTTACTGTCAAATAACAAAAGGCTAGCAGCTGCCCGCTTGCAGCATTTGAAGAAAAGGCTCAAATCTAACAAGCAATATTCTGATCACTACAAGGCCTTTATGGAGGAGATCATTAACAAAGGTAATGCTGAACTAGCCCCAGTTATACCCGAAGGAGAGACTGTATGGTACATTCCACACCATGGGGTGTACCACCCTCAGAAACCAGATAAGCTGAGGGTCGTGTTCGATTGTTCAGCTAAGTTTTGCGGTATATCTCTAAATGACACTCTTCTGACCGGGCCTGACCTAATTAACTCATTACTGGGAGTATTCTGCCACTTCAGAAAGGAACTAGTCGCAGTCACCCATCAGCATCAGAGTTTGTTGAAAGGAACTTCTATGTGGACGATGGGTTAACCAGTGTTTGTTCAGTTGATGAAGCCAAAGAACTGATCATTGATGCTCAAGCGCTGTGTAAACGTGGAGGTATACGGCTTTATAAATTCAACTCAAATGAGGAAGATGCTCTCTTCTTCAGAAAGGGATATCACATCTAAGCCCCTTGACTTAAACCTTGAAGTAACACCGACAGGACGTGTACTTGATATTCAGTGGTCAACAAAAGATGACACTTTCAGCTTCAACATCAACTTTAAAGATCAGCGATCAACTCGCCGTGGTATCTTGTCTGTCATCACCTCCCTGTACGACCCACTCGGATTTGTTGCACCATTCATTCTACAGGGAAAGTGTATCCTGCAAGAACTGTGCCGAAGAGGCATAGGATGGGATGGTCAGCTTCCAGGTGAATTATGTTCACGGTGGGAGGATTGGAAAAATGGTCTTCAGAAGCTTAAGGAAGTCGCGATACCAAGATGTTATCACCCAAATGCTTTTAATGAAATCATCAGAACGGAGCTGCACCACTTCTCCGACGCAAGTAATTCTGGATATGGAGCTTGCTCTTATCTCCGTTTCAAAAATGACAAGAGTAAAGTGCATTGCAGTTTGGTGATGGCAAAAGCCAGAGTTGCACCTACAAAAATCACAAGCATACCAAGATTGGAACTTGCGGCAGCTGTCTTATCTGCAAAAATGAGTGTCATGCTGAAAACAGAGCTTGAAATGAAGATTGACCAAGAATTCTTCTGGACGGATTCACAGGTTGTCCTGGCGTATATTAACAACGAAGCACGAAGGTTTCATGTATTCGTTGCTAACCGTGTGCAGCTGATAAGGGACATTACGGATCCGAGTCAGTGGTATTACGTTAATACAACAGAAAACCCAGCTGATCACGCCTCTAGAGGGCTTCATGCCTCTGACATCCCTTCATCGATCTGGTTATTAGGACCCAAATTTCTGTGGGAACAAGAAGTAAGTCCAACACCATACACCTCTGTCAACCTGCTTGTTGGTGACCCTGAAGTTAAATCAGTCCAAACATTCATGACCACAGTCAATGACAGTACGGACATTCTCAGTCGTTTCAGTCGATTTTCTTCTTGGTCAATGCTTCTAAAGGTTGTTGCAAGGATAAAAAGACTAGGATCAAAACAGAAATACCCCAGTGATCATATGACTGTTGAGGAGCGTCAGAGGGCTGCTGAAGTGGTGATCAAGCTTGTCCAGCAGGAAACGTTCTCCAAAGAAATAAGAATGATCGAGAAGGGGAACACTCTTCCTAGTGCTAGTGCGTTGTACCACCTAGATCCCATTCTGGACAAAGGTCCAGGTTCTTCGTGTAGGTGGAAGACTGAGAAAGTCATCACTCAGTCAAGAACTGAAACATCCTGTGATTCTCCCAAAAGATAGTTACATCACAAAGCTAATTCTGTCACATTACCACGCCAAGGTTTGTCATCAGGGTCGAAATCAAACTCAAATGGAGCTTAGAACGAATGGATTTTGGATCATTGGAGGCAGCAAGTCAGTCGCCAGGCTGATACACAAGTGTGTGCAATGTTGAAAACTTAGACGACCGACAGAAGAACAACGAATGGCAGAACTTCCCAAAGAGCGTGTCGAAGTAACCGCCCCCTTCACATTCTGCGGCATGGACTGTTTTGGGCCATTTGTCATAAAGAAAGCTCGCAAGGAGTACAAGAGATACGTCCTAATATTCACTTGTCTGTCATCTCGCGCAGTTCATATTGAGATGATTGAAGATTTGTCTGCGGATGCCTTCATCAATGCCTTGAGGTGCTTTATCAGCCTTAGAGGAGCAGTTCGCAAACTTTAGTGTGACCACGGTACCAACTTTGTCGGAGCCAAGAATGAATTCAAAGAATCACTGAAACAAGTTGACACCAGAGCTCTGGAAGTCTTTCTCTCCGAGAAACAATGTGAGTTTGTCTTTAATGCTCCTTCTGCAAGCCACGCTGGAGGCATCTGGGAGCGTCAAATACGAACTGTGCGAAATGTACTCAATGCCACACTTTCTCACTGTCTAGGCAGGCTTGACGATGCTTCACTTAGAACGCTGTTCTATGAAGCAATGGCTATAGTTAATAGTCGTCCACTAACGGTAGATGGCATTAATGATCCAAATTCACTTGAATCTCTAACCCCAAACCATTTAATACTGATGAAGTCTGATGTTGCACTTCCACCTCCAGGAAAATTTGTCAAAGAAGACATGTACGCTACAAAACGATGGCATAGAGTCCAGTACTTGGTCGAGCAGTTTTGGAGTCGTTGGAAGAAGGAGTATCTTCTTAACATTTCAACGCGCCAAAAGTGGCATACTCCTCGCCGAAACCTTAGAGGAAATGATTTCGTAATCATCAAAGAGGATATGCTCCCAAGAAGTCAATGGCAGTTAGGCAGAGTGGTTGAAACTGTCAAAGAGAGTGATGGATTTGTTAGGCGAGTGAAGGTACAAGTAGGAGAACGAAAACTTGCTAGCAAACGTGATCAACCCTCCAAGCCCACAATCGTTGAAAGGCCCATCCAGAAATTGGTGGTGCTGCTTGAAGAAGAGTGACTGTTAATGGCTTGGGTGATACCCTCACATCAGACCAAGTAAATATTTATGAAATGCTTTCTAGACATTACATACATTCATGAAACTAAAAGGTGGTCATATTAAGGTTCAAATCATGTTCTGATTCATTTTCAGTTTTTTTTTGTTGATTCATCATACCATGATTGGTGGGAGTGTAAATGACCGCAAAATGGTCGTGTCACTTTAAATTTGTAATGAGCATGTTACATGCTTTACGCAGTGGGGGGGTAATGCAAAGTAGTCAGATCAACAGAGAGAAGAGCGAAGATTCATGTTCCTCCACAGTGCATGAAGATAAATTTGAGTTTTATGGTGAACAGTACCTTGATTCTGCTCAATTTAAACCTAGTACCCTTTGGTAAAGCCGAGCGAGGTATGTGAAATTGGCGTATGTTACGTTTCGTAGTTAATTTCAAAGTCATATGAGCTCGTTTGTATGTATATGCTAATCGTGAGCTCTGCTTGTTAATTAGTTGTTTCAAACTGTCTTTATTCATTTCATCGCTTATTTTTCATCTGTTTCTCTGTAAATGTGAACTTTATTTATCGTATTTTTCTGTATATGAGTTATATTTATTGGTTTTGTTGTTTCTTTGTGTAGTTTCACGGTGCTACGCAAACTAAAGCTTAATGGCGCTCTTCACGAGCGAAATAAAGAAAGAAGCACCCGTCAGAAACTCTCTGTGTCCCATTTATGGATGCCAAAGGGCAGCTACAATGATAATATAATAATATCAGATCAACAATTACAATGTTTTACTCCCCTTGAAGAGACTGAACTAGTTTCACTAATTTGATCATCAAAATCATCAACCTGTATACTAGATCCTTTACCAACTTGTTTCCTCAAACAGATAGTTCCTGAAAAAATCAAACCTCTTTTAAAGATAATACATTCTTCCCTTAGCATTGGCTGTGTACCTAAATCTTTTAAATTAGCAGTTATCAAGCCCTTGATTAAAAAACCTGACCTTGAACCCTGTCAGCTGTGTGACTATAGACCAATATCAAACCTCCCCTTTATCTCCAAGGTCCTAGAAAAGGTTGTAGCACAGCAGCTATGCTCATACTTACATAGGAATAACATTCATGAAATGTATCAGTCAGGATTTAGGCCTCATCACAGCACAGAGACAGCGCTGGTAAAAGTTATAAATGACTTACTACTGGCCTCTGATCAGGGTTGTGTCTCCTTGCTTGTGCTGCTTGACCTTAGTGCAGCTTTTGATACCATTGATCATGCTATTC
>JAKKZM010000041.1:27774-42393 GCA_037576825.1 Pangasius krempfi | reverse complement strand
CCACCCACATATCCCAAACACACACACACTAACCCTAACCCCAACCCTAACCCCTAACCACAACCCCAACCCCAACCCCAACTCCAACTCCAACTCCAACTCCAACTCCTAACTCCTAACTCCTAACTCCTAACTCCTAAGCCTAACACCTAAACCTAACCTCCACCCTAGTATCTTAGCCTTACTCCTACCCCTAACGCTTAACCCCACCCTTATACTGATGTCCAGAACCCTATCCCTAAGCCTAATATATATAAAATAAATAAATATAATAATAATAATAATAATAAAATAAGTAAATAAATAAAAAACCCTGGGGCCTACCTAATCCAGGCCTTTCATGTGGGACATGTTGTCGGGTCTTGTGCTTAGGCCTGTGTGGAGACACAGATAAACATCAGATTAATTTCCACTAAGGATAGGTGTAAAATTAAGTATTATTCGCAGCTCTCACTCCTAGTCGCTGCACCTTTTTAAATATGCGGAAAAAAAGGATCTTGGTCCTTTTTTCATAATGACTATAAACGTGAATATCTCTGGAACGATTCGAGCACCGTTTTTTTCTTTCTACATAGTAGAATCCCCTAAATACAAATATGGGTAATCTAAAAAATGTTAGAATGTCCCTATCCAGGATACCATTCCATATTAATAACTTGATTCAGCTTGGCTTCTTGCACTCCAATTTTTGGGGGGTGGCTACGCCCGTAGAAGCCTGATCTCTTTCTGGACCCTTAACCCCTAAACCAACACTAACCCCTAACCCAGCCCTAACCCTAAACCCTAAACCCTAACCCCCAAACCCCAACCCCCATAGCTAGGTAGACCTAGTCGCAGGCTCTGCTCGGGTGACTCATGGAACCTTGCAGTCTTAACAAGAGTCATTCTGGGTGGTGGTGAGTGTGGTGGTCTGAGGCCAACGGGCCTTAAATGGGGCCAAGTCTTCAACCTGGTAATTAGCACCACTCACACACCAGTCCATTGTGCACCACACCATTTAGTAATTAAACAATTCTTATTTTAGGACAGGACGATAAAATTAGTAGTTTCCTACATATATTACTCTAGTCTTAGTCCAAAACTCTGGATTGACAGATGGACATTTTTTCCCAACTAAAATTTCTTTTCAACGTAATTTATTTCCACGATTCGGAACTATATAAATAACACTAATTTAAATGGTTATAAGGCTTGGTAATGCCATTATAGGGTACATGCATAGAAACATAACCTAGTGGTAGTGGATGTAAAATTGAATAAATATTTCAGGAACACAAATATTTAAACAAGTTAAAATTAATTATTTGATTAAGTAAAATTGGACTAGGGACACAAGCCGAGGAGTGATCGACCTACGGCTGGCTGCCTCAGATGAAGGTGTATAGTGTTCAAAGGCCAACACACCTGATAACTCTGAGGTACACTACTGAAGATGTGTCCTAAAAAAATGCCTTAATTAGTCATCCCTTATTAGCCCCATGTAACCTATTTAAAAAATATTAATAATAAATAATAAGAAGAATTTATATATAAATGAATAAATAAATATTATATATATAATTTTTGACCCTCCATCAGAATAGAATACATGTAAGTTATTCAAATCAACTCCAAACCTACCAACTTAAGCCTGGTCGAGTTATACTCGATTGGATTTGTTAAAAATAGCAGACAACAGCAGTGCTTAACAAGCGCCGGCACGTGCGCTTTCCTTGATTCCCTATTCAACCACGCAATAATCTTGCGATGGGGGGAATCACTGCACCAATACCTAACCCCAATCCTCAACCATAGTATCTTATCCTTAAACCTAAAACTAACAACTAACCCTAACCGTATTTCTAACCCCAAAACCTTAATCCTAGTTTAAAAACCGATACCTAGGCCTAAACCTAACCCTAACCGTATTTCTAACCCCAAAACTTTATCCTAGTTTAAAAACCTAAACCTAGGCCTAAACCTAACCCTAAACTTAACTGTAATCCTAAACTTAATCCTAGAATATACGTGGATCGTGACTGCAATCCTAAACTCAACCCATTCTGGGACACAAGTTTAAACACAGTCAATACAATTGGACAAGAATATTTATTATTCAAATTAGGCAGACTGCAGAGGGATCAACCCAGCAGAAGCTTGTTGGCCTGCATCGGGGTCATCTGCTGGGATGCGCGGACTCCACGCACCTCATGTGGCAGTGAACTCTGCTAGAGTGGCTTGGGAAATCTAGGGGAATTCAGACAGATCTGAATTTGTGGCCATGGGAAGCTCAAGGTCCCGTTCACATGCTGTTGGATGTGGGGTTCCACAGGGATCAGTTCGTGGACCTATTTTATTCATTCTTTACGTGCTCCCCCTTGGCAAAGTCATCAGTCGCTTGGGAATTTCTTTCCATTGTTATACTGATGATACACAACTATATATGAAAACTGACACTCACTCATCATCATCGTCATCATCATCATCAACAACTCTACCTACACTTACTGCCTGTCTGGAGGAGATAAGGGCATGGATGAATCATAACTTTCTTCAGCTGAACAGCTCAAAAACAGAAGCCATCCTCATTGGTTCCCCTCATCAGATCAGAACATCTACCATAACTTGCATTACATTCTCTGGCCAGGACATCCCCCTATCACCATTAGTTACAAATCTCGGTAGTAGGTTTGACCCTCTGCAAAACATCATTTCATCACCTCAGGAATATAGCCAGACTTCGTCCTACACTCTCCCTACATGATGCTGAGAAACTCATTCATGCTTTTGTCTCCTCCAGACTGCACTGCTGCAACTCTCTTCTCATCAGGAACCCTAGCAAGAGCATCCAGAAACTCCAGCACATACAGAATAGTGCTGCTAGGATCCCTTCTTTCCACAAACACTCATCGTCTACTCCCCCCTAGGACTAGGACCCGCACCATTGGGGATCGAGCCTTTTGCACCGCTGCCCCTCACCTGTGGAATGCCCTCCCTGAACATCTGAGGGCTCCATAAATGACTGATGGTTTTAAAAGGGGTCTAAAAACTTACTTTTAAATGTTTAATCTTCTGTGTTAATCTCAGCTGGTACCTGGTTTTAATTTTATTTTTTTAATTGTTCTAATTGCTTTATATTATTATGACTCTTTTTGTAGCACTTTGAGATTTTCTTTAAAATGCAAAGTGCTTTATAAATAAAATGTATTAATAATAATAATAATAATAATAATAATAATAATAATATAACCCTAACCTTATCCTTAAGATTTAAAGCTTAACCCTAACACAAAATTTTTTTGCATTAATCATAACACCTAACCCTCACCTTCAGTCATAGGCCTAACCCTAAAACTTGAATCTTAGACACCTAGCTCTAACCTTATTTTAACCCTAAAATCTTTGCCCTAGCCTTAACACCTAAATCTAAACATAAACCTAAGGCTAAACCTAACTTTTATGGCAATCCTAAACTGACCCTTAGGCTAGACATGGATCATGACTGTAATCCAAACCTCAACCCATTCTGGGATACAAATGTAAACACCTGTAATACAATTGGACAAGAATATGCATTTTATTCAAATTAAGCCGACTGCAGAGAATTATGGGAATAGGAGTTTGAAAAGATCTTAACTTTAATAAAACAAGCAAAAAAATAAGAGCTGAGCAGTTTTTGTTTTTTTCCTTGCAAGAATGTGAAATACTGAGTGAAATTAGCTGGTTATGATCACAACCAGTAGAGGTCACAATTTACTCACCAGAATCTTTACCAGAAACGACCTGGACTGGCATTCCAACCAAAAATCCAAGCAGCCCTTTCGGCAGCGTAATCTCCGGCGTTCCACCCAGTAGTCGCTTTGTGGCCTGCATCAGGGTCATCTGCTGGGACAAACGGCTTCCACCCACCTGGCAGGGCAGCAAACTCTGCTAGAGTGACTTGGGAAACCTTGCAGTGTTAACAAAGAACCAATGGCAGAGAGGTGAGTTTCTCAACTCCACCTACATGTAGGAATCATTGAACACAGCAGGTGGAACATAAAAATATTAATATTTCATTTTAATTTATTATAAGTAATATTTAACATTTAATATTTGACATATTCAAGTCATGGTTACTCCAGTATAGGGCAAGTGTAGAAAAACATAACCTAGGGGAAGTTTTATCAAGCAAAGCATATCCAAAACTGAATAAACATGCTAGGGCCACAAATAATTAAATAAATTAAAATACATATATAAATAAATAAATAAATTAAACTAATGAATATGTAAACACCCTCCAATTGGACATGGGACACAAGCCGAGGACTGATCCACATCCGGCTGGCCACATCATAGGAGGGTGTACAGTGTTCAAATGTCAAAACACCTCACGACACTGACATACACTGCTGATGAAGTGTCCTGAAATTAATTAAAGTCTTAATATTTTAACACTGAGAATTAGCCTACAGTTTTAACCTAAAATATTATAAATAAAATTTAACCTAATATTAAGCTAAGCATCTATCACAACATAAGAGAAAAAAGATTACCAAAACAGAACAATTCCAAAAATTCAACCTAAAAACCTTTAGTCAAACCTTTAATTAAAATAGGATAGGATGAGGTTTAATACACTTAAACATTTATATCAGCTCCAAACCTACCAGTTTAAAGCCCAATCGAGTTACGCTTGATTGGATTTCTTAAATTAGCAGACCCCAAGCAGGGGTTTGCTACAGGAACAATGTCAGTGCTTAACAATCCCGCCCCATACACTGTACATCAATCAATTCTAAAGAGGTGGACCTGGTTTATTCAAACAGCCATAATTCATGATTAGTGATATTGATTTGATCCAAACTTGAGACACATGTTTAGCACAAGCTTCTGAGGACATATGCAAAGATTGGGGTGTGGTCATTCAGCATGAAATTTTGATTACCTTCTTACTTAAAAAAACATAGCTGCCATTGGCCAATCAGCTATCAGCAGGCATTTCACACAGATAGCACTGCGCTATCTTTACAAAACTTGATAAGTATGTTCATCTATGGTCTCTTTATTGTTCTATATATCACTGGAAAGAACTAGCCACTGGGGGTGCTATTTGTAAGAAATGCTTTAACTCCGGTCTTTTATAACAGATTAAAATATTAAAATACAGGCACAGAAATACTTACATTTTAATTGGATCACATATAACTATATCTTTAAAACTGTCAAATATTTTTTAATATGATGATTATAAATCATGCCAGAAAAATCAGCTCTACAACCAAGAAAATCCAAAAATCCATACGCAGCTATTCTATCGTGGTGAGTTTTGGTGGCATTCACACACACAGCGCCATCTGCAGTTGGTTATACCCAGGACCAGTCAAGTTGTTGTTCAGTTAACAAAAAACATGACAGAAAACCATCATGGAGGAGTGCACAAGTAGAAAAAAATAAACACAAAAAATATTAGGAAATATAAGAGCCTCAGTGCTGTATTCAATCAAACCAGTTGTCTCCTCACCATTGTTAGACTAAATGTAGAAAATCAGTCTTTAATAATAATAATAATAATAATAATAATAATAATAGTAACTAGTTGGCTTGCACTACCCAGGTAGTACCATTGTTATGGTCATGGTATACATGTTGCATTAAGTCTGAAGTGCAGCAGCGATGCTGAGTGTTAGAACACTTCTGCACTTTGTTACACACTTCTCATAGCTGCAGCTCAGTCTACTTTCAAGCCAGCAGTGACACACTGAGGTGTTTAATATCCTCAATGCACACACACTGATACACATTGAAAACATCACAAAGTAGTAAAATATGGTAAAATGAAAATAATTTTAAACAAGTGTTGTCTGTTGTAATTCTTACAAGAAATTTAAATTTTTGGCATAATAGTAGAACAATGTGAACAACATCCAACGGATAAAGTAAATAAAAAAATATATATAATCAGTATTGGTAACATAATACACTTTAATGTTTACTAAAACTGCACGCACAAAGAATACTGTAGCTAATTACACTTTCAGTGCTAATGAATGAAGGACCAGTGTGGATGAGCGAAGGTGGAGGGATTAATGTGGATGAGTGGATATGGAGGGATGAGTGGAGACAGAGGGATCAGTAGGGTTGAGTGCTGATGGACAGATCAGTGAAGATGAGGGGAGATGGAGGGAGCAGTGTGGATGAGTGGTGATGAAGGGATCAGCAGGGATGAGTAGAGACCGAGGGATCAGTATGGATAAGCAGAAATGGAGATGTAGATGATGAATAAACTCTGGTAAGTGATTTGTCCATGCTGGTTCAACGTGGTAGCTTGAACCTTCAGCTTCACCAGACCAGACTGATTTAAATAGCGAGTGGTAAAGATGATGCCTCTTCCAGCCTCGTCTTTAATCCCAAACAGCTGCTCTGTAATCTCTCCACTTTGTTCCAGGATGGCGAATAATGTTCGCTCCTGAAGAACACCAGACTCGGAAAATGCTGATAATCGGATGACGTTGTGTTGAGCTGGAATTCCCAGAGGAAGTGTGAGGAGTTTATACTGAAGGAGGAGGGAAGATCCTTCAGCACACCCATGTGAACATGTCTTATAACACACACTGTGGACAATAAGAGGCCTAATCAGGTTTTGATTAATTAATTAGCACGTTCTAGTTTGTTTCTTCTAGCTTGTTTTTCTTTTTGACTTACGACCATGTTTTTGACTTTGATTATTCCACTTAATCAGATTATAATGATTATGATTTGTAAGTGTGTTCTAATGTGTTATTATAAACCTTGCACTTTGAGTATACAGCTTATCACCATCAGATTAAACATGTTTAAATTTGAGACTAGGTCAGATGAGGTTGATTTATTGATGTTCTTTGCACATCACACACATAGCCATATTAAAAGCTGCTGAAATAGTTCAAATAATTTTTTTTTACCCTGGACTTCCTCCTCTATGATAGCTGGCAGGACAGGGAGTGTCCAAACACTGATAACTCCCCCTCATGTTAAAGCACATTTGGTTTGGTCCACACTGCACACTGTGCTCAATGCATTCATCAATATCTGAAATTGTACAGTGTTGAGACATGATTAATTCACACTGCATCTTACTGCTAAAGATTATAGATTATAAAAATGTTTACAGAAATTTTGATCATGTTCATTTCTGCTACAAACAAACAATGTAAAACTATGATTGTGTGAATATAATGAACATGCTGTGGTCACATGACCTGAGTAGAGTACCTCTGCATGTTTGACCATTAGGCATCAGCTGATATCCTGAAGGGCAAAAACACTGAAAACTTCCCACTGAGTTCCGGCACTCGTGTTGGCAAGGCTTTCTGAGCGCACACTCATCAATGTCTGAGCAGGAAGGGGAGCAAAATCACAAACATTCATACATACTTTAAAGAAATCATGCAATCAATTCATACATAAACTTTGTTTAATTTTTATTGTTTTTCTTCTATAACTCACCTACACAGCTACTGGCTTTACTTGTATAACCAGGTGGGCAGGTGTGTAAGTTGTTCCACGGTGCCCCCGGCTGTGTGTTCTGTAGCAATGTTAGTGTTTGACCCCTTGTGGACACCAACTGAGGCTGAAGTCCAACTCGAACCCAAGTTCGATTACTGAACACATTTCCTCTCTCAAGTCCAGCACACGAGCGGCCATCCCCCAGCAGGACAGTTCCCGGGGGACACAAACACCGGAAACTACCAGGCACGTTTCGGCACTGATACCCACATGGACTTGGCGACTGTGCACACTCATCAACATCTAACACACCAGAGAAAGTGCAAGTAAAATGTCATGCACGTTTTAGACATTTTTATATATGTTGCACAATCAGTGTATCAGAAATGGTTGCTGTGTTGTGTTGTGTGATGTGGTGTGTGAGATATGGTGTATGATGTGGTATGGTATGTGATGTGGTATGGCAAGGTGTGTAGTGTGGCATGATGTGCGACGTGGTATGGTGTGTAATGAGGTGGTGTGTGGGTATGTGGTGTGGTGTGGCATGGTGTATAGTGTGGCAGGGTGTGATGTGGTATGGTGTGTAGTGTGGTATTCAAGATTCAAAGAACTTTATTAATCCCAGGGGGAAATTGCTTAAATTGGTGTGTGGTGTGTGGGTATGTGATGTGGTATGGTGTGTGGTGTGGTATGGTGTGCAATGTGGTGGTGTGTGGGTATGTGATGTGGTATGGTATGTCGTGTGGCAGGGTGTGGTGTGGTATCGTGTGTGGTGTGGCATGGTATGGTGTGTGATGTGGTGTTTTCCTCTCATCATGATTGTGTTAATGAATCGCACCTACACACGGTTTGCCCACACCCTGAGAACGGTAGCCTCTTGGACACACACACAAATAACCACCGAGTGTGTTTTGGCAGATCTGGCTGTAGCGACACATGTGACTGCCGTCTTTACACTCATCTACATCTGAAAGACACATGTAGTGCTGATATCATTACATCATCCCAATAATCAAGTATTATAATCGGAACATCTTGCTCATTAATAAGGGGAAGTGTGCTCCAGTAACGACTCCACAGCTGTGTAACAACTCGTTTAATATCCATAAAAACAGCCCATGTGCCATTAAAAATTTCCTCTTGGTTAGCAGCGGCTTTTGTCTTGCAGCTCTCCCATGGATGTTACTTTTGCCCAGGCTCTTTCTAACAGTGGAATCATGAACAGTGACCTTATCTGAAGTGATCATGGCCTGTAGTTCCTTGGATGTTCATCTTGGTTCTACTGGGACATCCTGGATGTGCTGATGTGCTTTTACAGGAATTTTTTTGTCAGCCGGCCACATCTGGGAATATTCACCCTTGTTCCAGTTTTTGTCCACTTGGAGATAATTGCCCTCACTGTGGATTTGTGCCCCCTTTCCAGACTGATATATTTCACTAACTTTCTCTCTCATCTCTTCCGGAATTTCTTTTGATTACGGCATAGTGTGTTGCTTGTTGAAACTTTTTAGCCCAATTCGCAAATGCACACACTTTTCATACATACATTTTTAATCTATACATTTTGCTCACACTTACCCACACACACACCGCTTTCAGCCTGAGTCATTCCTGATGGACAGCTATCAAAACACTGATATCCTCCATCTGTATTCTTGCATTGCTGGTGAGATGGACATACACTCCTCAGACACTCATTTATATCTACACACACACACACACACACACACACACATGCAAACACACATGATAATCAAAGATGATTAAAATATTTCACTAGTTAAAACAATTCAGTTTTTATAGTGGCCCCGAAATAAAAAATGTGTTTACAAGTTTTTTGTTTGTCCCTTATTGTTAATGACAACTGTCAATATGACAGATTATCTAGAAAAAAATAAAATTCTATAGTTCATCATTTTTGGGAAAACTAATACATTTTTTGCTGACTTATCCTGTACTAGTCTTGTGTTCATCCAGTTAAATGCTCTCTAGAACGTACACATATGTCGCACCCTCAGAATATTGCCTTACAGTAGTAGCTCATTAGGATGAAACGTGGTTAGTCGGTGTGTATTGTTCATGCATCTTCACACACACTATTCCTTTTTACAACCATCGCTTGGTGGAGAATAAATGTTAGGAGTTTATTCATGTAAATGTGGGTGGAGTTTGTATGAGTTGGCAGCTTTGACTATTCGGAGGAGTGTTTTACTTGGTGCTGTTCAATGCTGAAATGTCACTACCTCAGACTTATGGAGAATTCTTTATACTCTTAATTCTTTAGTCTTTATACACCATCTCCATCAGTAAGAGTTCATTATATAATTTCATTTACCACTCAAGACCTTTCAGAGTCACTGCAGTAATGTGGACTGTGTTGGTTTAATGTAGGTTAAAACAATCATACACGCACACACAAAGACTGACCGAAGCAGCGATGTCCCACCAGCTGGTATCCAGGCAGGCAGCTGCAGCGGAATGAGCCGAGTGTGTTAAAGCACTGATGCTGGCAGGGAGACACAGACGACTCCACACACTCATCCACATCTGATGAACACATATAACACAATTTAAATTTACACAAATTCACATGCTCACACCCCTCTAATTAACATATCTACAATTACCACAATTTTATTGAACATCACTACAATGAACAGAACTCCCTATGCTCATCCATATCTACAATTAACAATACACAAATCATTAACATAGGGTGATCATATTTTGGTTTTGTTTGGTGAGTTTTTCCTCACCACCGTCACATCTGGCTTGCTCATTAGGGATAAATTTATACATTTCAAATTTATATCTGGAATTCATAGATTTCTGTAGACCTGCTTTGTGACAATGTCAATTGTTAAAAGCACTATAGACATAAAATTGAATTGAATTGAATAAATGCCTTCTCTATGTTAATACTTTAATACATAAACAGTTAGTCTTAACAAATACTTCAGCAGGCTATATGGCCAAATAATTTCCTTTCTATGCAACTAATGTCTCTTACAAATAAAATAAATGAAAAGCAAAAAAAAATATTTTAAACTTTTACCACTTTTTACATATCAATTTTAATACTTTTCAGTCATCCTAATGTCCCCAGGTAGGCTATATTTCACGAAAGTCTCAGCAAAATGTCTTTAAAATTGTATTGTACAGAAGCCCCTTCAGTGACTCATTTCCTTTGTCCACTGTCTTTACGTCAGAGAAAGAAACTGTATATTTCCATTGTGTTAGACATTAACAAAGAAAATTTGTGCAATCTTCAGCAGTTCTGAAAGAAACTAAATGCTTTTGGGCCTTTCAAAATATTTGGTCCACTTCCTGACCAAGACAGAAACACAGGGGTTTTTTCTGTAATTAATCTGTGTCTTTACATTTGCATTTGGGCATTTTTCTGTGTTCAGACACCATGTTCTACTTTTCTCAAGCAATCATCTGTCTCCGGTTGTTGCAGTGGTGCAGCACTTTCTACACACATGCTGAGGGTAATGACTGAGAAGCATTTTGACCAATAGATGCATACAGGGCATGTACATAATCAACCAACTGTGAGAAGGCGGAAGCTCAAGAGATGGGTTAAAACAATTCAAATACCTACAAAGAGTGTATGGAGACTGTAGAAGCAAATGTTGACGTAAAAAAAAGTAAAATCCTGGACATGTTATATAATTTAGAAATCCTGGCCAGATGCATTTTTTGGATTCCAAAAAGAAGACATGTCTGGGAAAAAGAGGACGTATTGTCACCTTAATTAACACAAAGTATCTAGCAGGAACCTGAAGTGATGTCATATTAAAATTCCACAGTACCTTCACAGCCTTCAGTTCTTGTTCTATTCTCAGTACCAGCAGTTCTGTGTCTGAATCCTGGCCCACACTTCACCTCACACCGATATTTTCCAACTGTATTCACACACAACTGGTTATAGAGGCACATGTGAGCTCCATCCACACACTCATCTATATCTGTAGAACAGAACACACACACACACACACACACACACACACACACACACTTATTAGGTTTCTGAATAGGACTGAACACAATATTGGGCAGTTTTTTTCTTAATAATTTTGTGATAAATATAAATGTATAATTTCTGTTTTAAAAAGATACATGATAAATGCTTATTAATTATTGTTTAGTCACTTAGACACTGTGTGTGTGTGTGTGTGTGTGTGTGTGTGTGTGTGTGTGTGTGTGTGTGTGTGTGTGAGATAGAGAGAGAGAGACCTTGGCAGCTGTTGCTCTCCGTGTTGACGTTGAATCCTGATGGACAGGTGCACCTGAAGCCCCCCATGATGTTAATGCAGGAGTGAGAACATGGAGAATCTGACACACACTCATCCTCATCTGAAACACATCAACATATCAAAACACTTCAACACACTTTTAAGTACACGCAGGTTTATGACAGACGTCTGTCGTGTGTATCCTGCAGTCGTTTTCAGTGTCATATATGCACATTCCTCAGAAATTATTCAAATGTGCCTGTGTGGTGCAATACCAACGTAAGAGGAAACGACTGTCTATAGCTGCTTAAACAGGAAGAGGAAGTAACTTCTTTCACTACTGTTCAACAATGTTACATGTAACTATAAACAAAGAGCATCTGCAAATCCTGTACATTTATCATACCCTAACTTATCCTAACGCCAATCCTAAACCCTGAACCTTAATCTCAATTCTAAACCTTAATCCCTATTCCAAACCCTAATTACAACTCTAAACCCTCAACCCTAAATCCTATCTCTACTACACTACAGTATGAGCTGCTGTAGTTTGAAATACAGAAACGACAACAGAATTGCATTTATAAAAAATCATTAAAATAATATTTACCAGCGCAGTAAGATGCTTCATCCAGCAAGAATCCATCTGGGCATTTGTCTCCATCACCATCTACACAAAATAAAACACATATATGCTGATAAATTTTATAATTATGTGACAGAACTGAAGCATTTTCACATAAATTTTTTTTTACTTTTTACTAACATTACAAACATGGTATATGTTGTTTCTCCTGCTCAGACCTTCTATTATTAACATGACCATGATGAACTTGATGAACTTTGTGAGTATTGTGATTAGTATTGTTGTGATGTTCTGACCTGGCAGTGATAACATGGCTGTGATGTGAAAGTCCAGCCTGAAGTTAAGCAAGTTGTAGGAGCTGCTTATGTCTGACAGATGGATCTGCTGCAGCAGAGGAGCAAAACGTTTCACCGATCCATCAAACACCAGCGAGTGATTACAGCGCAGAGTCAGCACAGAGTCGACATCCTGCTGCACAGAATTCTGGGTAGACCAGGAGTAAATCTGACCAGAGCCGACCTGCACGTATGTCTCATCAAAGTCCTACAGAGACAAGAATATTTACCCAAGATGATATTTATTCCACATTACACATCCAAATAATATTAATGTATCAATGATTAATTTAAAGTTCGAATGAAACTCAGACATGCTGATGTAGCACTGGGGATAAAAACACTGCAGGAATAAATCCATTAATGACCACGTCGACTAGCAAAACTCCCTCTGCATCCACACCTCTCGCCACATGGGTCATCTTTAAGATCTCTCCTACACACACACAAACATACAATTTCAGTCCTATTATAGTTTATACATTTTAGGCTTCTGTTCTTTGTAAATATATTTTGATCCTGTCTGGAAGAGTTACCTGTGTGAAACTCCAGTTGGGATTCTTGTCTGAAATTCCCACGGCTGATGGAGAAGCCGTTCTTCGTTCCTGCGGATTCATAAACAGCCGCCCAGTAAATCGGTGTCAAAGCTGATACAAGAACTTTCAGCAAAGGACCTGCACACACACACACACACACAGAAACTCTTTAACCCTTACTTGTTAATTCTCCTTCATCCTCCTGAGCCCTTCTCCTCGCTTTACCTTAATTTTCATAGCATCACTTTCTCAGATTCCCACATCAGTGGTTCAGGTACCTGCTTCCCGAGGCTCTGTGAGTACAGCTCAACCTCAGGAGAGGAATAGGCTTCACTAATTTGATCTCAACAAGTCTTGCCACTTTTAACTTCCTTTCTTCCTAATCTTTAGACCGTATATTCCAATCAGATGCTCTATCAGACTCACAGCTCTTCACCATACACACCACTCGCCTCCTGTGTTTGTGTGTGAGATTGTGTGTAAAACCACATGGTGTCATAGCTGCTGCCGTTAAACCACTGTGATGTGTAATGTTCTGGAGTTGTGTGCCTAGAATGTGTCCATAATGTGTCCATAATGTGCCTTCTAGCAGTTGTTAAAACTGTATGTTGTTCCTCTTTCAGCTGCTCCCATTAGGGGTCGCCACCGCAGATCATTGGTCAGCGTATTTGATTTGGCACAGTTTTTACGCTGGAAGCCCTTCCTGACGCAACCCTCCCCAATTTTATCTGGGCTTGGGACTGGCACCGAGAGAGCACTGAGCTGTTAAAATGGTGTATAAACAAGCATTACCCAGCAGACAACTTTACAAACGGCAGTGGTGTGTCTATTACCCAAGTAGTGTGAATGAGTGTGTGTGTTGGAACTTGGTTGTTTTTTCATTCCCCCATGGAGAAGGCTTACCTGACTGAACTTCTGAAATAGCAGTCATTAGTACAGGTAATCACCAGCCTGGGGTTCACCTGTCAACTCTTAGTGTTCATATTTGGAATCCTGCACTGTAAAAATTGCTGTAAATTTACAGCATTTATTTTACACCAAAATACTGTTTTATTAATTTACAAGATTATTCTGTAAACAATAAGGCAATTAGAGCAGTGCATTGGTTTAAAACACCAGAAAACACAATGCAAAGTGGGATAGCTAATGTTTTTTGCAGGACTTGCAAAATGTACAGTATATTACTGCAAACATATAGTAATATACTATGAAAATAACAGGAAAGATCTGTAAAGAAATTACAGTATTTTACTGTGAATATGTTGTGTACTTATATACTCTAAAATGGAAAGTACTTTACTCTGCTGCCAGTAAAGTACTGTAAATTTTACAGTAAATATTTTACAGTGTGACTCATCAAGAAACACCTTAGAAACATCGCTAAGATTAGAAATATGGTTTCGCTAAACGACGCAGAGAAACTAGTTCATGCGTTCATCACGTCCAGACTAGATTATTGTAACGCGTTACTGCCT
>JAKKZM010000041.1:17458-23182 GCA_037576825.1 Pangasius krempfi | reverse complement strand
GTGAGGTAGAGTGTGATTACTGCAGTGTGAGGTAGAGTGTGATTACTGCAGTGTGAGGTAGAGTGTGATTACTGCAGTGTGAGGTAGAGTGTGATTACTGCAGGGCGAGGTAGAGTGTGATTACTGCAGTGTAAGGTAGAGTGTGATTACTGCAGTGTGAGGTAGAGTGTGATTACTGCAGTGTGAGGTAATGCCTGATTAGTGCAGTAAATGCAGCCTCCTGGTGTCTTACCGTGTACAGACAGAATGATGTGTTTCCGTACGACTCCAGCTGCGTTTTGTGCACTGCAGGTGTATCTGCCAGCATGGGTTGGATTCACAGCCAGTATCTCTAACATGCCTACATTAAATACATGCACGCACACACGCACAGACGCACACACGCACACACGCACAGACGCACAGACACACAGACACACAGACACACAGACACACAGACACACAGACACACAGACACACTTTTGGCCCTACTGTTTTTCTTACTGCTATTGTCGTTGACCACGCCCCAGGGCCAAACCCCCTCACCATCCTGAGTTTTGTTTATTTCATGTTTTTTTAAATAATTGAAACTTCATAAAGCCCAAAACAGAGACGGGCGGTCAGGGTGTACTAAGGATTTACCTGAAAGTGAGTGTGTGTTGTGTACTTGTGTGTGTAACATGCATGTGTGTGTATTGTGCACCTGTGGTCAGGGTCCTGTAACTGCCCCTCCTTGTGCCCAGTGCTGTCCCTCCCCTGCTCCAGCTGATGGACGGTGTTGGACGTCCTGTGACGTGACACGGTAATACCACTGACTCCATCTTAATAGCCGTAACACTGGTGACATCATCTTCAATGGATGGAGGAACTATGAAAGTAAGATATCTGTAACATACTGAAAGTGGAACTCACTAAACACAACACTAAATGTTTATAATTTTGACCAGTCTGTTGCATTACTTATTGCTGTGCAATGTTTACAGGTTTTTTTTTTTCTCCAGAGGAAAAATTAGTTTGTAGGTCATTTGGTTTGTACCTTGAAGCATGACCTCTATGACCCTTCGCTCCTCTCCAACCTCGTTGGTCACTGTGCACTCGAAATATCCTTCATCCTCAAGAGATGGAGAAATTATGAGCAGAGACCCTGAAGACATCAATCTGGAAGACATCACACATACTGAAATAAGCTTTTTTACAGATAAATTACTTTATCACCTAATTTTTTTTAAAGAGTTTCCTGTTATTAAACTACAACAACATCATCTCAGCAATTAAAGTTCAGCTTTTAGTGTTTAAGTTTGTAGTGTGTTTTACCTGTAAGCTCCAGAGTGTGTGTTCAGTGCTTGTCCATTCCTCTTCCAGCTCACCTGAGGAACAGGTACACCTAAACTCTCACAGCCTAAAACAGCCCTCTGGCCCATCGTCACGGTTACATTCAAAGGGCCGGGGCTAATGGAGGGACCGACTGTGTGTGGAAAATACAGCAGTAAGTATAGTATCTTATATACACCCTGAACAAACATGCACCTATTCCATAATGCACTGCTTTGACCCACCCTGTGTGTGTGTGTGTGTGTGTGTGTGTGTGTGTGTGTGTGTACCATAAACTCGGAGCTCCATGCTGCGCTGGTCTGACCCTGCCTCATTAGACACGCTGCAGTAATAACGGCCTGCGTCAGTGAGTTGCGATGACTCGATTCGCATTGATCCGTCCGGAAGCAAAACAAACCTGAAATCAGTTTTAAACACAATTCACTTTAAACATTCAACTGTTTCCACACTGCTGAAGGATTGTGGTGAAATAAAAAAAGACATTATAAATTTGTCTAACCCTCTTGTCAAATAAATACATTTACCTGTTGTCAAACAGAACTGGGACTCCATCTTTCCTCCACAACACTGAGGGGGCAGAGTCTCCCTCCACCTCACAAGGTAGCAACACCTTCTGATTGACATGTGCAGTGACCAGCGGGCTGCCTTCTCTAATGACAGGGGGCACTAAGGGAGGATCCATAATTTAAAATCACAGTCAACAACATGTGACAGGAGTGTTACCACATCATCAAATATAAGAGCCAATCATATTCAATAATGCAAAACATTGTTAGTGATAGTATACTGGTTCACCAGTGCAATTTATAGAATCTGGATTTGAATTATGCCTTATGGATGTTGAACCACGTTAAGTAATTTATTCAATATAGAAGAAAATGGGTTTTTTTCCCTATAATTTTGTGGTAACTGTAAGTGTATTCAGGGATAAAATAAATAAATGTTTATGATTTTATTTCACTGCCCATTACACTCACCAAAAGAAATAATTAATGAAATAAATAAAATAAATTAAATGGTGAGTGTGTCTTTTTAAGAGTTTTTATTAACTTACAGAGGATCTGTACATTAAAGTGCAGACTTGAGCTACCAGCCATGTTGGATACGACACAGCTGTAAAGTCCACCGTCCTCCTTCCTCACATCTCCAATCTCTAAATACTGACCACCGGCAATGCTCTGGATCCGACCACCCAACTGAACAGACAGGGTGAGAGAGACAGAGAGACAGACAGATACATATTAAGTAAAGCATGAGGTTTAGTGTAATTCTCAGTATGTATTTATTATCCATTTGTACCTGCAGTTTAATGTTGTCTCTGTACCACTGAATCTCTGGTGGAGGCTCGCCATCTGTCCGACACTCCAAGGTCATATGACCCTTCAAGGGCACAGACACAGTTCTGATATCACTAGAACCCAGTAGTGTGGGTGGAACTGCAAAAGTAGAAATACAGGAAATAAAAAAGACAGAAAGAGAACACAGGAAAGATGAATGCAGCAGTGACGCACTCACGCTGAACGCGCACCCAGAGACTCCGCCCATCTTCTCCTGCTGGGTTACTGACAAGACACGTGTACACACCTGCATCCTCCACCTGCACCACACACACACACACACACACACATATGCACAAATACAGTCCTGAGGCCCATGTAAAGAAATGCTGTAAAGCAAAGATACCTTCAAAAATAATAAGATTAAACATTTTCTACATAATAAATTATCTATAAAGACCAGTAAACAGTAATAAAGTAGAAGTTAGTATTGGGTTTGATAACCATTTACTGTTTTAAAGTATCAGTAGTCTCAGGTACACTTATTCAGTTATATAATATTTTACATTCTTTACTGACAAACATTTTACGGTAACATTCAATTTTTTTTAAATGTTTGGAAACCTAAAATGTTCTTTTACTGACTCAATAATGCAGACATCATAAAATAAACCTCTAAGACATACTCTGCATTAATAAAAAAACGGGTGCCTAAGACTTTTGCACAGTACTGTATATTTACATGCCTGCTGTTTACATCATCTAAAATCCTGAATAACATGTCTTTGTGAGGACCTGAATGTTGCTGATGGTGAGAATCTGTCCATCTCTGTGTAGTACAACTCTGCTGTCCTCTAGGGGACGTCCATCCTTCATCCAGCTTACAGTGGGTGGAGGAACTCCATCAGCAACACACTCTAACTCCAAAATACCGTCCACCACCACCATCAGCTCCTCTCTTCTCAGAGAGCTGGATATCTTAGGAGGCTCTGAGAGAAACAAAGACACTTACAGATGTTCACATTTATTTAGCACCTTCTGCAGATCACACATGGAATGTCAGGAGCGGTAGAACAGAAGGTTCTAAGATGCACTCCTGCTTCTTCAAATGATTATGGTGATATATTGTTTAATCAAGCATCAGGATATCTTTTTGACATTGTACCTCTTACCTAACACTGTGAGGTTGAAGGTCTTGGTGCTGGTTCCAGCCTGGTTCTTTGCAGTGCAACTGTAAAGACCAGCGTCCTCAAGTTGAACGTCCAGCAGCCGGAAGCGAGTTTCTCCTCCATCATAAAGCATCATGTTCTGGTGGAGTGAGAGCGGCTCACTGTCCTTCATCCAGGTGAGGGTTGGAGGGGGAACACCATGAGCCTCACACACCAGCGTCACCACGGAGCCTCGAACTATCACAATGTGCTCCACTGGCTCAGTGTGCTCCACCATGGCAGGGTCTGAGGAACAGCAGAACACAGAAATGCAGATGGTTAAAGAGCAGCGGGATTAATGAGTCTGCGGCTAAAAGAAGAGAACCATAGAAAACAAACAAAGAGAACAATTACACACATTCAGTAAGTCTGTTATTAATGATGGTTAAAGTTACAAAACAAAGTCACTTAAAGGTATTGCTGTGGAGTAAAATATGTAACTGATGGAGATAAGATCCATGTCGTTTTATTACCTTCAACCTGCAGGTGGAATTTCTGTTCTGCAAATCCTGCTTTACTGCGAGCCACACAGGTGTAAAGTCCAGAGTCAGAGACTTGCACCGGGGAGATCCTGCACACACACACACACACACACACACATAGATAGATAGATAGAGAGATAGAGAGAGAGATAGAGAGAGAGATATGGCTCTGTCTGAGCTGATCTGACCTGAGGAGTGTGTGTGTGGAGTGCAGGTGTGTTCGGGGTGTGAGCTGCAGTGCATTTCCGTCTTTCAGCCAGGTGATCTGAGGAGGAGGAATGCCGACCGCACGACACTCCAGAGACACAACACCGTCATGAACAGCCTGAACATCCAGCGGGACGTCAGAGTGTTTCAGTATGGAGGGAGGGACTAAAGACACAGACACTGGCATTAATAATTAATAATAATAAGTAACAATTAATATTAATTAATAATAATAAATAACATTTAATTAATAACAATATTTTATATGTAATAGTTGATTATAAATAGTGGTTAATAAGTAAACACTCAAAAACATTATATATTAAACTGTGTGTGATTTTCAGCACCACTGAATATACTGTGTTATTAATTCACAATGAATACATACTAGTGTTCTAATGTTAAATTAATTATTCCCTCAACTACAACTCTATTGAACTGCGTAGGAATCTGGTGTCTGTGGTGTCTGTGGTACATACAGAGTTGGTGTTTTCTGTGTTTGTGGTAATGACTTGGTGTGTGAATGAAACAGAAACTGACCCAGCACAAACAGAGTGTAGATTTTGCTTTCCTGTCCAGCGGGACTGACGGCTAAACACGTGTATGTTCCAGCATCTTCCTCTTTCACACTCAGGAGTGTTAATGTGCTCCCATTTGCAGAGACGCTGTAACACACATTCACACTGCTTAACACATCACACCTGAGAGACTGACACTATGTATGTGTGTGTGTGTGTGTGTGTGTGTGTGTGTGTGTGTGTGTGTGTGTGTGTGTGTGATGTCAGTTACAGCGCCTCTTGTAATTGAAGGACCAGTTCATGAGAGCATCACACACCACACCAAACTTTCACACTCACTGCACATGCTCAGTGTTGTCGAGTTTCAGTCCATTTCTCATCCAAGTGAGCTGTGGAGTGGGCGTGCCCTCTGCATGACACTTTAAGGTCAGCTCCGCCCCCACCAGGGCACTGACATCAGATGGACCTGAATTCAAGATGGTGGGAGGCACTGGCACAAAAAGAGAGAGAAACAAGTGAGTACAAGCCAGGAGAGGAGGAGAGAAATAGACAGAGTAGAGAAATGGAGTGAAAGGTGGCGGTGTCATGGTGTAGTTACCCTGGATTGCGAGTGTGTAGTTTTTGTGTGTTTCTCCTTTGCTGTTGTGAGCAATGCAGGTATAAACACCACTGTGTGAAAGTTCCAGTGGACCTAAAGACAACACACTACCACTACCTACAC
>JAKKZM010000041.1:4958-14958 GCA_037576825.1 Pangasius krempfi | reverse complement strand
AGTTTCAAGCCTGCTGATCCAAGAAACCAGTGCATTAAAATCATACAACTGACCAGAATTACTCCACATTAAGGAAAATTGTTTGGGATATACAGCAAGCAAAACAAACTGTATGCCACCGGAGATGCTGCACTGACCACCCCCCAGCGGAATTACCATCCGCCCAGCAAGGCAACACAGGTATCGAAGGGAGAGAGAAAAAAACAGGGCAAGAGGGTCAGGATACGGACCAGGGTACAAGCTCTACCCAGTTTCTTTCTTAATTCAATTCAATTTTCTCACCAAATCCTTTGCCAGCTCCTGCTCACCGACCAACAAAATGGACAAAATTAGGATGAGGATCACCTCATATAACATGAACAGCTGTAGTAATAATGGAGACCTGGCTGGATGAAAATATCCTCAGCACTGCTATCAAGCTAGCAGGCTATGCTGTTCATTCCACAGACTGAACCAAGGACTCCAGTAAGACAAAAGGAGGGGGAATATGTATCTATAACAAAAATGGTTGATGGATGGCTACAGATATCATTGGAAAACCCTGACTTAAAATACTTCATGTTAAAGACTCTTTCTTCTACCTACTAAACTCATGTACATACCACCACACTCTAATGCTAAGCTAGCCCTTGCTACACAATGCCATTAACATCAGATGACTGCACACCAAGATGGAGTGGTTGTAGCAGAGGACTCTATCCACACAAACCTAAAAACATTCCTGTCTAAATTCCACGTGTGTACACGTCCCTTATGAGAGAAGGCAACATCTTCAGAGAGTGGAGTGCTTGGCCACTTTTTGTCCTAGGGCGCCCTCATGTCTGATCTCCGGACCTGCCTGATCCATCCTGATGGCCTACTGTTGTTTGGGGTTTTCGTCACCAGAGAATCACTTGTTGCTGCTGAGGATGGCCCCACATGGACAGCCTAAAGATCACCATGAGATTACCTTGGATGGTACCATTTAGAAATCATGAAGATGGCTGTGGATGTTCTTCCTTGGATAGCTGTAGGACTGCAATTGCTAAGAAGAGTTTGCACTCAAATCTCCATCACTGAACAGTTAATAACTTCAGTTTGATACAATAGACCTAAATTTAAAACTATAACGAATTCAGAAATGACTCTGATGCTCAAGTTCTTGTTAACACAATTAGCACTTTTTGACTATTACAGTATACAGTTATAGAGGAGAAATTGTTTGTAATCGCACTGTCACCCAGACTGAGATAAATTTATACATTTAAAATTTATATCTGGATTTCTGTAAAGCTGCTTTGTGACAATGTCCATTTTTTAAAAATGCTATACAAATAAATTTGAATTGAATTGAATTAACGTCTGGCTCTCCCTTTTAATTATGCTTTCACAGCTAGTTTTGCCAGAGTCCCTGCTTGCACTCTGCACACAATGTACATCTTCTTAAACCATTACAGTACAAGATCATACCTAATAATTTTATGAGTTTATATTATGAGTTTTATATTGAGAGATTATATGGTATTTGAGTAATAATTCTAATGACCTGTCACCACTGAACACAGTTCATATTACTGCAACAAAAATGGAGCGAGTCCTACCACGCAGTGATTGGTGGAAGGAGCTGTCCGTTACGGCTCCAGGACACAGTGGGGGCGGGGCTTCCCTCAACCTCACATGGCAGGATGACCTCTGCCCCCTCCTCCACCATCGTGTTAATGGCCTCAGTGTGCTCATGTGCTCCGAGGATACGGGGCTTTGCTGGAATCAAAAATAAAAGGTCAACTAATTGTTTGTCTGTCTATCTCTCTCTGTCTCTCTGTCTGTCTGTCTGTCTGTCTGTCTGTCTTTCAGCAGGTCTTACAGTGGACAGTGAGAGTGATCTCTCTGCGTGTTTCTCCAGCTGAGCTGCTCGCTGTGCAAATGTAACGTCCTGAATCTGCTGCAGTCGAGCTGAAGATCAACAAACTCCCGTCAGACTGCGGAGGAGAGGAAACAGCCTCATCGCCCTGAGAGAGAGAGAAAGAGAGATTTAATTATCATTGCATATTTGTACATCACTCCAGCCCTAATCCAGCTCCTATGTCCTGCATGTTCTCATTGCAGTGTTTTTGGTTCCTCAGTATTACAGCGTGATGACTTCACCAGCCTGACTTTAATCTAACACAGCAGTCCTCCTGTCTCTCCTCAGTAATCCATCATGTCCAACAACTCAGAGGAAAGAAAAATATCTTGGGACACAGAGAGTCAGAATAGAGAGAGAAAAAACAGCAAATCACATGAACTTCATGTATGTTAAAGGACACCATTCCAAGAAATAAAGAAAGAAAGAATTGACCAGCCTGAATACATATTTAGTGTACTGCTTATGGGCTCTGATCTGGATTAACTACTGTTGAATTTTGAGAGTATTAGGTGTAAAGTGTGTTAAATGTCAAGTGTGGTAAATGTTGAATGCATTAAGTGTTGAGCGGTCAGTGTGTTAGGTCTTGAGTGTGTTAAGTAGCCAGTGTGTTAAATTTTGAGTGTGTTAAATCCTGAGTGTGTCGAGTGTTTTAGTCGTGCAGTGTTTTAAGTGGTCACTGTGTCAGGTCCTGAGTGTGTTAATTGTGTTACCTTGGTCCAGGTTATGGATGGTTTTGGGATTCCAGTCGTTTCACATGGCAGAGAAACAGACACTCCTTCAGCAGCTTCATAATGAGCAGCAGCAGCCGAGATCACAGGAAGAGCTGCAGAACAAACCCATAACAGAACTCGGAACCCATATCAGAACCCATAACAGAACCCATAGCAGAACCCTAGATCTCTATAAAATGTGAAACATGTTCACTTTTTATTCTGCCTCAGTGTGTGTCCTGTTTCTCACTGTGGATCTGCAGCGTGACCATTACGTTCGCTGATCCTGCCACATTCACAGCAGTGCACAGGTATTTCCCAGCATCCTCTGTGGCAGCTCTCTTCATGTGCACACTGCCATCACTCCTGATGGAGATCCGCTCACCGCTCTGGACCTACAGGGTGCAAATATCACAGAACACATCAACTTGTTTCCACTCCCACCTGCAAACACACGCACACACACACACACACACACACACACACACACACCAGCAAGATGAGCTCAGAGTGTTAGAATGTACTCCTACCTTCTGTCCATTATGAGTCCAGATGATGTCAGTAAGTGGAGCTCCGTCCATCAGCACACACGGCAGAGTGACAGGCTCACCAACTACAGCTGTAACCTCAGATACACTATGATCTGTCATAGGGGGCGCTATATCAGCAATTTTACACACACACACATTATAGGGCATAGTTAGCATTATAGAGTCATAGAGACATGACAAGTGATAAATAAATTCAGAGTTAAATAAAAGTAATGTGTGTGTGTGTGTGTGTGTGAGTGAGAGAGAGAGATAGAGAGAGAGAGAGAGAGAGAGAAAGAGAGAGAGAGTCATAGACCTATGACAGTGAAGTGTGTGTGAGCTCGTCCAACTCCCGCAGTGCTCTGAGCCATACACTCGTACATTCCCTCATCTCTTACAGAAACATGAAGAATTTCCCATGACACTTTGGCAGCAGACCTACAATTACACAGAGAAATCATTTTAACACACACCAGCACAGACACACAGGTGAAGAGAAGGAGTGTGTGAGATGATACAAAACATTATTCATATTAGTAGTGGTAGCATTTTATTTATAAGCGCTTTAGTTAAGAATATTAATACAGCATTAATGCGTGTTCTCAAATGAATGCTAAAGTTTCTGACTCCCTTAAAGTCTGTCTCTGATCTTTGCTGATATTGTATATATACACACATACACATATATATACATATATATGAAATCCTCTCACTGGTAGTTGTTCTGGTGCCCCAGCATCTCTCCGTCTTTTCTGAAGGTGAGCGTGAAGGGAAGGTCACTCTGCACGCTGCACTCAATTAACACACTCTGCATTAACACCCCATGTAGGACAGTGGGCATCTCCACCACAGGAATGACTAAACATGAAAAAGTTTATAAAAAAAAAAAAAAAAAAAAAAAAGCAGGAGAAAGAGACATGAGGGAGAAAGTTCACATAGTCATATTTATTAACAAATTGAAGAAAGTAAAAAAACCACCAGTGAATGAGACAAATGAATAAAGAGAAGAGAAATGCTGGAAATCACCTGGAATAATGTTGGTGTATAAAACACTAGAGAGTCGATGGAAGTCAAATCCGCCTCCATCTTTTCCCCTGACTTTAATGAAGAAGCCTTCAGATGGAGTTTGCATCTCTGGCACACTCCACACTCCACTCACTCCTCCATCCAAAGGAACAGGAAGTGAAACACTGAGCAGATCCTCACCACGCTTTGACACTAACACCACACTACTGAGTACACCAGGAGGGCTCAAACCTGAACATTTCAAAAGTACGTGCACAGGAGCACCTGAGGAACCAAAAACAAACACACACACACACACACACACACACAGTGTTGGAAATGAAACACACCCACAGAGTGAGCTTCCTTCTGATGATCTTTCACCTTTGATGGGTCGTTCGCTGGTTCTGCTGAATTCAGTGCCAGCTGAAGTGGAGAAACCAGCTCTGAAGTCCAGGTTACTGACTCCAGTTACTCGGAGTGTGTGTCGCCCACTAGACGCTACCTACGCAAACATAACACACCTTACAGACACGTGTGTGTGAAGATTTTCAGTAATCCAGGTATTTCTCTGTGTGTAGCAGTACAAATGCTAGCTGGATGTTTTCTCATGTATCTGAGGTTCTCCATTGGAATTCCTCTACTACATCTGTAAACCAGCTACATTCCTTCAGGACAACAACGTCCATGTGCTGGACAGAGACAAACAGACACCACACTGGAACAAACCATTCTTGACCAGAGCAGACAGCAGAGTATTGACCAAGCCCACATTACTAGAACATGTTCTCTGTAAATAATAAATGCACCCCAGATCTCCTCGTCCAACATCAGCGCCTGACCTCACTAATGCTCTCGTAGCTGAATGAACACAAATCCCCACAGCCACACTCCAACATCTAGTGGAAAGCTTCCCAGAAGAGTGGAGTTCATTATGACAGCAAAGGGTGAAAAAATCTGGAATGTAATGTTCATGTTACAATATTGTAATGTGTGTAAATATTGTGATTAATGGCACGTGATGAGTTGGACTTGATGCAGTGATGCTAATCAAAAACATTATATTAATATTACAGACCTTCAGTGTCCACAGTCCAGAATGTGGGTTCTTCAGGTTCACCACTAGAACAGAGTTTGGGATGTTCAGCAGCTCTCTCAGTCCCTGTCTCTCACCAACAATACGACCTAAAACACCAATATTTACATCACTGACTGACATAAACATATTAAACACTACAGGAAGTACTGACACCCCCCACCACACACGCACGCACACACACACGCACACACACACACAGAGTTTATCAGGGCCATAAATGAGATCAGTTACCAAGCGGATCTCTGAGCTCGATGCGAGGTGTTGGACCACTCAGAGACACAGTCACCTCCTTAAGGCTGGGGTCAAAGGGCAACTCCCACTGTGTCTCCTGACCAATCTCATGGTCTGAAGAGAGCAAATGGACCTTCATGGCCCGTACGGTCTCCTCAACCCATTTCAGAACCTGAAAAAAACAAGACAACAACACAAGTCTCGCATATCACTGTGCTGAAATTACAGGTATTTAATCTCAGGAACAAATTGAGCTGAGCCTTTATTAACAAATGATATAAAAGCACAAAACCATATCAAATCATGCAAAATGTAAACAAAGGAAAAGGGTTAAACATTATCCAACCAGCGCTGTGATCGAGAGATAGTGTGTCTAGTGGCGAGTTAATACAGAAATTCAGACCTCAGAATTAACTACAGCGTTTGTCCAAAACAGAAGCGTGTCTCAGTCACGTCTGATTCTGACCTTCAGTTGAAAAGCCACTGAGCAGGATTTATATTTAACTCACTAACCTTAAATTCATATCTACACTTATGGTCTTTGGCAGACGCTCTTATCCAGAGTGACTTACGTTCATCTCATTTATAAAACCAAGCAGTTGAGGGTTAAAGGCCCAACAGTGGCAGATTGGCAGTGCTGGGACTTGAACTCATGACCTTCTGAGCAGAAGCCCAACGCCTTGACTGCTGAGCTACCACTGCCCCAGGGTTACAGCGATCCCTGACAACCCTGACAAATCAGACCCTCGGCCCTCAGAAGCTCACAGCTAAAGAGACATAAATAAATAAACCCAGGTTCAGTCACTATGAAAGAATTAAAAGATCAGACATGATGTAATCACTGCAGGTCATGTGACCCTGAAATTAGAGTCGGTGTGTAACAGAACAAAACCGCGTTCTTGTCTGAGTGAAGAACCACGCGCTAAATTACTTTTACGGCCATGAAGCTCTGACACACACAGAGCAGGACCAGCTGCAGACACACACATACCATATACATGTATCCATACTATTCACACACACGCACACATACACACGCGCACACACTCATACACACATGCACACACGCAGTCCTACACACATACACGCTCATAGGCACATGCACACACATGCGCACACATATACACACGCTACACACTCATACACACACCCTACACACTCCTATACACACGCTAAAGGGGTGGTGACAGTTTACTGATTCACTCTTACTGTAAACCTATTACACACCAAACATCTGAAATATCTGTGTGTACACTTACAGACACACACACACTCTCTCTCTCTCTATCTCTGCTGACAGCAGCTGCTTCCTCTTGGATTTTACAACTGGGAAAGCTGTAATGACGAACACATGTGCAGTCAGATCCCATGGAGAAACAGAGAGAAAGACAGAAGCAGAGAGAGACAGAGAGAGAGACAGATAGACAGGCAGGTCACATCTTAGTCTACCTCGTGTAACTGATCGACAACTTCATATATCATCACACAATTTTATGTCTCCATGTTTAAAGATCAGAGAAGAGTGTGTGTGTGTGTGTGTGTGTGTGTGTGTGTGTGTGTGTGTGTGTGAGAGAGAGTGCGAAATGCAGTGTGGATTTAAGAGATGATTTAACCACAGATGGTCACTGAAACTACATTAAACATGTCAACATTAAACAGCAGTGTGTGTGTGTGTGTGTGTGTGTGTGTGCGTGTGCGCACGCATTATGGATTATTATTTCTATCTCCTTTACCAAAGCTGACAAGCAAATTATTAAACCACAGTGAACTGCATCCCTGTGATTCATTCAGCACTTCTCTCACATCCAGGGTCACTCTGTAGGCTTAACTGGAGCTCCAGATGTGCAATTCACAGCTGGATTCACTTAACAAGTTCCTGTTACATTTATAAAACCCATGTAAAGGTTATTAACACTAATAAACTACTTAACACTAAAAAGCATGACAGAGACTTCAACTTATTCTAAATTCAGGAGTTCATAATGTTCACACTGATACACTTATCTGCTCTTTATACTGACCACAAACAGGTTAGCTCATTTACCTCACACACACACACGCACACACACACACCATATACACTTACCGTGAGTTGTAAACATTCTTTACCAGCAAATGCTTTTTACTCATGTTCTAGGTCAAAATTGACCCTTTTCAGGTCTCTGAAATGCCATTAAACTTTATATTTTTTATGAAACTTGATGACTTCTTCAACAATGATCATATGAACATGTAAAAATTAAGATGACCAATTTTATAAAGTCTCTATACCATTTGGGTGCAAAGATACTGTTCAAATTAGACCCTGTACCTCAGAGTGGCAATTCAGAATGTGGCAGAGTGGGCAGTCTCATGGGGAATACTGTCGTTTGCTTTCCATGCAAGTGCACACAAACACAGACACAAACATACATGTTGAAATCAGTTCAGAGCATCAGGAATTATTCTCTGATGAGGAAATGGAAGTGCAGCAAAATGCTGAAAGGGATACATTCACGTCAAAAATGCCCAAAGACCATGGTTCTCGTCTCCCTCTGGAAGACGATAGAATAGCATGTGGTTCTTCCTGAAACTGTTGCCACAAAGTTGGAAGCACACAATTGTATAGAATGTCTTTGTATTCTGCAGCATTTCCCTTCCCTGGGACTAAGAGGCCCAAATATGGCTCCATCATCTATAACAGCAACTGAAACCCCTAAAAATCTCTAAAATGTGTGTTTTGTAATGAAAACAAATGGTCTAATGCAAGGTAAAGAAGGTCATTATAGACAGTAAAATATAATAAATTAAGTTAATCTCTAAGTTGTTGATGGGTGAGTAGTTGGTAATTAGGGTCAAATGAATTGTAGAGTAAAATATGTTAATGGACTGTTTTGAGGTGATTTTGAAATACAGGGTCAAAACCGACCCATGAACATCAATGATGTAACTGAACTGCAAACATAAAGGAGGGTTAACATGTCACCTGAATCCACTGCCAAACGATTCAGCACATCAGTTCCAGCTTCATCAAACCAATGATTCACATGCATCCCAGGATCAGAGAACACTGTGTGTGTGTGTGTGTGTGTGTGTGTGTGTGTGTGTGTGTGTCCTACCTCATTAACTTGCTGTTTGTCCAGGTGGAAGATCTGTCCAGAGCTTGTGGCTGCAATTTCCTCGTACACTCTGTAACCGGGTTGAGAGCGATCACCACAATCTCCTGTTAAAACAAACACAACCTACACACAAACACACACACACATAGTGAGTGTGTGTATTACCCATAGCGCACTGTGAGCGGTGTATTTTCATCATGTCCTTCCAGGTGTTTATGGTATCCCATGATGCCATGCTGTTACCTGAGACTGCCGGAGCTGCACCAGCTGCAGCACTTCCTGCTTACGTCTGTAATCTTTAGCTCGAGCGTCTGTGAAAACGTAAATAAATGATCCAGGCAAAGAAACGTCCAGAGCGGAGTGTATCGCTCCAACACTCATCTCCGGACAGTCACCTCCCCCCTGGGAAACACACACACACAGACTTGTACACATTTAGACACACCTACCCATACATTTAGACTTTTAATACACACTTGAGCAGTTATATAAACACACATACACTTATATACACACACCCATACAAACTTATACACACTCATCTCTCATCTCCAAGCTGTCATCCCCTCTTTGTAACACACACACATACATACACACAGACACTTATACACACGCAAACCCACACATGCACACACACATAGAGTCCGATATTAAAGGTGGACTGACCTGGACGAAGAGCTCCTGAAGGTCGTGTTGAAACTGTTTGGGGTCACTGGTGATGGAAACAGGGCCGATGTCTAAAACACACATTGTTACATCAGCTCATTACATATTACAATATACTGTACATTCAAACATACATACATACATACATGTATATATTTTAAATCCTTGTTTCTGACTGGTTGAAGGTGTGTCTTTATATCTACTGTGTGTGTGTTTATTTATTTATCCCCCCTTCTCTCTTTCTCTCTCTTTTTTTCCTGTCTCACACCCGTTTCTTGTTGTTTTATGGTTAAGCGTCTCCAGGGTGTAAACACATTAAACACTACAGGAAGTACCGACACCCCCCACCCCCCACCACCCACCACCCACCACACACACACACACACACACACACACACACACACTACATCCCTGAGGGTGATAACACTTTGTAAAAGGGGGAAAAGAGGCGGTGTTTCCTGAGGGGGGAGGGGGGGAGGGGGCTTAATGATGGCAGTGTAATTACTTACCATGTGCTTCTCGTCTCTAACCCTAGGCTGTATTAGCATTAGCAATTTAGCTTCTATTCAACTGTTTACTTGAAACTGAAAAATACAGGTTTTTATTAAACTAATATTCAATCATCAACTACACTATATAGCCAAAAGTATGTGCACCCCTGACCATCATGCTCATATGTGCGTGTTGAACGTCTCATTGCAGATTTATTCCCCTGTGTGTGCTGTTATAATGAGCTCCACTCTTCTGGGAAGCTTTCCACTAGATGTTGGAGCGCG
>JAKKZM010000038.1:32994-44182 GCA_037576825.1 Pangasius krempfi | reverse complement strand
TGATTTCCAACAGAACTACAAGCAGCTCTTAAAGATCCCTGCAATGAGAGGATGACACCCAGGCATCAGAACTAAGAAGACATCACCAACATCACTTCCGTTAACATAACTCACAACAGAGATTACATCTGGACTTTCATTACACAACCTAATCACATCTTACTGCAGAACAAGGTGAAGACAATTACGGCGGATGAGGGCCTCTCCAGAGATCAGCTAAAGCAGATAAGGTTAACATCAAGAGCAGTTCTGGTAAGTTTAGACAGATTTGAGTTGATTATACAAGCTAGTCCAGTTTCACTTTACAGATAGAGTATTGGGTAAAAAAAAGGTCAACTAGTCTAGACATAGAGCTCTGTTTAAGTATCTAACAAGATGTCTGCAATCACCCAGGAACTTAATGTTTGTTCGGTACAGTATGCAGTTTACGCTTTAGCTGTATTGCTAATTGTATTTTTTTATTGTCATACATTGGTTCAGTTTTACTATTTTTTCTTGCAGTTTTTGAGATTTTTCATGTGCTCTTTTATTTATTTACTATCTTCATTGTAATTGTTATGTAAAATGTAATTTGTTATTATTACTATAGCATATTGTCTCTACTCACAGTAAAACTACTGGGGAAATTCACTGATCACAGCAGCTCACAGACAGTTAAAGTGCAGGTATTAAAGACTAACGATAGGAAGAAAGAAAAGTTAAAGCTATAACTATATATACACCTAAGGAATAATAAAAGAAATAGAATTATATAAAATTATAAAATATTGCACAATTCAACATCACTGTAATGTGGTGTTGTAAAGTCTGACAGCCACTGGTATGAATGACCTGTGGTAGCGCTCCTTCTTACACTGGGGGTGTAGCAGTCTGCTGCTGAAAGAGCTACACAGGGTCTCCACAGTCCCATACAGGGGGTGAGAGGTGTTGTTCATAATAGATGTCAGCTTGGCTAACATCCTCCTCTCACCCACCTCCTCCACAGAGTCCAGTGGGCAGCCCAGGACAGAGCTGGCTCTCCTAAACAGCTTGTTCAGTCTCTTCCTGTCCCGCTCTGTACTGCCTCCCACCCAGCAGACTACAGCGTAGAGAATTGCGGTGGCCACCACAGTTTCTGAAAATGTCTTTAATATTGTCCTGCACACTCCAAAGGACCCTAGCCTCCTCAGCAGGTGGAGGTGACTCTGGCCCTTCTTGTACAGAGCATCAGTGTTATCCAGTCAGTCCAGTCTGTTGTTTAAGTGAACATCTAGGTACTTGAACCTATCCACCAACTCAATGTCCAAGCCCTGGATGGTCACTGGTATATGGTGTGGTGTTCTTTTTCTCCAGAAGTCAATCACCATCTCCTTTGTCTTACTGGTGTTCAAGTGCAAGTGGTTACACTCACACCGGTCCACAAAGTCCTTGATGACATCCCTGTATTCTTGTTCATTCCCATCAGATACACATCCAACAATGGCTGTATCATCTGAGAACTTTTTGAGGTGGCAGATGTTACTGTTATAACTGAAGTCCGAGGTGTACAGTGTGAAAAGGAACGGGGAGAGCACCGTGCCCTGGGGAGCCCTGGTGTTGCAGACTACCACCTCAGACACACAGTTACGCAACCTTACATACTGTGGTCTGTTGGTGAGGTAGTTGATTGTCCATGCACCCAGGTGATCATCCACCCCCTAGCGCTCCAGCTTCCTACGCAGCAGTGCTGGCTGTATCTCCCAGTGGTCTCCAGGTGAGTCAGTGCCCGGTGCAGCAGGTAGATCACTGCGTCGTCCACACCGATGCCAGGCCGATATGCAAACTGCAGTGGGTTGAGCACTTTGCTCACTAAGGAACAGAGGTGACAGAGGATGGTCCTCTCCATGGTCTTCATCAGGTGGGAGGTTAAGGCAACAGGTCTGAAGTGGTTCAGCTCCTTGGGGTATGCAGTCTTTGGTACTGGAACCACAAAGGAAATAGGGTGGGAGAGGGAGAACGCTGGGTGGGAGACGATCTTTCCTGATCTTTCAAATTTTGTGTTTGATTTGTTTGTTTAAATGCAAGTTTGGTTGGTGGGTCCCTCCCTCTAATTATCTTGTAGCTCAACTCTCTAGGGTGTTCTTAGGGAGACTGTTACAAGTTATTTAGATGCGAGAACAACTGGTATATTGTGGCCCGACCCAGACATATGATCTGTGGGAGAGCTAAGTCAGGTGAGTTCACATAATTTTATCTTAGTCTGCAGCACACTAAGAGTCCTGAGTGCTGGCCTCATAAGATTTCACAGATTATTTAGAGAGAAAATGTACTATCCTCTCAGAGGTACCAACAGTTATCCATAGCATTTACAATTTTGACCCCTTGCTACGGAGATACAGTAGACTGAAATTTTCTGCCTTTTTCACATAAAGTAGCGATCAGACCAAACTGGAATAAAACTCACCTGTTTGAGTTTTTATATATATATATATGTATGTGTGTGTGTGTGTATGTATGTGTGTGTATGTATATATATATATATATATATATGACAGACACTGGTGTAACTTTTAACTTTGATCTGTAAAAAAAAAATTGTAGTAGCTGCTAGATAAGCAGCAGTTACACTGAACTTTTGCCTTGCTTGCTATTGTTTGGCACACAAAGTTGTAACTAAAAATATAACTAAAGGCTGTCAAATGTAGGTTGTCTTGCCAACCTATGACACCAGGTTCTACACCACCACAACGGATTAGAAACGAAGCAATCAAGATGTGATTGAAGTGTAGACTTTCAACTTTAATTCAAGGCATTTAACAATATTGCAGGAACCATTTACAGCGAACCTGTATGTAGGTTGTCTGGTCAACCTAAATTTGCTAGGTTTTTGTGGTAATATTTTTTGGGGGGAGGAGTTGGCCTTTTTTTCCTCTGGCTTCTTGTTAGTCCTTTATATTTATACTTTATATATTTATACTTTTACTTATACTTTATAGTCCTTTATGTTTTCAATTTATTACACACACAAAACACCATAGCCGTGTTTCGGAGTGGTAAACAGTGTTGATGTGGCGTATCAGTTGGCTGGTTTTGGGAGGTGTATTGAGATTGTATTACGCGTATGACTAGCTTGACGTTATATTGTAACAAGCACAGTCTTAAATTTCATTGTGTGCTTGGGGTGGCGTTGAAGTCTTTTTTTTTTTTTTGTCAGTCAATTCAAACTTTTTTGTCCCTGTAATTAACTAGCTTTTTGTCCTTGTAATTATCTCTTTGTTGATTTACTGTTTCAAGTTGTGTTGAAGGGATTTTGTTTCTAAATAGTAGTTGCATTTCTACAGTAAACAAGAAGTTTACTAGAGGAGGTTAGAGTTTAGGAGGTTTTTTGGGATCTGGCTTTGAACTTTTCCATAGTAGTCTGTGAATAAAACAGAATTACTGGTCATGTGGTGCTTTTATGCCTCTAAACTCTAAGGGAGCTTTCACAGCTGTGTATTCATTTGCCAGGTCTAAATCTGAATGAAATTGCTAAATTTGGTTTGTATGCTATTTTGTTTGGTTTCATTTCACATGGCACATTAGCGAGAGGTAAATAAATGATTGATTTAGACATTTAACTAGTTTACAACGTTTTGCGAATACATCCATCATGTGTACTCAACTTGACCGTAATAGCAGAAAGCATGTGTCTGATCAGCACATTTAGCTTTTTAATCTCGCTACATTAGTTTTTTTTTAATGAGATTAAATTATTCCCAACTCAGAAAACATCATCAAAGTGTAATTTTTAGTCACTCAGCCTTTCATATTTTCACCCAAGGATGCTCTGGTTGATGAAAATAACAAAATGCACACATTATCCATCAGTATAATGAATTGATTCATCTTTTAATATTACCCATATTAAACACTGTTTTAAGAACACAAGAAATAAAGGTTTTCATCTTCGCTAACTGTCTGGCAAATATTAAACTCTGAGCATTACTGAGGTAAATTCCTGTTCTGAATATAACACAGTCTAACACAAACAGGCATGTGCAGAGCATACACAGATTCTGATAGTAATCAGATAGGTTTACATGGCTATTTTTCTTCTAATTAATGGATTATTAAATGATTACACTCCTCTTTCATTTGGATAGAAATTTCATTCAGATTGGCCTTGTCCTTTGGCTCGTTTTTTTGCCTCATAACTAAGTTTAGCAGCTCATATCTACAAAACATGTCCCCAAAACAAAGCATGTTTGGTTTATGTCCTGTAGTCAAGGCTGATTCAAGGTCAAAGCACTTTGCCACAGCACTGATGCTTTCTAATCGGTTATTTTAGTCCATATCTAAGTGAAATTGTGTTCAACTGCCTAAACAAACCCCACCAGGGTTCCATTAAACGCTGTATATGTGAAAGCAATTCATATACTGGCTATTGGTAATAAAAATATCCATTATACTTATACTGTAAACTCTGGAATTATTGGCACTCTATATGAAAACAAGCAAATGACTGATATTTTGAGAGTAAACAGTGGAAAAGCCATATGTTTTCTTTAAAACATTGGCTTCACTAGTTTATCAGCACTCTTACATGTGGGTGGGGATTTTTGTTAGATCGTAGATCAAACAAGCTTTCTCAGAATAGTGTGTGTGTGGGGGGGCTGATCAACTCCATAATAATCAAATAATTAATCAATAATATTGATCAATTAATCAATATTGATCATCTTGTTACAATGGCACCCTTCAATCAGTTCTCGAAGTTGATGTGTTGGAAGCAGGAAAAATGGGCAAGTGTAAGGATCTGTGCAACTTTGTCAAGGGCAAATTGTGATGGCTAGACAACTAGGTCAGGCCTTGAATTAAAGCTGGAAGTCTACATTTCAGTCACATCTTGATTGCTTCATTTCAAATCCATTGTGGTGGTGTACAGAGGTCAAATTATGAAAATTGTCACTGTCCAAATACTTATGGACCTGTGTGTGTGTGTGTGTGTGTGTGTGTGTGTGTGCGCCCCAATCAGCCATAACATTAAAACCACTGACAGGTGAAGTGAATAACATTGATATATTAGGCAGCAACTGAACAGTCAGTTCTTGAAGTTGATGTGTTGCAAACAGGAAAAATGGTCAAGAGTAAGGATCAGAGCAACTTCAACAAGGGCCAAATTGTGATGGCTAGACAACTAGATCAGAGCATCTCCAAAACATCAGGTCTTGTTGGGTGTTCCCGGTATACAGTGGTTAAACTTTTGGTACCTACCAAAAGTGGTCCAAGGAAGGACAACCTGTGAACTGGCGACAGAGTCATGGGCATCCAAGGCTCACTGATGCACATGGGGAGCTAAGGCAAGCTATATAGTTATGCCTTGCAGAATCTGCAAAATGTTAATAATAACTGAATTTAAACAAATGAACCAGTTCCAAAGTTTACATATGCTTGATTTTTAATACTGTGTGTTGTTACCTGGATGATCAGTGACTGTTTCTATTTTTTGTGATAGTTGTTCATGTTTGACCTGAGCAGTTAAACTACCCACTGTTCTTCAGAAAAATTCTCCAAATACGGCACATTCTTTGATTTTAGAGCATCTTCTGCATATTTGACCCCTTTCCAACAGTGGCTATATGATGTTATATTCCATCTTTTCATACTGAGTACAACTGAGGAACTCATACACAACTATTACAAAAGGTGCAAACATTCACTGATGCTCAAGAAGGCAACACACTACATTAAGAGCCAGGGGGATGTAAACTTTTGAACAGGATGATCAGTGTAAATTTTGTTATTCTTTTGTTTAAAGATCTTTTTTTTTTTTTCATTTAGTACTGCCATTCAGAAGCTGCATAAGATAGTTATATGTTTCCCTGTGTGAAATAGCTTATTCAGGGCAGTATTAAATAAAACACAAAATGCAATTTTTTTATTTTAAATTATTGACATTTTGCAGATTCTGCAAGGTATATATAAACTTATGACTAAAACTGTATATTCAGAACATTTAGAATGTTGTCTAATTAAAAAAAACAAAAAAAAAACAGACCTTAATAATTCATGGCTAATTCACTCCCTTTACTCCCTCAAGTCACATAATCAGAAAGAGTGGAAACAAGCAGCTGTTGAGGATGGAAAAAAAAAATCTGGTTTAATAGGGTGTAAACTGCTCTTTTTCACAGAATTGATTATGTACTTCAAAGACTAGTTTCCGTTCAGCCAAATTGGCATTACTGAGAATTACATTATTAGAATTAAACAGAATACAACTTTCTTAGAAGAGCAGAGAGTATCAAAGATGTAGAAATTGTGTTGTGTACAAGATTGGTAAGCATTACAACAATGATGTGAGCAGCTGTCTAAGTTGCCTGGCTGCTAAACACTACAAACTATAGCCTGTAAATTGCCACAGTATTGAATCAGCACCACTGTAGCCCAGTAAAAACTAAAGGTGGTAAGTTACAAGTCATGATTTATACATTTTTGCCTTTAGGAAACATTTTATTCCAGGCCAATGCAAAAAAGACATTTGATCTGCTGTAAGGTGAACATAAAAAGCAACAAAACCACAACACTGAGCAATAGACGAAAAGTCATATGATCTAGACTAGTGTGATGGCCTTGTCTCATGAGGTATAGAATATTTATAGATAATTCTAGAGAATAGTATCGTCAGATGGCCTATGTTGGGTGGTTTCCTGTTCCTTCCTTTCATTTTAGTTTTCATTATTTTATTTTATTTTTATTATTGTGAACAGGTCCTTCTATAATAGAATAATGAAAGATATTAAGGTGTTGTATAGAGAAGTAAAACTTTTAAAATTAAAAATAAAATAGAAAAGGCATGCTCAAAACCAAATTATCTACAAAATTATTTAAGGAACTTGAATATGGGCTTGACTGAAAAATATTTTCATTTCAAATATTCCTGTTACATCTAATGTAGCCTCTTTCTCACATTTACTGTTTTCATGCTTACCTAAGGCTACTTTAACCATGGACACCTCCATGTCTGTCTTGTTAGCAACAGGCTAGCCAGCTAACTGATAAGTAATGTATATATTTACCTCCTCGAAACAGTGAACTGTGTAGTCAGTGCTATAGATTTAACAGATGAATATATCTGCATGTTGATTGATCTAAAGCAAATGCTTCTACTTCTTATAACACAACAGATTCGGAAGACTGAAAACATGGAGAATATCAGTAATACACTGTCTGTGTGTCACAAGACAGAAGGCATGGGTTATGCCTGTAACAGGCAGTTGCTTTAAGATTACACAAGAAGCCCGGCTTACACTAAAATTTCATTAAAATGTGGCAGTGAAGTATCAACATTATTCATCAATCCTGGTGAAATTCAATATTTCAATGATTCAAATGATTGAATATCTCACTGCAATTTTTAGTGGACAGCACACCGTGTGTGAAAATTTCCATTGGAACCACCAACACAGCACTGATAGACAGTGGATTCATGCACACTGTGTTTTAATAGGAGGAAAGATTAACGCTGATTGAACAACAGGCTTTCAACACGTCAGTTTATCCCAAGTGTGGATGGGTGTTTTGGCATGAAATGGCAGGCACTACTAATGCCGAACTGATTTTAGAAAAGTCTTTTGATGCTCATACTTATGAGGAGAGACTGAAAATTAAAGAAGAGGTCAGACCAATGCCCAATATTTTAATCCAAAAGTCAGGGAGCAAAAAAAAGATCCTTTCAGCTGTCTTGGTACAGTAAAATTGATTGGCTGTGTTTATTATTAGTCTTCGATTATGTGGGGCATCTGTCCCTATGAATGGGCTTTTATTATAGAAACGGTACTGTTAGAACAAGCGCAATAATATACATCTGTCATTCATGTTCCATGCATGCACACACATCATCCCCTTTGCTGTACAATGAAGACATTTGGGTTTGAGATGAAAAGATGAATATGAGATGATAGAACAGAATGTCAGCTTGGAATGTCCTGAAAAAGAAAGAATTGAATTGAGGGGATTTCAGAGGGGATTGTAGACTTTTTAGGAAGAAACTTATTTAAGATTCTCTGCATATGGTGTTTTGAGTTCAGCATATGTTATCTTGGGATTTATGGGAAACTTTGACTCTGCAATGCAGATTAAATTCAAACTGTAACATTTTTGGGTTTTACCACCTGGCAAATATGGTCTACCAGCTTGGCCTGTGGTTATGGCAGTTAACGTACTTTTGTTTAACTGTAATCAGTAGAGGTGGTGTGTGGGAGGCATACCCAGATATCATTTAACCAGGGTTTCAGTTAAATTTCCAGCCAAACTGCATCTCAAAAATCAAACAAAAGACCTGACACTACTACACATTGTTCTACTTTTTTCCTCAGCCTTTGTGTGCGATATAAGTTTACCATGATGTATACATATTTCTGGTGTACAGACATTCCCTCTCCTAATCTTTCCATTATATCTTAAAATAGTAATACTTCTGGACAACCTTTTGCCTTTGTTTATGGACATTTGTTATATTTAATTCAGACCATGTGCTACAAGATCTTGGCAGCAACGGGTGCTCCTCCTCCAGTGAAAATGTTTATAGCGTGAGAATGGAGCAGTGTGATTCTTTCCCCAGTGGATTGCTGTATAGCTATGCTTGTTGCATTCTCTATTTTTGACCACTAGGTACAATATTAACTCTTTCAAAGGTGATCAAATCAACAAAACATCTGTCAAGAAGCAAAATGTTTTTTTTGTTTGTTTGTTTGTTTTTTATTTATTTATTTTCACAGTTGTTGGTCACTCAAAAGAGAATTAGTATTTCAGTGGAATTTAAATGTTATGCCTGAGGACATTTATAACAAGATTAACATTTTTTGAATGGCTGATTATAAATAGTCTGTGGCTAGCCCACATGCACCACTGGATGAACTGCCACAGTCTACACATATCAGCTCCATACAGCTGAATATGTAGCCATGCATAGCTTAAAGAGGCATGGTCAGGGTCCAGCAGGTGTTTCCTCTGAAAGAGCTGATAAAAAAAAAAAAAAGAAAAAAAAAGGGATTCCGGTATTTTAGGGGATTTCTTTTTTCCTGTGTACTTGAGCTGGTTATATATAGGGACAATACAGTTTTTAGATTGAATGGCCTTAGTATTATAACCTTCTATTTCCCATTTATTCTTAACCCAAATAATATGTTGTAATACTATATGCATTTGTTTTCTAAATAGCTTTCAGTGAAGGACTTGCAACATTATTTCACTGGGTATTGTCACACTTTTTTTTTTTTTACAAAAATGCATGTGTGGACAATATGTGTGCAAGTGACAAAGACTGCGGTCCTCTCAAAGCTAGCATATTAACAACTTCTGCTTGTGTGAAAAACATCTTTAAGATGTCACAGTGTTTGTTAACTTACCATACTGCCATTGTATAATATATAGTCAAATATATTATAATTGATATTATTAGAGTTTATTTTCTTATTAACACTTAACTCAAACTCTCATATTTATTTCTGTCTCTGCAACAATCTCACACTGGTTCCTGTTCAGTTCTGTAGTAAACACTTCTACAGCAATTTATCAACTCGCTTTGAATAAAAGCCTATGCCAAAATGCAAAACAAATGCAAATTATGCAATGGTTCATTGGTGCCATATCGAGTGCTACGTTTAGCATTCAAATTATATGCAAATTTTATGGCAGCTTCACAGACTTCTGAAACCCTAATAGATTTTGAGGACAGATACCACTTCACAAAAAACATCTGTGTGATAGATTATTGGACAAGATCTTGCACACAAATGTGTACAAAAATACGTACCAAACCTGTACCAAGCCAGGCACCAACTGATCTGTGCAATAGTGATAAATTCAGGTTCTTTTGAATCAGCCAATTTGTTTGGTTCAGCTGACCAAAGAGTGAGCTTTTTTGGCTTCCAATCTGCTCACAGGCATAAAAACGTTTGCAGTAGTATAACAAATAACTTATTGTTGCCTGCCTACCACTTAATTAGTCAACAAAATTTTACTTTACCCTCTAATAAAACAATGTAATTATATTAAAGTGTAGAGTACATTTTCAATTAAGCATGTAATCATTGTTATACTATTAACTGGTTCACTCAAAGTGGTGATACTGTTCTCTATAGAGGATGAGAATTTCTCAATTTCACCATATGGATTCAAGTATATCTGTACAATCACTTCCTTTTACCCAATGGATTAACCTGTCTATAGACAGCAGAGCTTCAGTATGGTGCTCCCTGAAGCACATGAATAGCAGACTGAAAGGCATTTCCACATATCAATTGAGAGCTCTCACTTGGAAAAACATGAATTTCTGTGTGACTGACTGTCACAGCCTGTCAGACAGTGGCCCTGGATTTAATACTGATCCTCACTTTAGCCGATACCACGCAAGTAAAATGTGCTTAAGTTCAGAATTGCATGTAACTGGAACACACCTCTTTTAATCCTGTGAGGATTGCAAGAGATCGCAAAAATGATGCAAATGTTGTGCAAACCACATATTAAGATGGATTTAAGTTTTATGCAAAATGTGACCAGTTAATCACAGAGATGTTGAAATGATGGCTGTGAGCCTGCAGCTTCTACAAAGACTAGTTATGTGATGAAATAATCTATTTACATAAGCAAATTCTCACAATTATCAATTCCTTCTTGACTTGAACCCGGTGTGTTGGGAGTGAGGAAACCTGTGGGTGTTGAGTCTCCAAGACTAGCTGAAAACCCGTCTGTTTAATAAATGCACTATCTGTTTTTCCATCTATTTAATAAATGCATTAGTGTAAGTAGTCTGGGAATCTTTCTTTGCCCTACTGTATCAGCCATCTGTTGCTCTGTTATTCAGTGGGTGCTGTAACAAATTAGATTCTCTGGTATTTGGTGTATACTGTATTAGACCGATAAATGTAGACTGGCAGTTGTGATAAGGGAGGGCCAAAGGGTGTGTGGTTATCTGTATACTCAAACAGCCACAGAGACCTGCTGTGAAGACGAGATAAAAATAAAACAGTTGAGCAGTTGTGGCCATATGAAGGGGGGGGGAATAATTAGATATACACTACACCAAAAGTGTGGACATCTGGCCATCACACCCACATGTGCTTGTTGAGCATTCCATTCCAGATTTAATCCCCCTTTGCTGTTATAATAACCTCCACTCTTTGAAGTGTGGCTGTGGGTATTTGTGATCATTCAGCCACAAGAGCATTAGTGAGGTCAGGCACTGATGTCG
>JAKKZM010000038.1:7747-22790 GCA_037576825.1 Pangasius krempfi | reverse complement strand
ATCCACCTTTCTGCTTGTGTTACACCCAGTACACCTGATTCATCTCCTTAACAGCTTGATTCTGAGCTGATGAGGTGTGTCAGGAATTAGGAAACCTTGCATTTGTGCGTGACTGCCGTTTATTCTGAAGTGACACTGGGGATTTTAAAGGGGAAACTGCTGCTGTAATCAAAAAGACTTTCCAGTGAGGTGGCTTATGAGAGGACTCCTATTCACAATATGCTCATACTGAATAGTCTTTCAACATGTTTAATGTTGTTTGCCCTTATAGAATGAATTATGGAAGAAGAATAATTTATAATCCCAGCATTGGGTGTCACCCAGATGAGGATGGGTTCCTTTTTGTGTCTGGTTCCTCACAAGGTTTGTTCCTCTTGCCATCTGCCATCCACTTTATTTATAGAGCACATTTTAAACAGTGCCTGTTGAGCAAAGTGCTGTACAAAGTGCTATATAAAAAATGAATGATGGACACTTTGCTTCCAAGATAATTGCCATGACAACTGGTGAATATACCTGTACCATGTAAGCTCCATGGTATAGGTTCAGCTAAGGTTACATATAGTTATTGTATTTGTACAAACTTAGAGTGAGTCGATTGTAATTAAAATGAAACAAGTAATGTTGTAGGGAGGTCTCTGCTGCCATGTCTGTCTGTTCATTACTAAATACAGGTTTATATGACCATAGAATTGCTATGGTTTTGAAAAATGATGAAGTGTGTTTCACATGGTTCAAAAAAGTTCAGTTCATCTATGGCACTTTGAATAGGCTCTCTGAAACAACATGAGGAAGAAACCTTGAGAAGAACCAAACTCAAAAGGGAACCTATCCTCTTCTGAGTGACGCCTGACAGTGCGATTATAAATCATTACATTATACAGGCGTAGAAGAATAAAGGCAAATATTACTAAGTGTGTTGAAATGATCATAAAGTCTGGTCTTTGGAGGAAGAAGAACATAGTCATGATCAGCAACCCATGTGAGTGGGTCTTCTTTGGGTTGAGAAATCCACTAGCAAATATTAAGTACTTAAGTATATATATATTAAGTAAAAAGTATTAATTCCATATCAAATTCTTGTTGGATTTAAATGCAGAGTTGCTTTGAAATACTCTACAGTATAGAGAGTGTGAAGACTCACCTCAATTGCATCTTCTTCAGTATGGATCTTTCTTCCTGTCAGGAGCCTTTCAGAAGAAAAAACAAAACAAACAAAACCAAAACCATTTATCTTCATGAGAAGATGCAACTGTAACTGTCATATTTTCATAGCTGTGCCACACTGGAATAATCACACTAAAAAAAATCATTTATAAATGCTGCTTTTTCACAAAAGCCTCCCCCTCAGGATGGGCGTATACAGTATTTACTGAAGCTTTTAGAAACAGTGGGATGTCTAGAGAATTACAGCTAAATGCACAAACCACCGCTCTCACACATTACTCTCCATATCAAATAATGCAGCTCCATAATAACTGCACAACAGAATTATTTTATGAGTTTATTTAGTTGTTTGTGTAGACTGGTTAATTAGTCTGTTTCTATGTAATGATAATTATTAATAACCCAAACAGCAGTCACACTTGAGTCTAATTGTTGAATTAATTCTTTGTCTTTATAGGTATAAATTATTGGATGAAAGTCTGTTGCCAAACCGGCTCTTTGCAGAGAAGTTTGAAGACCACTGAAGTAAAGTGTAAGCATTAATTTGAGCATAAAGTCTAATGTGACCATAAACATCAAGTGATTCAACCGGGTGAGTTGCTGCCAACTGTAAATTGCACATTGTAGGCCTGGCATAAAAGCTCCTGAGTCAGAAGCTGAGATAAGTGCACTCACTCAGCCTCAAAGTGGTTGGGTGTAATGATGTCGGACACTGGCACCACTTTATCCCTGTACACAGGCAGCAGGGCTTCTGGAACGTACTACAAATAGGACAAAAAAAACAAGATGTACAAATGTACAGCAGGATAATAACTCCACACTTGAGTGGGGGGCAACACTGCACAGGTCAGTGTTTTTTCTTTCTCCTTTACATCTACTAAAATCAATTCATTACGTTCTCATATCTATTTTTAAATGTGCTTGATTCCTTTCTTCGCATCTCAGCTCCTCACTCTGAGAATATGAGAAAAGGATGCAATAAAAAGAAAGAAGGCCAGAGGAATTTGCCAAATGACACGTCACTGAAGGGTCACTTTAAAGCGACGTCACCTTTTGTTTACTCGCTGACCAGCTGGATCACCTGACGCAAGGCATAACACGTCTATCTGTGTATATGCACAACATGGTGCAGTTACACAGCAGTGAACACCAATCAGAACATACCTGCATGTGTATATGCTTATGCAGTGATGTTTTAGTCTGATTCTATATGTTGTCCTATTCAGGGTGGATTATTGCCTTGTGGATTCCTGGGACAGGCTCCAGGTCCACCACTATTTTGACCAGGATAAAGTGCTTGCTGAAGATAAATGAATAAAGTATTTGAAATATGAAATATTCTGTATGGGTTTTTTTTTTTTTTTTTTAAAAGATAAATCAGACACATTTTAACTGACTTTTTACTGACTGTTTTCTTAATTACTTTATTTTAGTGTTTTTTTTTTTTTTATGTTATTTACAGGAATTTGTTTTGGGATTGGGAGCTTATATTACACACTACAATACAAAGATGCTCAGTTAGGAAGCACCGGTGTATACAGAATTTAGAAGACTTCAATAGTTTGGACGGAAAAAAAATATTTACAATATTTTTTCCATTTGCTCTCAATGCTTTTTTCCCCCCTCCATACTATTCCAATCAACAGAAAAGAATGATGAGCTGTGCAGCACTGTAGACCTCCTGGAGTGGAAATGGGCGCTCCTGCTGTAAACTAACAGCATGTATATAAACATAAAACACAGGATGTTTTGCAAAAATGAAATACTATGAGTGAAAACAGAATCCACATTAGCCACTTACAATAAGTACAATTTGATGAATTGAGTATGTTTATTTAAAAAAAAAAAAAAAAGTGATGGCGTGAAATGAATGAAATGGTTCTTTAGGCTACTCACCATTGATCCGTTATCTCCCATGACAGGATCACATACTGAAAAACAACAGAAACATGTTTAAATATTAACTCACTCATCTCAGTGAAGCTTGGTCAAAACAATACTCTATTCATATCAGTGCCTTTATCAGTGCATCAATGCATCAGTGTGTGATACGTCCTGAAAAACACATAACCACGTATCCAAAGCTTTGTTTCAGCACACAACCACTTGACTGCTTTGGGCCCTGTTGTGCATTTAGAGATTTGTAGGAATTAGTGATTTGTGTGAATTAGTAATATGAAGATATTACGTAGTTATGGAAGCAGCAAAGAAACTAGCAAGTTCTTAAGTTTGGGGAGACACTCATAACAAAAAAGATTTTCTATGTACTTATCTCATGAATGTATTAATCTCACTGGCAAAATCAACAAGCACATTCAAATCCTCTGATTTTACAGTTCAGATCAGCCCACATGAGCCTTGCCTATGAAGTAGTAGTGATGGACTAGGGCTGGGTTAAATGTAAATCAGAATCAGAATGAGCTTTATTACCAGGTATGTTTACCCATACGAGGAATTTGTTTTAGTGACGGAAGCTCCACAGTGCAACAGAATGACAAGACAAGAAACAGATAATAAAAAGAATAATATACAAATATACAAATGACTACGTTTATGTGTGTTTGTCAATTTACTATAAATAGATGTTACCTATTCTTGTTTTTTTTCTTTTATAAAGCATTATTTAGTGTTACCATTTGCCATTGCATTGGTTAAAACCTTTTTTTAAAGTACTGGAATGTACAGTAGTTTACCATCTTTACTTCATGCGTTTGACCACCAGATGCCACTAGATTGCACTGTGTTGAAAAGCTTCTAGTCTTTTCTCAAAACAGTTTGGAGCAAAGCAGAAAGTTTCATTTTGCCCTCACTAACAAACGTCTCTTCTTATAAAGATTTTAAAAAGACAGCTCAATAATAAGACAAATAAAATGTATGAATACATGTGATACAAGACCAATCACAACAGTCTGTGTTTTCTCATGTAAGATGCCAAAGGAAGGAAGAAATAACAATGATGATAAGCCTTGTCTCATTTTGGGAGTCATTTTAAATCTTGGAAATTTTGGCCCCTACCGTATACAAGCCTGGCGTTAGCACTCTTCAGCTCCTGCACAATGTCCACCACCATCTCGAGGAAAGACACATCCCTGGAGTAACCTAGTCATTAGAAGATACTGTTAAAGAGACAAGAACTGTGCTAACTTAATGATAAGTGATAACTCCTACAGAATTTACAGTCACATTGACATTTTTAGAAGTATTCAAGCTTTGAGGAAAAGTTTGAAAGACCAGAAAAAAGCTATGCATGATTTGCAACATCACAATCTCGCCCTCTGTGCTTTGTGCAACAAGTGCCATGTGTTTTTGCTCTTTTTATTTTTATTTTTTTATATCGGATCCTTCCTTGATTGTGTTCACCTGTTCTATATTTCACTAGTTTGTATACTTAAACCCTGTGTGTTTTCCTGTATGCTTCTGAAGATCTGTTTATTCCGAGTTCTGAGTCTGCTGGTTTGTTTATTCCATCATGTCTGGTTCTTGAGTATTTGTCCAGTTTTCAGCAATTATTCCAATAATATTCCAACAATTAGCCTCAGTAAAGAAACTAAACTGTCCTTTCTTTCCACAAGGGGGTGTTTTTTTTTGTTTGTTTGTTTGGGTTTTTTTTAGCTTTTTTTAACCTACACCATGTTTTAGTTGCATATTCAAACAGCTGAATGACGGTGTACCAGTGAATTCATGTACCTGTAAGCACATAGTCATAATGGTTGACTTTGTTGAGTTTGATTCCTTCATAAAGGACGTGTAGCTCATCGGCAGTCAGCACTTGTCCTTTCCAGTGCTTGTAACCTAGCCAAAAAAAAAAAAAAGACAGACAGAAGACAGTCAGCACTGAGTTCTTCATACCCAATGTAAGGCTGTACTAGGTAGCATCTAGAGCTGAATCCATGTTTTATTTTCACAAGCTAATCAAATCCACATGGAGAAAAGTCCCATCTTACATTATTCCCACCCTCGGGTTGTTTCCCCTGGATCTATTTCACATCATACATCATGGAAGAAAACTGTGTTTGAATATGGGTTCGGAAAGAATAAAGTGGACTGGTAGCCTGTTTAAAAAAAAAAAAAAAAAAAAAAAAAAAGCAGTTTCTACTATTTTTTAATCTATGAAAAAAATATATTCTATACTATTCTGGTAGAGTGACTTGTTTGCCATGCATCATTCTTTGCCATGCATCATTTGCACCCATTTGGGAGAAGGGAAAGTGAATTTGTTAAACAAAAATGTACTTTTTATGCCCTAATTTACTTGCTCATAGAACATCTACAGAAAGAACTGCTGTCTATACCTTTTGCTTTACTCTGCTTAGCTAATAAACAAGCTACTGTGTGACTCAAAAAGAAAGGCAAAGAAGTCCAGTGACTGCATGAACACAACTGGTATGAGCTTAGCTCTCCATCAGACATTCCCAAGGATTAATCCTCTGTGTGCCGTGAAAGCCCAGCCCATTCTTAAAGGAATGAGAAATCAGATTAATGCTAAATGCTCTTTAACTTAACATATTTTGACAGCCCACCTAGTGTTTCTTTCCACAATGTCTTTTAAGTATTTTACACATTAAGGGAGCTACGTGTGTTTTTAACAAGACTTTGACACATTTTGAACAAAGTGAACAACATATGAGCAAAGAAAATTACAAACAGATGGTAACAGTGGCACAGCATGTGTCTGAATGTAACCTCAACAGATGTGCAACAGCTGCAACAAAAAATGTAACAAATTGAAACAGAACACCAGTAAAATAAACAGATACTCATTTAATACATTAAATCATGTCAGTAACCAAGAGAAACTAAGATTCTTCAGACAGAGACTCCTTAATCTTTTCTCTCATGTTGCTTTCCCAAGTTCACTCAAGTTCAGTCATTCACTAACATTCAGTTTCTGGCTAATGCTGAACTGAGTGACCCAACACTCAGTACCAAAGGACACACGCACATTACCCCAAGAAAAAGCCTCTAATGGGCCAGTATGTAATGTGTGTGTGATTTATTGGCCTGGATGGTGATTGGCAGAAGAAAACAACTCTTAATACCTAGTTCATACCTAGCATACTGAAATATCTCTGCGGCTATCAGTGATATAGTACTACAGTCCTGGACTTGGACATACACTGCATGTCCAAAAGTTTGTAAATATCTGACCATCACAGCCATAGGTGGACCTTCTCTAAACTGCTGCCACAAAGTGGAGAATTGTCTAGAATGTCTTTGTATACTGTAGCATTACAATTTCCCTTCATTGGAACTAAAAGGATTCATTTATTTTGTCATTCAACATGTTAAAAACATGAAAGAACGAAAGGCACAAACATGATCCAGCATGACAATGCCCCTCTGCATAAAGCGAGCCCCATGAAGACATGATTTGCGAAGGTTTCTGTTGAGGAACTCTGACCTCAACTCCACTGAAAACCTTTGGGATGAACTGGAATGCCGAATGCACCCCGGGCCTCCTACACACAGTAAACATCTGCACATTAAAGAACTTTAATCATACATCCATAATTCAATTTGGAAAGCAAATTCCATATGTATTAAACCTCGGGTGACATTTGCAAAATGATAAATCATAGACATACTTTACAGGTCACATTTTCTGTGCTGTCAGTTTCTGGCTGTAACACATAACCTTGCCACGGCCCCTTGCTCTCTGAGCTCACTCTGATTGGTTGGACACTCTGAAAATGTTACATGAATGTTAATTGAACACTTCAGGCACTTTAGGTATTCAGTCCCTATTGGCATGTAAAAGAGATAAAAGAGAAGGAAGTGAAGCCTGAATGGGATGAAAACAGTGGGATGCTAAGAGACGGCATTAAGAGCAAAAAAACATCCCAAGTACTCATTGTCCCTGGCCCAGAACGCAGGAACAGAGAAATAAGAGAGAAAGAGGAGCAGGAGAACAGGAGGAGAGAAAACAGGGAGGAGAGGAGAAGTGAGGGTAAATGAGAACACAGTGTTAATATGAGAAGCACAAGAGATGTGAAAACAGACCCCTGTTGTGTTCTAGGGGCCACAGAGCAGGGAGTTGGCACAGGCCATTCGACCACTAGCAGAACAGTGGAGATCACACATCCCTTTTAAATCCTCATGACAAGTGTAGAGACACTTCCTGCACACTAATGTGAGCCTCAAGATATCATGCAAGGACAACAAACCTAAACCTAAACCACATAAATACAGGTATGTTAATATTCAGCTTGTCTATACTAGCTTTCAGCTTAAAGGAACACAAAGCAGTCTGACCTTTGATGCATAAGCATGTGAAATAGACTTCAGATACATTCTGTAAGTCATTTTCCCATAGGAACTCTCATCTCTTATGTTAAACAGTAACAACTCACTAGCCAACATTGAGTCACTGTTGTGGTTTTGCTAAAGTCCAAATGAAAACTGAATGTGTTTCAGATAAATCACAGTGCCACAATCCCTACACAGATTTTCATCTCTTGGGTGTTTTCTGTTCATATCTAATAGACATTAACAATCAAATACATGTTCTTTTTCATTATTACTGCACATAAAGTAATAAAGTATGTCAGTGCTGAATAGATTTTTCTGGAACTAGAAACTCTTTCTATTAAGAATAGAAATAAGTCTTCACCATAAACAAATGCAATGTGCCATAAAAGCTTACTTATTTTGTGGCAAATAGCCTTATAATAAAATCTCAGTATATCAAATCAGTTGATTATCATCTGATCAGTCTAACCTGACATCAGTGAATCAGTATACACATTTACTGATCATACAATCCATAAACCTTGTGAACTAGTGTGTGTGTGTGATAGAGAGAGAGAGAGAGAGAGAGAGAGAGAGAGAGAGAGAGAGTGTGTGTGTGTGTGTAAGAGTGTATATAAGTGTGTGTTATTTGAACTGGATTTTTGAATACACTGATTTAGAGAGAGTTACCTGTGTGATTGGAGAACTGTACTGAGTTTATAGAGTCCACTTCAAAGCCAAGCACCTGTAAAGAGGAACACACATGATTGTCACTTCTCCATACATTTTAAGACTAAGAGACACACACACTATCTTCCAGCAACATTGCTGCACGGATTTTCTTACCTGCAAAGGAAAAGTGGCTGACTTGTTTCCAACATATCCCCTAACCACGTGACTCTGAATTGACAGCACGCGACAGTCCATGTTGAAGACGGATCAGCATTGATCAGTCAAGCTTTATAAAATGGTTACACGCTACTTAATACTCATTAAAAAGAAGCCAGAAAGGACTTTAAAAAATGTAGTGAAACTCTGAAATGTTTCCGCAACAAAACCTAAGTGTCGAAAGACTTTCACGGTGGACTCTTCGTCTGGTTTTATCCGACACTTCCATACACTTGGGTAAATATTTTACCGGATTTGCTGCTACGCCGGCATCTTCAGCCAATTGCGACGAAGGGGCGGGACACCCACGCAACCTCTCAGCCAATCAGAATCCTCCAGGTAAAAGGAAGTCTGAACTTACCGTAGTGTAGCAACCCTGTATGATCTTTTCACCCCTCGGCTAGGAGTCGATTCCAAAAAAAGAGTCGTTTTGTTCAGAACACTAAAATGATTCGTTCAGGGAACAATATTTAGTGTGAAAACTTATTCATGGACCTTCTTGACTGTCTGCTTGCACCACAAATGTATTAATCTATCAATCCATAAGTGAAAGATAAAGGAATCATTTGTTTTGATAGTGATATTCTACTTTAAAAACAGTTTCCTGTGTAATTTCAGTTTATCAACAGTACCTGGGCATGGACACCTCTTATACATCTTTAGGGACTTTTCCACATCATTCCCTAAACACTGTGGTAAAGTTGTGTTGTTTATTATGTAAGGAATAAAACACAACAGGGCATGATGTTATAGGAAAATAATTAACTACGGGGTGGTGTTATGCGACCTGACGCAAAGCGGAGTTACTTTTACCACCCAGGTGTTTTATTCCTCTTATGCCACAGCAGTTTAACAACATTTTTATTTATTAAAGGGTGATTTCATAATTTTTTATTTGTTTGTAGGAACATTTAATGTTGCAATCACTGCTGTAAACAGCTTTATCTCTGGCTGTTATAAAGTGTGATACTGGAGACTCCTTCCAAAAATACATAAATAATAATTATAAAAATAAATTGTAAAGTCTCTGTTTAATTTGTAAAGTCCCTGTGTAAGTTGTACAGAAATAAGACATTAAAACAAGCACATTAATGTACAGTAAACCTGTGACTGAATTTACAGCCAGTACTATTGTTAGAGCTAAAGTTATAGAAGATGGATCAACACTTTCTGACCAATCAGATTACAGAATACAACAGCGCTGTTGTATACAGCCTTCTGTTAAAGTGTAGACAATATTCAATCTGTAGTGTAATGTGTTGCTTCTATTCGCACAACAATCATTGGCCTTATATGTAATTTAAAAAAAAAAAACATTTATTTTGTCAAATACACAACACTGCATGAGAGTCTGAGTAGAGTTCAAATCCAGCATCCTAAAAGCAAGTCCACTCCTAGCAGCATGTAAGAGAGTCTTTCCACTGTAATAGCAACCACTTGACCCCTGCTGCTTCTTACCCTGTTACATGAGTCATATCGTTTTTCAATTCATCATATTCCAAACATTATGTGCCTTCATGAGGACAGGCAACAAAAATGTTTTTTTTTTCATATTCCCATGTTCATAAGAACAAAGAAAATGTCCTCTACTTATCCATTTTCTCTGTAATCATGTGCTACATGAGATTCTGAAATTAAATGCATCTTACACACATACACACATTTACTATCATTAATTTATAACCTTGTGTGATTTTTCCAATTTTTTTCCAAAATTGCAGCATGACCTTGGGTATGGTTAAGGTGCTATAAATTACATTTAATTTAGTAGTTATAATTGATTATTTATTATTATTTATAGGCAGCATGGTGGCACATCAGGTAGCACTGCTGACTCACATCTCCAGGTTTCCCAGTTTGATCCAAAGTTTAGGTTCATGTATGTGTGGAGTTTCTTGTGTTCTCTCCGTGTCCATATGGGTTTCCTCTGGGTTCTCCAGTTTCCTCCCACTGTCCAAACAGCTAAACGTAGTCAGCTTAGCTATGCTAAATTGCCCCTAGGTGTGAATGTGTGCGTGCGTGGTGCCTTGTGATGGACTGGCATCCCATTCAGGATGAATTCTCCTGCCATGAGCCCAGTGTTCCTGGGATGGACTCCAGATTCACCATGACCCTGATCATTATTATTGCATTCACATTCTCAGGGAAATAATACATAAAAAATGCTGTTAAAAGTATGGTTAAAAACCACTCTCATATTTTCATGTTATTTTTCACATTTTTAAATAATTTCATAAGAGAAGATACATGTACAATGCATAACACATCACATGGAAGGATATGATATAGCATCTATTTTTTTTCTGAGAACTGAGACAAAATCTGTATCACAATATTTGTGTAAATATGATAAGCATTTTCTGAGCAATAATAATCTCCTTGGCCACACATCTACAAGTCAGCCTCTGTTCATATGCAAACTCAGTACAGTATTAAAATCAATCATGCAATAAAGTCTACTGTTGTTTACATCAGTCCTACCTGTGAGTCAGTATAGCTCTGTTTAGATATCACTTCATGGTTTCTTTGTAAGAAAAGCTACTGGTACAGAGATACAGAGGTAGAGATAACACTGACAAAGCGTTTAGGACTGCCAGAGACGTAAAACGTCTATCTCTTTGGGCACTCTTGTACTGTGCATCTGCTCTGAATGTACTCACGAGCACGAGTGTCATGGAGGAATCAGAGATCACAGTGACAGGATATAAGGGAAGATAAAGGATATAAAGTGAGAGAGAGTGAGACAGAGAGGATGGCACACTGACCCTGTTTATAGTGAGTAGAGGACAGATTATTCAGTAAGGTTCAGTACTGTGTCAAGCAACTGCAAGAACTTTCTGGGCATTTGAACTGAAGCATGGCATCATGGCTCACCTGGACGCTCTGTGAGTTTATATGGAATTGATGCTGCTGTCATGGATTTGTGCTGGACACTCATGCGTGTGGCAGTGCTGCTCAGTGTGTGTGTGAGGTGTGAGAGGTCAGAGATGGACGCAGGTCAGGATCAGGCAAGCCGACTCAGACACATGTGGCTTCTTTCAATCAAAGAATCAAAGATGAGACAGAAAGGTAGGATTGGTTTGGTTTAAAATGAAAACTTTTGCACTGATCTGCATCGAAAATGCTCATTGTCTTTTGTAGTACAGATGATCTTTCCCTTGGCACATTGGAAGACAGGAACACATTTAACTGTTCACAGTTAAATATTTATACTGTGATTAAGTAACAGAGATTTTTTTCTAATTGCTTTTTACTTTGAATTATAGGTATAATATCAGATCAATGAATGGTATTAAGCAGTCTAAAAAGTATTAAGTTAACCATAGCTAACAATATATCAGTCCTTCTATATTATTTTCAGATTTTCCACCCAATTTCTTTTTATTTTCTCAAAATTATTTGTACATAAACATAATGCAAGTCTTACTGGCGTATTAAAAAATAACAGCAATAATATGCACTTTGCCTATATTAAAGTAATGCACTGGACCTTTGCATATCCAATGGTGGCAGAATTAAAAAATGATAGATGATAGATGATAGATGGAAACATTATACAATAGAACTGGATATAATCATATCATGTTGTGTTCTATTAGAACATGTTGGATATTAATATATTAATATATTACAGACAGTGCAGCTGGGGTCAAAATACAGAACTACAAAGAGATACTACATCCATCGTACACATTTAATTAACTACACAGCATATAGAATTAAGTAGTCTTATCTCCTGCAAATGAAAGAAGAGCTTGGGTAGGATTCATAGCCTGAAGCTTAGTTTGTGTGCAGTGAGATTACAAACGCTATGAGTCTAAAGCTTTAGGCAGTCTTTTAGTGTTCCTTTGCACCAGGCAGAACAGATGCTGAAAGTGTATGACGAAGATAGAGCTCTGATCTGTGTGACTGTAGCACAGAAACAAAGCTTCACCATGTGATATTTATTTGGCTTGTTCAGTCATATAATCATCAGTAACACAAGGACATGGGCATGACGTATTTCCCAAACCATACACTGATAGCAGGAGTGTGTCAGATATGAAATGACTGTGTGGTGTGTCTTTATAAAGCTTTTTATTTGCCTACAGTGATAAACAAATAATGTATTCAAAGAACCAAAAAAGATAATGCAGCTAATATTTAATGGAACCAGTATGCATGAACTTCTCTATTAGGTTTCATTCTTGTTAAGTCCTCACTTAACATCAATTTTTTCCATTATTTAGTTGCTGTAAAGCTGGGAATCCCTACCGAGACACATAATACCTCGATTTCAGAGACAATGAAGTAATAATGAAACTATAAATGAAGATTAAATAGATAAAAGTAATAATCTAAAATGAAAACAAATATAAGCTATAGCCAGTCATAAATACTAAATCAGTGCCTCATAAATAATGAGGTAAACTGTGATGAAATATATATTTGAAATACTTACAACTGATCATAAATTTAAAAACAGAATAATCATTAAAAAAAAAGACAAACACACACACACACCTTAATACTAAAACTGTATACAGGAATAATATAAATCAGTAGTACAGCCAGGGGGTTAATAATAATAGTGTCTTTATCATGTCATTTTACAATGATGACACACACTCTCAAAGTTATTAAGATAGTCATCTTTAACATCTTTCAACAGATGCTTATTCAATTGGAAAAGTCAACACGTATCAGCTTCTGTATTGCCGTGTTGGAATTGGTTATCATCTACAGATCCAGCCCAATGGGACTGTAAGGGGTGTGCATGAGCCGACTGAGCACAGTAAGTTTTATACATCTTATGTATGTAAGTGTGGAATTAAGTGGGTATAAAAAGGTTAGAATCCTTGGTGATTACTCAACAATTCAAGGACATAGACAGATACCAAAAATAATGGTGGAGATTGTGTTTTAGCGCCTGGTGCTGAACTTTCTCTGTGATATCTTTCTTTCTTTTCCCTCTGTCATTTTGTCTGTCAGGTTGGTTGAAGGTGTTTGCAGTAAAGCCTGGAGTAGTGGGCATTCGTGGCGTAAAGAGCAGACTGTATTTATGTATGAATAAAGAAGGAATTGCACAAGGAATGGTGAGCTATATTTCCACAATCTTATGCCACCACACTACCTGTCTACTGAAGGCAATAAAAATGCTTTCTGTTAGGTTCCACTAGGGGTGTGTGATATGGCAAAAATATCATATTGTGCTAACTGTATACATTTTTCTGATACATAATATGCATCAAAATGTTCAGTTTTGCTAAGGTTTTCCTAAAAAAAAAATCTAATCCTGACGATGCCACAGCCATCAGTGGCAAGGAGTCAAAGAAAGCAAAATTCTCCTTGCTCTCTGGGTGAGAGGGGTAGCACACTCTCTCTCCCCTGTCAATCACTGTGACACTAGCTTGGTCTTCTGGTCATCTAGGGTGTCTGTAAGCTTATGTAGGAGCTGCATGGTATACTTGTGGATAGCCCTCTCAGAGCAAGCACATGTTAGCCTTCACCCTTCCTAGGGGAGAGCTAACTGGTGGATAGTAATTAGCCGATACAAAATTGGGGGGGGGTGTTCTTGTAGATTCTTGTTAGTGACTAATAATATTTTTAAAGCACTGACAGCTGACAATATCTATTCAGCGAAATGTATCATGATCTTAATGTATCACAATACTGATATCACATTGATTTATGATATTGGATTCTACAGGCCTGTGCATGGTTCCTTAAAATGTAACAACTCAACAAGTGAAAACTTTCTCATCCACAGACACAGTTTTCACCAGACTGTCTATTTAAGGAGCACCTAGAGGAGAACCACTACACAACATACTCATCTACAGTTCATCCAGGCCTATATCTGGCCCTGTCCCACCGAGGACAGCTGAGGAGAGGTGACTTGGTGGGTCCACACCATGCCAGCAGCCACTTCCTGCCTCGCAAAGTCCTGATGAGCTAAACAACATCAGCACTTTAAGTAGCAACTATACCGCTCCACATGCACCATAGCTTTTGTTCTGAAAAAGAATGGACTGTCTGAACAGAAGAAATACTTCCACTGAGGTAGAAAACAGATGCAAGATTTCTTTTGAAATCCAACAGTCTGAATAAACCACTGTTTAAGATGGATACAGTTATGTACTGTTGCAGGGCTCTTTACAAGTTTGCTTTTCTAGGCTTATTGATGGATTGCTGGTACATGCTTAAAGTGTATACACCACATAGTGTACAAATGTCCCAAGTGACTCCTGTGCATGGATATTTTGACAATGAAATTCAATCTGTTAGTGAAAGAAATGAGACTTCTGGACAAGCCCACTCAGAAAGCCAGCTACAATGGACAGAGAAATTGCTATAATGGAAAGAGAACTGGAAAAAAGACTTTGAATCTGCACAGGGCATATAGATTAAGGGACTTTTAGATGTCACTGGGGGGCACAGGGTTCAAGACTGTTTAAGTAAAACCTCACTCTTATGCAGCCGTATTTTTTTCCTGAAATTTTAATATATACCAAAATAAGGTACATACAAACAAATAAAAAAAATAGTCCTCTTATAGGCTCTGGGTCTACCATGACCCTGAGCAGGATAAAGCAATTACTAAAGATGAAAGAATGTTAACTACTGTCAATGTAAATATAAACTCAGTACACTATTTATTTGTAGATATTGTGCATTCATGCTGTTAATTTATATATACAGTCAGGTCTGGAAGTATTTGGACAATGACAGAGTTTTTGTGATTTTGCCTTTATATACCACCACAATGGATTTGAAATAA
>JAKKZM010000037.1:101717-121857 GCA_037576825.1 Pangasius krempfi | reverse complement strand
AATAATGTTTTTCAGTAAACGTGGCGTCATTTAAATTTATGATATAGTCACAAATAATAATCTGTATTTCATTTTATAGTAGTTGTAAGATTTTATATGACAGTATCATGAAAGTGTATTTGTGGGATATCACTGAGCAAATCCCTGTAACGAGTGCTTTCTCCATGTTACACAAGAATAAGAAAAATAATCTCTTATTGAACTGCAGTTGGCCACCTTCTGTTCCCTTCTAATGCAGCTGACCTTAAATCGTTTTTCATGTAATAACTAAATGAAATCTGTCCTTACTCAAAGAGGAACAGATAGCAGTGTATTTCATCAAACAGTGACATTAAGACTAATTCATTCTGTGTGATAGCGACGTAACTGTAGATATTATCTACAGAAGATGATAAAATTTGACGATAGGGATTACAGATGAACAAGCCTTTTGTTTTATTATTGTTTATGTGCCTGGACTCTGGAGGTTCAGAAGATCGTACTGTTAAGCACTGATCAGGTCTCATTATTGTTGAGTAATTTTCCTTAATGTGATGTCTCTGGTTTGTTTCTACATTTTTAACAACATGGAACCTACACAGTGTAATAATGTGGGAGTTATGATAAGGTGACGTGTCAGCGAACTTCAGTTCCCAGAATGCCTTGTGGCCTGCAAACATGGCTGCCACTGACTACGATTCCCATCACTCACCCATTCTCAGTCACCAGACTTCCAATCCTGCACGCCTGTTCCCAGTCACACCCACAACTCTACACACACTCGTGTAAAGCCTCTGGACATACCTGCCATCATTTACCTATTTACATTGAACTTATATTTTACTTAAGCAAAAATTCCACCCTTAATTTGGATGAATTCACAATTAGAATTAAGTCGTGCGGAATTAGAGTCAGGTGGAGAGTTTCAAAGCTTTTATGTAATGTTAGCTCTGTGTCAGAAATTTTAATTATAATTCATTAAAAAATTTTCTATATAATTTTTCCTAATTTTTTCCTGAGTGTAAAGCATGAAGCTCTACATTTTATTTCTGTTTATAAAAACATCTACATAAAGTTCATATATCTGTAACTAACAACATCTAGTGCTGTCTCCTATAAATATTATAACTCATGTTGCTAGAGGTGTCTTGAATCAGACAGTAGGGCTACCAGTTTAGGAGGATGAAGGCTACCAAGTGCCCCCTTTCTGTAAATCATCACCAACATCGAGATAGAACATAATTTCACCAACAGTTGCACATTTATCACTAAATTAACATGCAAAATAAAACTCAGAAATTATTTTCTCTCACACACACCTCAAGAACCAGCTGTCCACTGCAGGTGGGGTTAGCATTCCAGGGAACAAGGGATAAACTGGGAGTTTCGGTAAGTTTGACGTCTGGCCATCACCCCAGTACAATGGTCAAGTAGAGATCGGACGCTTCCTGCACACTTTCTGTGCCAACAACCAGGAGGACCGGGCACAATTCCTCCCATGGGCAGGGTATCCACAGAACTCTCTCAGAGTGTCAGACAGAGCAATAATCAAAAGACAGGGACAGGCAGAGTCAGACGATCAATAAACAGGATGTCAGAGAGTAGACAAAATGCACAAAACAAAGAACAAAGTCAAGGTCAAAACCAGCAAAGATCAGGCAGAGAATAAACAGGCTTGATAACGTCAAAAGACACAAAGGAACTGAGTGTAAACTTCACAAACTTCTTGTGTGTGTGTGTGTGTGTGTGTGTGTGTGTGTGTGTGTGTGTGTGTGTGTGTAATTGCACGCAGGTGTGCACAATCACAAGTCCGGTGACTGAGAGTGAGGTAGAGTGTGTTGTGGGAAATGGAGTCCAGGGCGGTTTGCAGTTTGGAGTTTGGAGGTTGCAGTGCATGTTGGGAACTGGAGTCATTAAATAAAAAAAAGAAAAGAAATGAGATGGTCTTGGCGGGCTTGACCGTAGTCTTACACTGAACCATGACTGGGCGAAAAATATGTTTTAAGTAGTTTATATGAACATGTTTCATTAATTTTTATTCTTAACTTATTCTTAAATATGTACGAAATACTGACCACCTCAGTTATCAACTAATTTAAAATTATTTGATAAAATAGAAGGAAATAGATAACTGTGACTGAACAAAGGTTCAAAATTAGAAAAAAGAAATAAACAGTATTTTCTTGTAAAGGACCTCCTCAGCTACAGACAATTCACTGCAGCATGCTTAAGAAATATGAATTCAAGCTTCAGGAAATGCAGTGAGATTGAACGGAATTTGGAGATCTCCCAGAAGAGGATGGGTTAAGATTAAAGTGTTAGTAATACAGCTTTCATATGCATTTTCCAATCAGGAAGAGTAATTTATTTAAACTAGTTTTTAATCTTCTGTCAAAGATGACTTGATTAAAACAACACAGATTTGATTAGATTTTTTGTTTATTGCATCTACCCTTCATCATGTCTTTCAGTTTCACCCCTCTTAACCACCAGGGGCAGTGATTAACACCTGGATATTCACTTGTGTGCGTATGCCGAGACCTTCATCACAAAGTCATATGACATCGGTGATGTAGTACTTACTGTAAGTACCGAACGTGAACATCACTACGTGGCGAGACCACTTGAAGAGTTCGGAGCTATCCTGGGCAGCTTGTGACTTCAGTCAGGGTCACAGTTTTCTGTCCTCCAAAGCTGTGATGGAGTCCAGATTTCTCTCTACAGTTTCTTTTCTCCCACTGAGGTAAGGAAATTAAAAGGTAAGGAAATGAGCTTACACTGAGAACTGCTACCTAGAACTGCTACTGCTAGCATTCACTTCACTGTGTCTGATATAGCTAAGCTGTTGTTTGCTATCTTTCCAGTGCCTTGCTCCATCTCATACCCTGAGCTATCAGGACTACAGGGCCGGAGTATGTGCTTCGCTCCCTTGCCCTCCTGCTGAATAATTGATCCACCCATTCAGCTGCACCACTGCTAACAGATTGGAGTGGCATTCCACTCCATTTTCCTTCAAACAACTGGAACCATCAGTGCTAAAAGGTGGATCCTATTAGGTACTTCCTCCATTTCCTCACAGTGGCTTAGACACCAATACAAACCCCTCCTGATAGCCCGAGGTCCGAGCCCCACAATTGAGACGCACAAGGACAGCATGTCTGTCACTGCGCTAGGTATATTTTTTAACCATAAATTAAACCAATAGCCAAGCCACACCTGTCATTGTTGGCACTGCCGGCGTATTGTAAGAGTTCAGCATCTAGCAGCTCACAGATGCTCAATGCTCCAGTGCCCCCCAAAGGCCCACAGGCCACCCTGGAGCTACCAGCGCCTGGAGCCGGCTCCCGGGGCCACAATATCCCCCTCCCCACCCCCCCACAACAACTGCCATCCCTCTACTACAGTATACAGTATACAGTACAGGGGAACACTAACAGGAACTTGACAAGTATGTTCAGAAACCATAGTGACATTTATGCTACATTAAATGCACATTAAATACTTACATTAAGTTACATTAAATACTATAACAATGTCATTGACTTTGTGTACCCAGGTGTTAAACACCACCCCAAGCAGATATCTGGGGTTTCATAAAACCACAGGCTCCTCGGATCCAAGAGCTATGAGATGGTTCTGTGAAAATAAAATACAGATTTAATGTAGTAAGATGATCACGTAGACGTTTTATTAAAATATAATATTTAAAAAAATTGCTTTTAAATATTCATGTGTGAAATGGCCAGAGATACCATATACTGTATACCACAGTGCACCATGACAGTCACGATTTAGTGAGAGGAAAAACTTACATTTAGTAACTCATCGCACCGTATTAAAGTTTCTCTCATCTCATTGTACTGCATCTTCAGGATACTGTGAGCCTCCCGCTCTCGCTCCCTCTCCTCAAACACAGCCATGGAGCAGAAGAGGTTTAAACTTGAGTGCTTAATTTTAACATCCACAATCAGCCACTTTTCATTCAGTAAAAAAGAAACATCTTAAAATATAAAATACAATTTTTAATTTGTTCAAGTACATATAGCTTGTGGTGTAACCCATCATGCAGCAAAAACCTCACAAGTCCTCACATTTCTACTGCTATATTTCTGAAGTAAGGATTTTTACACTCACCATTGTTATCTCCTCACACTGCCTGCGTGTCTCAGAGAGCTGTTCCTCCAGCTGCCGCACCTTGCTTTGCTGTGTGTTCACCTGGGACACCAGGTCCGAGGTCTCATTCTCCAGCTGAGCACTGGACCCCACTGCTGGCTCGTATTTCTTCTCAGCTTCAGTCAGAGACACCTGCAAGGTCACAACTGCAGTCATGATTACATTACTGAGGCTTCCCACTCTCACTCACAATCCTAAAATACAGCCAGGAGGTTTAACCTTTAAATAGCAGTACTATAGCATTCATGGCTTAATGAGAGGAGACGCTTACCTTCAGTAATTCATCACGCTGTTTTACTGTATCTTCATACAGAGACTTCAGGATGCTGTAAGCCTCCTTTGCTCGCTCACAATCCTAAAACACAGCCATGGAGAAAATAAAAATGTTTACGTTTACTTTTGAACATGTGTATTAAACAAATGCTGCGTAGTGGTGTCACGCTCCACAAAACGGGGACACATTATTTTATGACAAATATACTTTATTATTTAGTCTGTTAAATGCATTGTTCAATACCCAGATGCGTTGAATTGAGAGCCTCGTACTGAACAACACAGCAGGCCATATTGTTACAGTGGTATTACATTGCCATATTGTTAGGGTTCATACACTCTCAACCACATAATGTTCTTGAGGTCATCAGGTACATTATATTGTCAAAAGTATTTGCACCCCTGATCACCACACCCATATGTGGTTCCCCAAATCATTGCCACAAAGTTGAAAGCAATTGTATAGGATGTCTTTGTATGCTACAGATTTAAGACTGTCCTTCACTGGAACTAAGAGGCCCAAATTTGTTCCAGCATGATGATGCCCCTGTGCACAAAGCGAGCTCAGTGAAGACATGGTGTGTGAAGGTTGGTGTGGAAGAACTCAAGTGACCTGCACAGAGCCTTGACCTCAACCCCACTGAACACCTTTGGTCTGAACTGGAATGCAGACTGTGCTCCAAGCCTTCTTGTCCAACAGCAGTGCCTGATCTCACTAAGAGTTCACCTGCTCTCGTGGCTGAATAGGCAGAAATTACCACGGCAACACTTCTAGTGGAATTCATTCTGAGAAGAATGAAGGCTGTTATAACAGCAAAGAGGGACCAGCTTTGGAATGGGATTTTCAACAAGCACATATAGGTATGATGGTCAGGTATACGTAAACATTTGGCCATATAATGTACTAGCTTACAGCAGGTCCATCAGCAAGCCTCAGCAAGGTCCCAGTAGAAAAGGTGGGCATTCAGGGAGCTTTGGCTGCAGGGCTAAGGCCTGGGCAGGCATGCTGGTGTTGTGAGGAGCTCAGACATTTCCAGGAACAGTGTACAGTCATGGAGTTGGAAACATTGGTACAGCTCCCTGATGTGCTGCATGCTTCAGTTGGGACGTACTGCTTAACTGTGAGTATTCAAGGGAGCACATATCTGTGTATCACATTTTTACAGTACTTGTGTGTATTTGTTTGTACAGCAACCTTTGGTATGAGAAAATTGCTACATAAATAAGCATTAAGCATGCCGGCTTGCAGAGGTGACTGACCAGGGCACACTTTTTTGTCACGTTTTTGTCAAAGCATTGTCTATCAGTGATTGATAGAATTATGGATTATACACAGGTTATAGTTCTTTAATACAAAAGCCGGTCATACAGACAAGTGAAAACATTGAAAATGCTTTCAGTGAGAATTCAATCAGTTTATAATTAATCATGCAAGGTATCTTTTTTCCACAGCACTTTTCAAAACAAAATTACAGCTCCAATCTCCTCCTCTTTGACGTTTAAAGTGTTGTTTCTGTAGGTATAATAGTCAGTTAGTAATAGTCATTTCTGTAGGCTCATTACTAAGGTAAGCGGAACGTAGTAATTTTCAGACTTTTACGATCGCTTTAATGGGGTGGCAGTCTAGGGTGGAGAAAACTTCTGTGTTAGCTTCTTAAACTAGCATGTTCCTCACTGTTAGACAATGAGAAATTTTCCAAAGATGTTGTAGCAGGGGTTCTGTTATTATTCAAACTTGTCTATCACAACAAGATTTATCAAGTCTTTTGGTTTCTCATCATATGACATTCATAACAGCACAGATCAATAATAACTCATCATTAACACATCATGCAGCACAGATGAGTCCTCACATTATTTTTAAAGAAACTTTAAATGCAAGCTTAATGCAAGGATTTTCTCACTTACCTGCTTTATAACATCACATGCTATGTCTGCCTCACATAGCATTTCCTCCAGCTGCTGCACTGTGCTTCCCAGTTTGTGCACGTGGTACATCAGGTCTGATTTTTCATTCTCTAGCTGAGCATTGGACTCCATCGCCTGCTCGTATTTCTCCTCAGCTTCAGCCAGAGTGACCTGGAAGTTCAACAACCAAAGCTTCTTGGCTTTATTTACTTCTACACACATTCAGACACATCTGAGGACTCAACTCATTACTCATCAGAACAGACTTAATATGTTTTGATAAAGTTTCCTTCATCGGAATTAAACCTGAAATATGGATTGTATTATTAATACAGGTTCGCCATAGCATTATGATTGCTCAAGTGATATGGGAGACACCTGAAAACTACACTTTTCTGTTCCTGCAGCTAAAGCAGCAGTCAGACCTAAAGCAGAGATAAGTGTTTTTTGAAAAAGATTCACTGAAGGAGAAATGCATACACTAGGAGTCTTGTGGTAAAATTCTGTTTTTTTCTCTTGGTCTGCAAGGATTTTCCTGTTAGCATATTACCTAATTAACAAGCGCTTCATGAGCTGCGTCAGGTGTGAAAAGGTCGTAATGTTGCTTGAGGAACATCATTTCCATTGTTCAGGTATTTCATTTTTATTTTTTTCTGTATGATTGTAAAAAGCACTAGTTTTATTATGTGTACCTGCTAGCTTATTATTATAGTGTTAAACGGAGAGAAAACAAAAAGTCACCAAATGCTCAAAGGTACTGTATTTACTTTTCTGACCCACACAGTGTACTACAGCAGTCAGAACTTAGCAAGAGGAAAAACCTACCTTTAGTAACTTCTCATGCTGTTCCTTCATCTCATTGTACTGTGAGATCAACGTGATGTGAGCTAGACACACTTCCTCATAGTCCTAAAACACAGACATGGAGCAGAAGAGGTTCACACTTCAGTGTGAAATGAGTTGCTTCACTTCAATTTAAAAGGAGTATCTTCAAAGTACTGTGAATTTTGATCAGGGAGAAACTGAGGACTTGGATTCATGGACTTAATTGACTTTTTGTTTTGCAAATAACAAAAGTCCCAAATAAAATTTCATAATGAGATCAACTCTCTAAAAGAGTACTTGTACCAAAACAAATCTGAGTGACTCATAATTGCACTATCTGGTGTCACCCAGAAGAGGATGGATTCCCTTTTATGGGTTTCTTGTCACTGGGTTTTTCCCCATCATTGTCATCTCAGACTTGGTCATTAGGGATCAAAATCTATATCCCGATTTCTGTAAATCTGATTTGTGACAATATCTGTTGTGAGAAGTGATATATGACTAAACACGAAATGAAATATAGTGGCAGGGCATTTAGAAGAGGACATAACATTAAACAATCTCATGGGCCGTTTCTGTTTGCCAGGCATTTGTAGCGATGTACACAGCTGGTGTGCAACAGGGGTGAATGTCAATTGGTGAAACCTTTCACCACCTTAAAAGCACCATTGTGCCCACTTCCATTAATTGAGGTCCCATTCGAAGGTATTGACCTGGACCTTGTCAGGTCATTAGAACAGTGTGCATGAGGGTAATGCTTTGTTTTAGTTCTGGTAGATTACACAACATGGTACCCGGTAGCAGTGCTGCTCCACAACATCTCTGCACGAAGTATTGCAGAGGCACTCTTCTGAGAGATCTCCCAAGTCTGAGTCCTTAAAGAGATTCTGACTGACCAAGACACTTTATTTATGTCACACACTGAAATATTATAGAGTATATTAGAGAGTAAATCGATTCACACCAGTATTTACATGAACAAACAAACAGGCTTGTTGAACGATTTAATCAAAGACATAAACATATGTTTTTTAATTTGAAGAATGAGGATGCTTGAAATTAGGATAAGTGGCTTGAACACTTGTTATTTGCAGTACAGGGGTCCAGCAAGCCTCCACAAGGTTCACCTCATTTCAAAAATTTGTGTGGGCACATGCCCTGGGCCCTCTTCAATGTTGTCTGGGAAAACTGGGAGGAATAACTTTTATAACTTTACCTTTATAAAGTAAGAATAAAATTCAATAAGTGCTGGACCTGAGAGTAAAACTCCACACACTGGGCAAACTAACACAGGAATATATAGCCTGATGCGTATTCACCCCTGGCTGGTTGCACTTATCTCATAGAACACCTCACTGAGACTCCCCCGAGGGGTGGTTTTACACTTCATGTGTTTACCCTAACTCAAAAAACAAGCAGCTCAGGAAGAGCGCTGGTCCATACTCAACATGGGGGTAATCAAGGCGTCTCACAGTGACTGGTCCTGTGCAGAGAGCGTCCGGTTCTGGGTGTACTTTAGAAAAATCTAAGCAGTGTCTAAGTTTGATGCACATCCAATGCAGCACGTTCACAAACTGCTTGATCAGTAAAGTGTGGTTCACTTTTATTCGATAATGGATTTTTTTTTTATTTTTATCGAGCACTCAGACTTGATTTTGCCTGAGTTTCATAAAAGTAAAGCTTACCTTTAGTACAGTTTCGTTAAACAAATTCCACTTGGAATCTAGTTCCCTCAGCTCCTGACTTTTTCGCTCCCTTTCCTAAAACACAGCCATGGAGCAAAAAAGGATTAAACATGTGCTTAATGTTCACATCTACAATGCACCACTTCCATTCAATAAAATAGCATCTTAAACTAGAAATACAATTTAACTTTCTCATCATGCAGCACAAACATCACAAGTCCTCACATTATTTCTAAAGAAACTGCAAGGATTTTCTCACTTACCCTTGTGGCCTCATTACACCTTCTCTGGGCCTCTGAGAGCTGTTCCTCCAAATCATTCACTGATTCTTGCAGTATGTTCATGTCAGCCATCAGGTCAAAGGTCCCATTCTCCAGCTCAGTAATGGAACTCATCGCCTCTGCGTATTTCCTCTCAGCTTCATCCAGTGAGGCCTGGAATGTTCAACAACCAAAGCTTGTTGGCTTTATTTATTTCTACACATACATTCAGACACTTTTGAGGATTTGACGCAGAATTTGTCAGAACAACCTGAAATGTTTTGGAGACAAATCACAATAACAGTTGTGTTTTAATGAGAAGAAAAGCTTACCTTCAGTGATTCTGTTTTCTGCTTTAAAATTTTCACTTGCGTATCAGCCTTGGACTTCACAAACGTGAGAATACCCTGCCCTATGGCACACTCCTAAAATGGGGCAAAAGAGGTTCAAACTTGAGTGCTTAATGATCACATCTACAATCCACCACTTCTATTCAATAAAAAAATCATCTTAAATGAGAAATACAATTTTTATTTTGTTCAAATACATGTAGCCTGTGTTGTAACTCATCATGCAGCACAAATATCATGAGTCCTCACATTATTTATAAAGGAACTGCTTAATGTAAGGATTTTCTCACTTACTGTCGCTATCTCGTCACGCTTCCTGCGTGTCTCAATGAGCTCTTCCTGCAACTGCTGCACTGAGCCACGCAGTGTGTTTACCTGGGACACCAAGTCCAACTTCTCATTTTCCAGCTGAGCATTGGACTCCATCGCCTGCTCGTATTTCTCCTCAGCTTCAGCCAGAGACACCTGGAAGTTCAACAACCAAAGCTTGCTGGCTTTATTTACTTCTACACACATTCAGACACATCTGAGGACTCAACTCATGACTCTTCAGAATAGCCTGAAATGTTCTGGGAACAAAGGACAAAATGTCACCACATTGTGACTAAACAGGAATAAACACACACACACACACACACACACACACAGGTTCACACACATACACACATACACACACACACGGTACACACACACACACACACACACACATACACACACACGGTTCACAATACCAGTAGCGGTTACATAAAAAAAAAAAACTTAAAAAGAGGTTAAAAAAGGGTAAAAATGAAACATTTACTGCTTAATGTCTTCAATGAGCCTCTGCAGTTACACTTTATGAAAATGTGTATTAAAAATTTTTATTCAGTTCCAAATTTACACATCAGCCAGAGGTGCCAATAAATAGGTATATGGTGGCAATATATAATCGGCCCTAACAGCAGAATGAAGATGTAGTGATATGGGGGCGATATATAATCAGTTTACTGAATCTACTGTGTCCATACAATATTAGAATATGTTGATGATGGATTTGGAGAAGTTTTTCACACACCTGTTATTGAAGTGTGATTTATTGATGCCATGAATAAGTATACTACAAATAAATAAGGCTTTAAATCTGTCACTTAGGATGAAAATCGATGAAGCCAATGAAAATATGTCACAGATTACCAAACATTTTTTTAGCCAAAAATGGTTTTCATGTCATTCTTGACAAAGGGTAAGCCATGGATCTTTAGACATGATACAAGCATTTTTTTTCTTCACAAGTAGAATTTCAGAAATATATGATGTGTTGAGGATTTTGTTTTATTAATGGCAAGAAAGCTTAGACAAGTTGGAAGTACAGTTGCCCCAAGATATCTAAATTTGATCAAATCTGGCTATATAATCTTAGATACAATTTAGGAGTCAATTTAAATTTATATTTAAATTCAAAATCAATTTTTAAATATATCTTAACCATATTTTAAATCACATATACAGGGTGTCTCAAAAGTCAGGAACCAATGGGAGTTAAACTACATAAATGTTGTGGTGAGTTGCTACATGATTTTGCATTTATTTACTTATTTATTTACACTTATTTATATTTTTCGTACAGGTGAAAAAGAGCATTAACACTGGATGAAAGGGTAGGGATAGTGCTTCTTGGTACTTCTTGATACTCTCATTGGTTCCTGACTTTTCAGACACCCTGTAGATAATATAGATTTTATTATATAGATTTTAATGGAGTGGAAAAAACATGGATGCCTCAAGCTTGCCAGCTAACTGTGATAATGATATATATTTTCCTCTATACAGTGAATTGTATAGTCATGTTATAGATTTAACGATATAATATGTCTGTATGTCTAAAGTTAATTATTGTTTTTACAGAATTACTCATTTAAAGGTCAGAAGTGCTTTATGTTGTTTACTTCTGACGCTGTGAGGAACCATGTTGACGTCAGTCCGTAAACTGGGAAACTCATAGTTAAGAAGACGACCCCAAGTTGACAAGTTGTGACCTCGAGTCGAAAGCAACATAAAACCATCTTCTAAACATTCATGTTCGAAATGCCCAGAGGTACTGTTTTTTTTTATTTCTGGTCCACAACCGACACACAGTGTACAACCGCAGCCATAACGTAGTGAGAGGGAGAAACTTACCTTTAGTAACTCCTCTCTGTGTGTTAAAGTTTCCTTCATCTCATTGTACTGAGACTTCAGGGTGCTGTGAGCCTGATGCTCTGCTTCATAGTCCTAAAACACAGCCATGGATTAGAAGAGGTTTAGATTCACTTCAATAAAAAAGGAGTAACCTAAAATTACAGTCAACTTTAGTCAAGTAGAAACTGAAGACTTGGAAGCATGTGAATTTAAGTGACTTTTTGCATCTCCAAATAAAAGTTCTTAATGTGATCCAGCATCTAAACGAGCTCTAGTACCAAAACAAATTTTGAGAAAAGTTCTTAAAAGTTAAAAGTTAAATAAATAAATAAATATTCAAAACTTGAAACAAGAAACACTGTCTGGCCAAAGCTTGTTTTATCTTTCTGAAATGTCACTCGCGCCCAGGAGAGGCTGGTATCAATGAGCTAGCAGCAGAGCTTTCAAAGATTTAATAATTTGAGTATGAGGTTTCATTTTTGACACCCACATTATATTATTTTCGGTTAACAAACATCTTAAAACAGATAAATTTGGATTTCTGTTGTATGAAAAGGCTTTTGTATGAAACAAGGAGTTGTATGAAACAAGGCTGTGGGCTAATCGGCCCAATGCAGGTCTAATCTGCCCTAACGAGCCTACCGCAGTGCAGCCACACCGCCTATCAGTGACAGATTCAGTCGCAGGTGTAAAGAGCGTTACAGACTAGAAACACTTAAAAAATTTAAATCAAGAATCACTGCTCAACCCTAATAGTTTCACTGTTAAGCTATTGATAGTAATTTTAACCTCATATCTAACATCACCGCCAGCCGTCACTGCTCACGCCCCTCAGGGTCCAAACACAAGTGAGTGTGCAGATATTTTCTTTTCTCAAAATTTGCCATATTGTTTGTTGCTCATATTATTTTAAAAAGTATTGTTTAATGTGAGGCTTTTCTCGCTCGCCTTGGTTTTTCTCTCGCACTCCCTGGGTGCCTCACAGAGCAGTTCCTCCAGCTCCCTCACTCTGTCCTCCAGGCTGGACCTCTCGCTGTCCACCGGACCACCGGACACATGGACCTGGAAATGTTGTTGGCTTTATTTACTTTTACACTACATTCGGACATTTTGAGGACTGACAAAGAATTCAGGGAGACAGAAGAGTACTAAAGAATGAACAAACACACAAACACTTTTGGAGACTCATCAGTTCTGTATAAATATATTCTAAATATTTAAATATTTATTCTAAATATTTAAGGTACTGTGTTGGGAGGCTAATTTCAGGCAGAATGTAAATTATTTAAGGTTTAGCACATGCACTTATTATTTCTAGCTGTTTCATTAGTTAACAGTTACTGAATATGACATTCCAAATTGTTGGGCTATGCCCAATGCTTGTGCAATGGCTCTGATAGATTTTCCCTCTTTTCTCAGCTTCGAAATGGCTTGCTTTTCTCCCATAGACAGCTCTGTGCTCTTCATGTTGGTTTATCCTTTAACAACAAATGCAGTCTTCACAAGTGGACTCTTGGACTCAAACCAAGAGCAGACATTCAGAGCTATTAACTGTTTAAACAATCTAAGAGGACACACCTGGGCAACAAGAAACTTGTCAATCACATGTTCCAATATTTTTGATCACTTGAACAAATGGGTGGCTTCAAACAAAAGGTGTCATGTTCTAAGTTGTTTAACACGTTTGGATGTAAATATCAGAAAATGAAAGCTGAAATTCTGATCTATCGTCTCATATTCCTCTTTTGATCTCAAACCCAAATGTCTTCAGTGTATAGCAAAAACTAAAGAATTGGCCTTGTGTTCCAGTACTTTTGGAGGAGACTGAATCTATCTCAGTGAACCAGGACACATGAGCAATTTAAACCAGGGGAAAAGCTATACAGGAGAGCTGTTAGCATCTATTTACTAGCCAAACAGCCTACTAGTTTATACAGCTGGCAAGAACTACTTAAGTATTATTTTATATCTAAATTATAACCAATATTTTATTAAAAACTGGAAGCTCTGAGTGATAATGTGTCTTGTTACATACTGCACCTAAACCCTAATCTAGGACAATGGCTAACAGCTGAGCTAATGTAGCTACATAGCTAATACCTAACTCCTGCTGGAGTCACCAAAGTGTCCATAACTGAGAGTCATGACATGTAGAAGTACAGATGTATGTGAGTGTGGTTTGGTGAGTACCTCAGGGACAGCGTCGTGGACTCCATCCACATCAGACATCAAGCCTGAATCCAGCAAAGAAACATCTACAGAGACCTTCTGGCCTGGGTCTAAACACAAACAGTCTAAACAGTCAGTGCACTCTCAAATAAACACACAAACACTTAACTCATCAGTTCTGCAAACAGCCTGAGATTTACTGAGGACTCAGGTGTAAAAGACAAAAGGTGTCCAGAGAAAATCTAAATGTGAACTGACAAAATCTCAGTTTCAGCGTCACAGACAGCTGCTGGACTGCAGCGACGCGGGATCGGAAAGGTGTAAAAGGTTTCCAGACACAACCAGATGTTCCAGATGTTCTGAAAACATGTAATGATGAATTCTAAATATTTAAGGAAACATTTGTTTTCACACGATTCTATGAAGATTTATAAAGTTCTCAAAACAGAATACACTACACTAGCTAATCTAAAATTAGCTGCATTATTCAGTTCTTTATTAAACAGGATTACTGTACTGTGTTGGGAGGCTCATTTCAGGCAGAATGTAAATTATTTAAGGTTTTATCTATCTATAGATAGATAGATAGATAGATAGATAGATAGATAGATAGATTTGTATATTTTAATCTATTAGTATTTTATTTAATTTTGTCTTTTTATTTTATTTCTCCTGTTTTTACTCTATCCTTCCTTTGTACCTGCTTTGGCAATACAAATGTACAATTAATTGTCATGCCAATAAACATGACAACTGAAAACTGAGAGAGGGAGAGAGAGAAACAGAGAGAGAGAGAGAGAAACAGAGAAACTGAGAGAGAGAGAAACAGAGAGAGAGAGAGAGAGAAACAGAGAGAGAAACAGAGAAACTGAGAGAGAGAGAGAGAAACAGAGAAACTGAGAGAGAGAGAGAGATGGTGTACCCTGGGTGAGAGTTGTGTCCGCGTGCGCTGCTCTTCTCTCTCCATCTCCACGCTTCTGCATGTAATAAAGACCTCCTGCGGCCGCGGCTGCAGCTCCAGCAGCATACAGCAGGGGGCGCAGTGGAAGATCTGCCGCTAAACTCATTAAACGTTGCATTGCAGCACTGAACTCGGTTAAACAGCCTGTCAGAAAGTTCAAGTAAACACCGAAACTCCGCCTTTCTGTTCTTCACTTTTTTCTGTTGCGTCACAATGACAGGACACGCTCCAGAACACAAGTTTCATCCAGCAGGCTTTAGAGCTGGAAACAACATACGCCTTCATCATCATCATCATCACCACCATCATCATCATCATCACCATCACTATCATCACCACCATCATCATCATCATCATCATCACCACCATCATCATCATCATCATCATCACCACCATCATCATCATCATCATCATCACCATCATCATCACCATCATCATCAGTGATTAATGATGTACATCTGCTTTTATTTAATTGCTCTCCTACTGTCCCTAAACTGACTGCTGTGTGTAATAAAACTACACTAACACATAAAATATAAATCTGTTATATATATATATATATATATATGTTTGTAAATTATTTACCTAGAATATATATATTTATTTTGATAAATAAAAATGATAAATAATACTATACAATTATAATGGTTTAGGAGAATGACCTGTCTGAGGCTAAAACACAGATTTATGATGCTTTACACATCTCTCTTTCTCCAGCTCAGTAGGATCCAGAAGGAAGGACGTCTTCATCATCACAGCTGTGTGTTTCCAGATATCAGGAAAAAGACAGATCCAACAGCGTGCACGTATGGCATCATCATTAAGGGCAGAAATTCTTAAAGCAGTGTTTTAAGAGCAGCACTTGCCTTCTCTTTAACTCAGAGACTTACTAAGCAGTAAAACCAACAGCACAGGTTATATGGTGAGGAGGCGTTTTAATGTGACTGGACTGTGGATCATTTTCAGTAACATAATGAGCTCTTATGTGATGATCTTAAAGCAGGAGGGTCCAAACTCCAGCCTACTGCCATTTCTGAAACAGTCTGAGAGATACTTTAGAAATGAAATTAAAGTTGTTCTGCTGTTTATAAAGTTAAAATATGAGATATGAACACTGGGTGTTAAATCAAAACTAACTCTCAAATCAAAACTTGAATTTTTCCTATTTATTTATTATAAATTTTTTGTTGTTGCTGCTGCCGTTGTTGTTGCTGTTGATGTTGTTGCTGCCGTTGTTGTTGTTGCTGTTGCTGTTGTTGTTGTTACATTAGGCCTTGACTGTATACTGTATATCAGTACAATAACAGTTAATATAATAATATCAGTTACAATAACATGTTTTTTTAATTGTCACAAATAGGAAAAAAAGATTGAAATAAAGTATTGTTTTGGTATCATTATCTAATTAAAGGTATCGGAGCAGTACTGGTATTGAATATTTTTAAACAATACCCAGCCCTTTGGCACAATCAATGGCACAACTGTAGAAAAGGGTGAGATTGGACCACATTTTCAAAAGGTATGGTTAGGTCTCCTACTGCAATATCCAAACAAATCGCCTTGTATCATTCCCTGTAAGAACTGCGTGTGACGGTGCAGCGCACTGACTTTTTCAGAAATGACTTCACTTATATTCACCTACATCTCAGCTATCGGTTTCTCGTTGGGCCCAATTTCTTGATTATGGTTCACATTAAAAAAGCTGCAGGTGGAACAGAACAGTGCAGATGTAAAAGCACCCAATTTTCAGAAAATGTGACTTCAGACAAGTTTATATCTATATTTTACTGGTAGCGTCACAAACACAGACAACCACAGACTGCATACATCTGATTGTGTGACGTTGTATAAAGTGCACATTTGACTAAGAATGCTATTGGTATTCTTACAGCATTGATACTTCTGATAATTATGTAAGAAAATGGAAAATATCTTCTAAAATAAACTCAGGATAGCCCTAGGTAAAATTATTAAGCCTGTTGTACGTAGTTAGTATAAAATAGTGACAACGTGTGAACAATCACAAAACCAGGTTGTAACATTTTTAAGGCTATGCTCAAAAGCCAAGAAAATACTGTTTTATCCTCGTGTCTTAAAAGGGGTCTCAGGAGGTGGCAATATACTCAGTTGTAAGATCTTACAGCGCCACTCCACTGCAGTATTTTATGACCACAGAAAACAGCAACTCAAAAAAATAAGACAACATTTTAAGGTAACCAGCAAATTTACCGGGGCATTTACTCTTGCTCATTTGTTTTCTCTATCACTAAATTTTATGTTGATGTTTTAGTGGTAATCTCACAACAGGCAGCAGGACTGGGAGTTTATCAGCTTCACTCTGCCATCTCACACAGCCAGGGTATTCTTTCATTCTGCAGGGTTTCCAGCAACCAAGAACACTATAAAATTCTATAATAAATAATAATAAATGTATTTAAAAGTTAGACGAACATTTAGGCATCTTTAAAGCGTCTATTAAAAACTCTTCAGAGATGCTTTGGGTGTGAACTGCCATGACTGGGATGTTTGTTCTTATTTGGTACAAATAAAATAATTCAGTCAGGTGTATTTATTTAGCATTTGGAAGTCAGCTATTTATCTTCAAGTGGATTGATAAATATTGGACATCCACAAAACTAGGTTGTTATAAACATATGAGAGAACATTTTTGAGGAAAATACCATTGTATCCGTGTGTCTGCACTAAGATGGGGTTTCTGGTGAGAACACACACATAATTAGACCAAAATTATATCATTTATATAAACATAAAATTGTCTGGGGCCCAACCAAAAAAAGCAGTACACATGAAGCAAATATGTTATATACATATATAATTATATATAGATAAAAAGACTCTTTGTTCATCAAGTAATTCAACTTAATCGTTACTGCATGTCTCAAGGACATAAGAACATATACAAACTAAAAGTAATGTTTTGTTCATATAGACACAGCTGCATCTTTGTGCTATGACCAAATGGGCTGTGTGACATGGGCCATAAATCGTATAATGCAGTAAACAATATTTCCCCAGCCAATCAAATTAACATTGTCCTACCGCCATCTCATTCCTGCACACTGAGATCAAAAAATAGAATTTCTCTGCCTTACATTTTTTTTAATTCTGCAAATGTTATCATACAAGTATGTAGCACGCATTTATTTACTTACAATTATATAGGTTTCTGGGCTATATCAGAAAGAATGGCTGTTCTTTAACCATTTGTAATCATCATCTGCCATTAGCCATAAACGAGCTTATTATTGCCTTGTCCACTGAAACTGCTGCACATTTCCTCCATGAGTTCAGATGTGGCCTTTTGGGGGAGGAGGGTCATATCACAGTTATTTGCAAAAATACTAAATTCTTACTTTGGGTTACCCCATTTAAGTGAAACTCTCATTTAATTTCTCCAACTTTTGAACCCTAATGTAATGGAACTTCAGGCAAAAGTCATTGCATTTGTGAATGTTTTAATCAGACTACTAAAAAAACTCTTAACAGGTTTATATAAGTAAACAATTGGTTCAATAATATACCCCAGTTGAGTTCAGCCTTTGAATGTGCTTGGATTTATTGCCAGTAGGTTCACATTTCCTGCCTCTAGATGTGTTAGTGTCCTTGTTGATACTGGATTGGTAACAGGTAGCAGTGGCCTGAACATTCCATCGGGTTAGGATTTTTGTTTTTATTCCTCGCCTGTTTGTGTCTCCGCTACTTGCTTTTGTGGAGACAGTTTGGCCTCGGAACAGTTGGGCCTGCTGCTCACACAGCCCGATCTTGCTGAGCAAGATAAATACATCGCCCTGAAAGGCCTTGGTAAATATGGCATAGAGAAAAGGATTAGCACAGGAGTTCAGCGGGTAGAAGAGCACCAGCAGGATCTTGGAGTTTGAAATGGTTATGAGTGGATGATCCAGCGCAGCCGATATGGCATAGAAGGAAATTGGTGCCATGCAGAGAAAGTCAGTGAAAATTAGCACAGCCATGCGCTTAGCAATGCTGCTGTCTTTGCTGGCTGAGGTGTAAGTGGGATTGCGCACTGTACAGTAGATCTTAATGTAGCACGCACAGATGACCACAAAGGCCACAATGTTGACGACTAACATAAATAAAATGTAGACCTGGTCCAACAGGTTCTGAGTGCTCATGGGCAAGCATATGCTGACCTTTTGGTAACTGCTCACCCCCAACACAGGCATAAGGGCAAGCAGGAGGCACAAGAGCCAACCCCCGAGCATGGCAGCAGAGGCATGGGACAAACGCAGCTTACGCTCTAATTGCATTGCAAAATTGATGGCGTACCAGCGCTCCAAAGTGATAGTGGTCAATGTGTAAACTGACAACTCACTTGCAAAGATGGAGATAAATCCAGCAAGGGTGCACCATGGTCCTGTCTGCCAGTCGATGGCATGATTGTAGTATTCTGACTGCGTGTAAAGGTCCACTGAGGCAATGAGAAGCAGATAGATGCCCATGCACAAGTCAGCAAAGGCCAGGTGGCACATAAGGAACCGGGAGACAGATAGTTTGTAATGACTGGTGAGCAGCACAAAGAGCACCACCAAATTTCCAAGTACAGCTAACAAACTGACAAACCAAACAGACACTCTCAGGAAGCTGAAACCCATGATGTCCTCACAGGGGTTGAAGTCATCAGGAGCTGGGGAGCATGTCACAGCTTCTCCATCCTCACATACAACATAGTCATAATGACTATCAAAGTCCTGGCTGGTGGCTACCTGGGGATTCTTCAGTGTGTCCCCAAATCCCATATCATGGTCAGCATGCCCACCAAGAAAGTCATGATAATGCAGGCTACTTAGGAAGTCATGGTGGTCATAGGTGTTCCTCAGAAGGGGGTCACTCATGTCAGTGCCTTTGTCTGTACCACCCACGACAGGTGGAACTGTAATTGTGCCTACTGATCTTTTATAGTGTTGGCTATGCACTGCAGTCAAGTTACAAAGGATGTAATCCAGGTACCTGTTATTGATAGAAGAAAGAAGTACGTTTGTGTTGGCAGAAAAAAATTAAATAGTTCTTTGAATGTGAACACAATCATTAAAAGTACTGAGTGTCTATGCAGTAAAAGTGCTTTAGGCTAGAGTTTTCCTTAAGTAGATCATTCTTCAGGTTAATGCAATTGAATGAAACACTACCACCTCACGCAAATAACGGCCCTTATTCATCAACGTTGAAAAGAAATGAGTGCAAATGTAAGTGCACAGAATGACAAAGGGATCTGCAGCTGATTTATCAATATTTGAAATATTTACATGAATGTCAGAGTTTATTAGTATTGGGTTCATCCCCTGTATGATGACAGTGAGACTCGAGCGGACATGGACTCCACAAGTTTGCGTAAAACCTGATGATCCATTTTAGATCAGATCC
>JAKKZM010000037.1:70002-101617 GCA_037576825.1 Pangasius krempfi | reverse complement strand
ATCACACGCTTCAGTAGAAGAGATTAGACATGAGGAAAATCTTTTGTACAAAGCAGTTAATCTACTCAATATCACACACCTGCTTATGTTTAAATTGGGACGTAGAAATAGTGCAGAATCAGGAATATTAAATATTCAACATAATGAACATTTACTTTCTTTGTTTTTAATATTTAAAAATTCTAAAACCTTCTGTTTATTAACTATGTTAAATGAAAAACAATTCCCAGATTTTCAGTGTGGTCTCAGACTTTTGGACCCCGCTGCATGTCATGTGCCAGTTTCTGGGGGATTTAGGCAGCTCACCGAGTGTCTCCAAAAGGTATAGCATTCATACTTATTACAGCCATGTGACCTGCTAATGATCAAGCATAACTTGAAAGGCCACAAGCCCTAACAAGCTGTTATAATAAATGCAAAACAGTCTGTTTACATTAAATATATGAGGTGTGTGTAGTACATATAGAACATTTGGTTTAACGACGTGCATACGTCATGAAGACACACCCATCTCTCTGATTTATACAGAGATTTCCTATCTATTCCAGTTGATCAAAATTACTACAGATGCCCCTAACAACATTGCTTAACAGACATGCTGTCCAAATCCTGACCAAATAATATCCTGTCCAAGTAATACTCATGAATAAAAAGGAATAAAATCAAGTTTAAAAAAAGTCTGTCAAATTTTAATGTTTATATTAAATTATTTAATAATTACACATCCACGTCCCCTAGCATCTCAAAAGTGAAGGCCAAGATGATTTTACTGATCTCAGAGATGTAGAAATATGGACCACTTGGGGCTCCTGAGGCAATGCCACCTACTCTCCAGTGCTCCATGAGGTCTCTTGTACACAAATGTTCCTTTTACTCAAATGGACTAATAAGCGAATAAAGATCCATGTCTGCATATTCCAGTTCACATTTACACACTACATGCTGACGCGATTAAACAGCATCATGCAGTTAGAATCACTACCGCTGTTTTTTACTGTTATTACTTATACCGCTGTATTTACTATAATTATTTGATATTAATTATTATTTGATAATTATTTGATATTAATAGTGTTTTAGATTGTTTAAGTACAAATCAAGCATTTTTCAGGTTTACACACTCCGACCAGATGTGAGTTTGATCATACAGACGAATGAAGACAATCAGTCGTGATGTATAAAGGCCAACATACTTACATGAAGTGGTAGAGTTTTAGTTTAATTCATGAACTGTTTCAGTCTCAAGCTTTATAATTTTTCTCTACAAACCCTTTCTTTTTCTTAAGGTTCTTGAATGCACAGCAGTGGCTAGGATAAGTCATATCAGCACCAATCAGATGTCTGAAGGTTTTGATTGGTGGAAGCTTCTTAAGGGCCCAAACATTCCGAGCGCTGAGCTCCCGGAGTGACTCCAGTCCTCTGGCTGGAAGGGAGGAAACCCCTGAGTCTGAAACATCACTGCCAAAAGAAATTAAACGAAAGATTTCACACAATTTAGATTTATGTTACATACAAGACTGCGTTTTACACTATACATATAATGAAAGTCCTTTTTCTTCCCTCTTTATCATGAACTAGAAAAAAAGGAGATGTAGAATGAAAAAAGTTATCACTTATGATAGTAGCATTCATGTTCATGTTCATGTTGAAGAATAATACAAACTCTAACATTATTCCCATTAACGTTAATGCACTTTGGAACTTTTGGATTGATTTTGTCATCAGAAATATTTTTTTTAGTTTCTATTGCTGGCCATCCACCACGTGTGGAGTCTTCCCACCATATTGTGCTTACTGTTCTCCTGTTCCACATACCAGGAGATACGGCATGTATCTCATATAGTAAATCATTTCCACACACCATGAAGGGGTGTAACTCGGTCTGCAGCAATGTTTAGGTAGGTGGGACGTGTCAAAGTAACATCCACATGAAGGCCAGGACCCAAGGTTTCCCAGCAGAACATCGCCCAGACCGTCACACTGCCTCTGCCAGCTTGTGTTCTTCCCATAGTGCATCCTGGTGCCATCTCTTCCCCAGGTGAGCGACGCACACGCACCCGGCCGTCCACATGATGTAAAAGAAAACGTGATTCATCAGACCGGGCCACCTTCTTCCATTGCTCCATGGTCCAGTTCTGATGCTCACGTGCCCATTGTAGGAGCTTTCGGTGGAGGTCAGGAGTCAGCATGGGCGGCACTCTGACCGGTCTGCAGCTCCACACACAGCAAACTGCACTGTGTGTTCTGACTCCTTTCTATCAGAGCCAACATAGCTCTTCTGTGGGGTCGGACCAGACAGGCCTTCGCGCCCCACGTGCATCAGTGATCATTGGGAGCCCATGACCCTGTCGCCGATTCACCGGTTGTCCTTCCATGTAGGTACTAACCACTGCACACCGGGAATACCCCACAAGACCTGCCTTTTTGGAGATGCTCTGACCCAGTCATCTAGACATCACAATTTGGCCCTTGTCAAAGTAGCTATTCCAGATAGTTTTGAATTTTTGAAGTTCAAATGTCAGTTCATTGTCAGCTAGGAAATGTCTCCCAGATGCTGCTACAAACATAGCATGCTTCAAGAGAGACAGTGATTGCTGTTTCAGCTACGGATCAAGATGTAATTCTGCCAGCAAAATACAATTAGATTGCAGCACAATTAACGCAAGGTATGTTCCAAAGCGAAGACTGTCTCTCATATATGGTCAATGCCGAGGCACCAACCACATAGCTTGTGTTTGTCCTCAGCTTCCAGAGAGCTTAGTCATTGGCTGTACACATTCAATCCTGCAGTATTGCTTAAAGACTGTGTGTCATTCTAGAAAACCCACCAGAATAGTACAACAAAGTCACAGGTACACTAGTAATCAGATGGTGGTGGATGTTAAAACCTGAATCAATTGCTGAGTGATGACTCTTGATGAATTGATGAAAAAATGCCTTGGTGCAGAAAACAAGGGATTAGCAGAGAGAACTATGCTCAAACAACACTGTGTTTATCTTACACCTAACTAATAGTTTAACTGTAGCTAACTCAAAGAAAATGAGAAATTAATAGAAGTCTTTGGAGGACAAGTTATCAGTGGCTCTGACTATAGTCCCAAGCTGTTGTGCAGATAGCTCCAAGACATACAAAAACTTCTGACATCTAGGACAGATGGAACGGATTTTATAGGAAATACTATGTCATATGGTCACTATGTGTCTTTGTGATAAGGTCTCACCATGTGTGTGCACACGCACAAGAAGGCATCCAGGGGTCTTATTTATCCGAGCTTGTGTGTAACAACCTCAAGTAATGTTTCAGTAAGGAGAAAGGAAATTGGCGTTTGTCGCATGTGTGAACTCACAGCTGTACGCAAAGGGTTGATAAATCCCACATTCTAAATTTCTCTGCTCATGCATGGCCACACATATTTGCATTAAGAAACACTCCCAAACTGCCATATATGGAATATGGATTAAACACAAAAACACACTTAAATGTGTGTAAAAGTCCATAATGCTCTGTTGGCTTCATGCTGTTTCCTCTGAATACCAAACATAGTAAAAACTGTTGTAACCCTTTCATTCAAACCAAAAACGTACAGTTCAACTGTTTGTCCTTTTGTGTAATTTGTTCTCTGAAATGAATGTGTGCTTCATCTATCTACTTTTAGCTGACATGTTTCAGACGAGTCGGTGAAGTGGGCTTAAATAAATTAGACCCGATGTATACAAGGTGTAGGGGACGTGTCACCCTGTGTATTCAACTGACACAGCTGTCACTGACAGGCTGCCTGAATCCACCTCTCTGGACTGGAGAGAATCAGCTCTCGCATCGCTTCTCCATACCATTCTATGTATTTGCTGTTGAACTTGATTCCACAAAAGAGGAATGTCAAAACTGAAACCTTATATTGATGGGTTTTTTTATCTATCTGCTAGCACATTTATACAAGCCGTCCCTGGCATATATGATGATTCCACTATCTCATTACTCATGGTACCTCAATACTGACAGCTTTATTCATTATCACTAATATTCAAACTCAATATGGCAATAACAAACTGCATTGTTACTTAGATCCTTAAAATTGGTTTTGGATAGTTCTCATAACTGTTGGACTTACATCATGTACTTACTTCTCTTTGTTCCCCTAATGGACATATTGGTATTTTAATGATCTAAATTCTCATTAAATGCATAAATCATAAGGAAAGAGTGCACATGTTCTAAATATCTGTGCTCAAAAGATTTTATAGGCACTGAAAAGACTAAGAAATACTCACAGCAGCACTGGACCACTAATGGTTTCTGCAAACATGTCTTCACTCAGTTCTGTCAGATGTTTGTTTCGGTGAAGATATCTACAGAGGAAGGGATTGTAATGCTTAAAATATAAATATGTATTACATTTTGTTTGTCTATGATGAAAATGTGAATCCATTTTAAAATTGTCAAAAGCCTCATTTAAAATCCACAGCCATCATATTAAACACTCAATAATATAAGATTAGAATTTAATATAAAGGTTAATTCATGATAAATTAAGCATAATATTATAGGCCGTAATAAACTGCATACTGTAGTGTTACCGTTACTAGATGTGTGCAAATCAATACATCTGAAACCAATGCTGAAGTCTGTTTTTATCAGAAAAAATTATACCCTTCATTAGGTTTTGATAATGAGAAGGTTCATCGAGGTTTTGCATCACAAAAAGTTTCTAAAAATGACTTAATATTACCACAGCAGTTTCATGTTAGATATTTGCCACATCTTCACACCTCCACTGCCAACAGGGTTCTCATAGAGGTTTCCATTCACACAAAAGCTACCCTATGAACAGAACATTCCTATTTTGCATTCATATTGTATTTTGTAGAGTCTTTTACGGAACCCCAGCCTTCAATCAGTGATATATTACACATTATTATGAACATGGCTAGGTTTAGTTTCAGTTAAACTCTCCTGTCAGACTCCTTCAGATATCTGCACCCACAGCTATCATAAATAAACAGCACAGGCAAAAACATAATTTACATATTGTTTCTATCCCTTGCACATGACGTAGTTCAGACAATTAGTCCCACAACATACCCACTTTTGCACATGCAATTTATCCGCATGCACACACGTATTAATGTGGTTATCTGGGCTCTTAGTAAAGTGTTAGAAAAAGTAAAGTATTCAGTAACCTTTAGTAAAGATATTTCATGTTTGCTCTCAAGATTTGAACAAGAAGCCTTACACAGCATCTAGTTTTGTCCCATTGAAGGCATGGTGCTGGATTTTAGTAAAGCCATTACTGTATAACATCCTGTTAAACAAAAAGCAACATCAGGAAAAATAATATTAATTTTAAATCTTGATAGTATAGTCATACATGTGAAAAAACATTCATGTAGTATAGATGACTCCTTAGAGAGCAAGTTCAGATCTAGCATTAACCAGTAAAATTTACAGGAAAATTACTGTTAATCATATTTCTGCTGCAACAACCTGGCAATCCCCTGCATGCAAAAACCAGACGTTAATGCCCAAAGGTAAAAGATTAATGAACCCTAACAATTTTTCATTAATCAATATATTATTTACTTAATAATTTTTTTTTATTATTAAAAATATCAAAATATAATAAAATATTTCATATTCTAAAGAAGTTAAGGATGACTTTGATTATTAATATATATTATATATATTTTTAAAATTATATATAAAATATGAATATCTTGTAATTTTGCACTTTAAATAAAAATGGCAAATGTTTGTTTGTACTTACACCGTTAGCACATCGTTGGTAATGCCTTGGAATGCATTGGCAGGAATTTCAGTGATGTAAAGATTATCAGTAATTTCTCTTTAAAAAAAAGACCAAAATTACTAATAAATTTTATCTACAGAAGGTCTATTGTTATACTGGATATTAGCAAAGACTTTGTAAACTTTATTATATATGGAAGTTTGCTCACAGCATAAAAGATGATTCATCAGAGTGGATCCTTGTGAGTGCAGGAAAGATGGTGAGACCAGTATTGAACAAACCTCTGCAACGATACCGAAACAAACAACTTACGTTAGGATCAATATGGTTCCTGTTTCATCCTTCTCTGAAACATTTATTATAGGAATTCCATATATTATAACTGTAATTGTAATTCTATATTAGTACATTACATAGGTAACTGTGTTACTCTGACACAAACCATTCATTTGTAGACAACATTTAACAAAAAAAAAAAAAATTATATATAGGATATTTCAACTGACCCCTGAAAATCACCTAGATTTCTAAACATCATTCTGCTTTACAGGCTCTAACTGTAAAAACTGTGATGCAGTATTTACAAACACTAGTGTAAAGCTTGGTTGTTCTAGTATAGGCTTCCTTAAGACCTGAATGCATTACCAGTGTGTTAGATGTCAGCAAAACACAGTTACTGCTTTTAATTGAATGCAGGTTGTAATCAAGACTTCTTGAGTTTTAGCATCTATTGGAGATGTCATTCAGTTCATTATATGCAGTAGGAATCATGTCATCTTTCCATATAATCCATCCTTTCCACTTTGTAGAAAGTCACATAACACTAGCCACTGTCACATCTGGCTTGCTCATTAGGGATCTAAATCTACATCTGGATTTCTGTAAAGCTGCTTTGTGACAATGGCTGATGTTAAAAGTGCTATACAAATAGAAAATAAATTCAAATAAAATTTAATTAAATTGAAATGGAACACTCTACCCATGAGTCAATTGTACATTTGGTAGTAACTATAAGATGATAATCTTTCTCACAAGTATTTTAACTTTGGTAGATCCTTGAAAGCTTCATGATCGATAGTCGTCAGACTTCTGGTGTTTCTTATTTCTCTGTGTGAGAACAAAGAGAGAATAACGTATGATTTTAATTGTGCTGTTGTGATGTTAATTTTCACCCTAGAAAAAGCAAGAAACAACACCATACATCATGTACTGCAGGTAATCTTGTTCATATTTGTGGCCATGTCTTATTTCCCCTTTTTCAATAGGATCATTAGTCTTAACACTTAAAACTTTAGACACTGTATTTTATTTTTTCATTAAACTCAAAAACATCATAGCAGCATGCACACCTGAAAAAGCCTACATTTACTCAGTTAATTATATATGAGTGTGTGCCAATGACATGACAGTACAAATTTGTAATGCCAAGAAAGTATTGGAGTTCTTTGGTGATCTTAGGGACTGAGCGTTCAAAAACAGTGCTGACTCCTGACTCATCCATAAACAACCCTTCTGTGCTGATGACTTATCCAACAAAGGTAATCTGGGGTATGTGAAACTCACTTTTTTTTAACCTTTCACAAAGTGCTGACTCTCCCAAAGTCATGGTTTGACATGATGCACATAAGTGTCTAGTGACTGGGACTACACCAGGATATCAACTATGCAGGCAATCACAAACTTTCCCATTATGAAAATATGACCCATCATTAATGAATGCCTGGAAGTCAAAGGATCTTTTCCAGTCCATAGGGCACGATACAGTACTCAAAGTGGCCAAAGGTGCTAAAGGCACTCCACTCATTTCCCTTGTGGAGGCAAATGAGAAATGTTTCTGGGCTCAAGTTTGGTAAATGCCCACATGATGTTTCGGGTTGAGAAGGCCTGGGTCCTGAGGGGTGTGTCAGGCACAGTGCAATGCTGTGTTTGGCTACACTTCAGTAGAAGCAATCTTTATGACAGGGTCTCTCTCTCTGGGCAAACCAGGGTTGATCAGAGTAAATCAGAGTCTCCTCTCCTGAAGCAGATTGTTGAGTCGGGTATTAGTTCTGTGAACACTTTGAGTGCAGGTTCATTCCACCTGCTTCTTGCTATCAGTGTTCTGGTCTATATTGTGCAGTGCACCTACTACCATGTGTAATGGTAAAGAAGCACTCCCCAACTTTTTTCCTTTGAGTGGATGATCAAAACATTCCAAAAAGGGCTAGCAAACATAAGACATATGAGTAATCACACCTCCTTTATTCCAGACAACAGTAGCCCAAGTAAGTGAGCAGAGACATGAGCTGTGCTTTTTTATTGTGATCAGAGGTCATTTCTGAACATTATAACAGATTATATATAACAGATAATTATAATTTCTCTAACTATGATGGGTCAGATTAGCTGGCTGGAGACAGAAGATCTTAGGTGTCGCTGGTCAAGAGTAGTATGAATACTGGTTAGCTGTTGCTGCTGCACTTTCACGATTCTCCCTTGAATTGAGAGCTCTTGAGAAAACTTAGTGCTGCATCCAAAAGTCTGAAGTCTTCTGTCATGAGCAAATAAACAAACAAAACGTAAAGTAGAATCATATACAAGGCACACCTAAATATTGATTCGGAAAATCCCTTGCTTGAAGATTTACTGTACCACATGCAAATGTTTTACACAGGAGAAGTGTTTCTAAGGGCCACAGAAACCTCTTCATTGTGTGATAAGTGGCTCATCAGTTGGTTTTATTTGCCTAGTGCAAATTGATTTGATCTCTGCCAGCAGCACACTACACTTTTGATGAGGCCAACAAAAACAACACATGAGTGCATTTCAGTGAGAAATTGGGGGCAGGTCTGATATTTCCCAACCATGAGCCAAAAGAGGTTTCATTCACAAAGCAATACATAGCAAGATCCAAATACAGCAGCGGAAATCACAACAATAATGAGGCCATTTCATGAAAAAGTTTTCCAAATGTACTTGGGACACATGTAGCTATAAAATCAACATTTTAAAGATATCTTTTACTATATACTGTGGGTTCAGAAAGTATTCAGACCCCCTCCATTTTTGCCTTGCACCAAGGACAATCACAGCCAGTGGTCACCTGCAAGGTTATCGATGGTTTTATCTGAATGCCATGTCATGTATTTTTGTGTAAAGAGTGGAACCTCTGCAAAGTTTGCTAGGAGCATGCAATGAACTCAATTCCTTCCTAAATGAAGACCATCAGGATCAGGTGAATAATCAGTGACCAGCACAACACAAAACACCTGAGGGAGTCGTGGACTTGGGGAGGGGTGTGAGCGTGAAATTTATTCAGAAGATTAATGTGACAAATGCATGATTTGCTTTTCTTATCTGAAGGTTGGAGGTGCTTGCACTGGTCTCTGGTGCTGCAGATTGTGTCAGCAATTGCTTTCAGCACCTGGACTACCGTAGCGACCTTCACCCAGTATTTTGGGATAGCAGATGAGAATGTGCTGTAGTGTTTTTCTTCTGAGGCACAAAGAACATGCTGGTGATTCAACCTTTCCCCAGCTGAGGAGGTTGGATGGACTTGGTAGGACATCACAGTTGGACTAGATCAGGAACTTCATGCAGAAAGACTTGGACTGTCACAACTCAGACCAAGAGATCTTCCAATCTAATGCCTGTTCCCATATTGTCTTTGCACAGTGTTGATGAATCCCCACCATTTGGCTTGAGCGCAGCTCCTCAACCCTGGCTCTCATGTCCTTTTGGACCAGTCGATGCCTATCCTTGCCCTGGGCTCTGTTGTAGATGGGTATTGTAAAGATACTGAGCCCTGCTCAGCTGAATGCCACTGTCCCCACCAGAGCGCTGTGCTGTAGCCATGAATCAGCCTGGTCCACTGCACCTGCCAGTCTGGGAGACTTCTGGGTCATTCAACTCCCTGTAAACCCCTCACTCAGACCGCTCGTGGGGAGATAAGATGTACCTTTATTGATCCCCCCATAAGGGAAATTCATGTTGAAAATGTTTGCCACAGTTTGAATCTACTTGGTATTAATATTTTGCCTGTTTCATTTTTTTTTCTCATTTCCCCCATTAATAATCCTTTTCCACAGAATGACTCTGATTGTTATAATCACATTGCTTTACCAGCATGAAAGAAAAAGTGGAAGCATGATATATTTCATATTTCTTTATATGGAGCTATAAATGTGTCAAAAGATTAAACATTCCTGATTATTATATTATATACTAATCAAATGTATTGCATATTCCATTATTTAGCCCATGCAATACATTTGATTAGTATATAATATAATAATCAGGAATGTTTAATCTTTTGACACATTTATAGCTCCACATAATGAAATATGAAATATATCATGCTTCCACTTTTTCTTTCATACATGACTACATATAAAATTCAACAAAATATTAATCTTAGACTTACATATGTGTAATCTTCTTCAGGTTGAAAAATGAATGCTTCTCTAAACTTCTTAATGTGACGTCAACTGAGAGATAACTGAAACAAGAGAAAGAACGAATGGTCAAACTACTAATTCAAACAATTCAGACTTGATCACAGTCCTACTGTTATATTTGTTGTGAATAACAACCCATTATAAATACACTATATGGCCAAAAATATGTGGACACTCTTCCTAATTATTAAGATAACACTTTATTGATCCCATGGGGGAATCAGAGCTCAGTTATTTCAGCTACACGCATTCCTAACAAGCGCATAAAATCAAGCACATAGCCATGCAATCTCCACAGACACACAATGGCAGTAGAGTGGTTCTTACTGAAGAGCTCAGTGACTTTAGAACATAGCACTGTCACAGGATGCCACTTTTGATACAAGTCAGTTCATGAAACATCTGCCCTGCTAGATCTGCCCCGGTCAACTGCAGGTGCTATTATTGTGAAATAGAAACATCTAGGAGCAACAACAGCTCTTTGCCACTGTCACCTCTGGCTTGCTCATTACGGACAAATTTAAGTCTATATCTAGATGTCTGTAAAGCTGCATTATGACAATGTCCATTGTTAAAAGCACTATATAAATAAAACTAAACTGAATTAAGACACAACTCTGTTTTACACAAACTCTGCCCCACCCCGCATGTGCAAATCTCACGCAACTCTCTGAACAGTGCTCACGTCTGTAGTTATGTCTAAGGTAAGTCAAAACTGAAGACAACCCTAAAATGTGGGCCTGAAATGCATAATTATTCACATTAATTACATTTTCAGAATGTTTTAGGGGTAAAACTAAAGTAGCCTTGATTATATGACAGATTGTCATTCATTAAGCAACACTATCACTACTTCACTCACATGAATGAGATGTTCACCATGTCGACAAATGCATCTTGAGGAATAGAGCTCAGTCTTGTTTCATAGAGACGTCTGTAAGGAAAAATAAATAAAATATGAATAAAATAATGAATATGAAATACAGGTATAACATTTGAAACACTGCAAGTGTAATTTAATGTTGGTCAAGAGTCATTATCCGCTTGCTGGATCCACCTGATATGACAGAGCTATTTAATTAATTTCCATCTTGTCTTTTCATCCACACTTTGCAGTAGTCTTGCTAGGTATCTGACAAAATAATAGGTAAAAAATGATAGAATAGAACACACAGACTCAGGTGCCAATCCCCGGGAGACAGGAACCCTTTCCAAGTATCAAACCCACTGGCTAGTTCTTGCCAAGCTGCACAGAACACTAACACGACCACACATTTACATATTGTTCAAGTTTTGTGATGGTACCTCAATGGTAACACTGTGAAGTGGCGATGTTTTTAAGGTAGACCAGTAACTGTTAAAAATCCACTTACAGATTACCACAACAAAGCCATTTTTCACCTCACAAATTCAACTCAGATTTATGGTTCCTGAGAAAAGGTACTTGAACCTAACCCTGCCCCCTGTGGATGACCACGCCCGAACTTTAGCAGCTGTTTAAGTAACATAAGCTCCGTTGTTCAATAATTGACAGGCATGTGGTGGCCATATTATATTATAAATCTCAACATGTTTTTGATAGTTATTGAAGTGGAGGCTCTGCTGAGTAAATTAACACCAATTTTTTGAAGATAAGGTAAAAAATTCTCTGACTAGTTTGCAACAGTATATTTATCATATGCAAATTACCATAAATCTGATTAAAGGGGCTACTTACAGTAAATTAGCACTTTATTATTGTTAAAAAAAATCTTGTGTTGTCTTTGTGTTCTTCCTACTGTACTACCTCCTCAACAGGGTTTTGCTCAGGACACCTAATTTTACCAGAGATTTGCTTCAAAAACATGGCCAATTTGAGTGAGACTCCAAATTTCAGCTCAACTGGACTTTTGGTTCCTGAGAAACAATTATGTGAACTTAGCTCCACCCTCTATGCATGACCACACCCCAAGCTTTGCAGATAACCTCAGAAAATTGTCCTGTATAAGCCCCTGAATATTCGTGTGACTCTGTCTAACTAATCTTGAGTTACAGCTGCTTGAGTAAATTAGTTCTGTCGTCCTGACTAATGGTGGCCATATTGTTTATAAACATGTTTTTGACATTTATTGAGTTTTACACTCTGCTGAGTAGTTTTTAAGAAGATAGGCCAAAATTTTTAAAACTAGTTTGCAATAGGAATTTTGCATATTATTCAAATTATCATAAAGTTTATAGTAGGAATGGCTACATAAGCAAAAAGAAAAAAAAATTCAGGATAAATAAGAAATTTAACTGCTCTTTTCTTTTTTCAAGAGATACTGTATGCTTGTTTTGTGTCCAAAAACATGAATAGCACCCCGAGTGGACAATTTAAGTGGGACTGTGTCCCTACATGAACCTACTATTCAAGTTTGTGTCAGCGACCATGTTTTTTCAATAATTAGGTCATCAGCTAATTTCCCCCTTACCTTACTGAGAAAGAGTTATCTGACCTTAGCTGACCTCAGACTCTCTTCCCATAATCCCTGAAAATAATCAGGAGTTACAGCTGTTTGAGTAAATTTGGCTCTGCCTCGTTAGAATAGGCAAAAATCCTAAGACAAGTTCTCAGAAGTAGGTTTCGCATATTAGGCATATTTCACGGTACACCTTATTTTACAAGAGATGTGCTTGTTTTTATGTGCAAAAATATTAGTAACCGGGTCATCATCAAACATCCACTTACAGAGGAGCATGGAGATGCAGTGTACCACATTTCACCTCAGTTGGACTTGTGGTTCCAGAGAAAGAGTTATCTCAAGTTAGCTCTGCTCTACGCATGACCAAGTCCCAAACCCCTCCCTCAGAATCTTGGCCTGTGTTTGCATGTCACGTTTTGTGTGAATCAGGACAAATAATGTAAGTTACAGTAAATGAAGCTGTACCTCATTAGAATTGTCTGGCATGTGGTGGCCTTTTTTTTTCTCCAAATCTCAACATGTTTCTGGTAACTATTGAAGGTTATACTCCCCTGAGTAGTTTGACATGAATTTTTAAGTTTTACATACTATGTGAATTAAATAAAAATAAAAGCAAGCTGAGCTAAATGGCCCTTGAGGCTTTGATTGTGAGAACATGGAATAAGTGGGAAAAAAGAATCTTCACTATATGACTTTTTTAGGTATTTTCCCTTAGAACAGTTTCTGAGATGGATCAAAATGTAAAACAGTTTGCTATAGTGCAGAGGCACTCTCACTTCTATGACAAGAGATCTTATAGTATTATTATTATTATTATTATTATTATTATTATTATTATTATTATTGTAAGAGCCACCATGTAAAATATGCACATATACTCTAAATATGGAGTTTGAGAAATTATTTTGAGAGATTTGTTTTTATTCAAATAATGATATGCAAACAATTTTCATTCAAAGAAACTGCAAAAGAAATATACAGCAGCGGGGGCGTGGACGAGCGTCGGCGGTGGACGGAGAGGAGGCGGGGCCAACCGCCAGGTAAAGCATGATGATTGCCACCTGTGTCTTATTACCACCAGGCTACTTATTTCTCTGCCGGAACCAGAGAGAGAGAGTGCGGTATAGTTGGCGGAACTTGTGAGACACAAACGCACACACACGCATGAACTTGAACATGATGGAGTGAAAGCTGCGAGCCCGGGAGAGACCCGTTTCAGTTGAGTTGTTTTGGGTTTGTTGCATATTTGAAGGTGTACTGAAAAGTGTGGACTGAATAAACACGAGCCCAGAGCTCAGCAAAAACTCTGCCTGTCTCCCGAGACTTCCTCCACACTCTCACACACCGGGGTTCTACACTGACCTATTAAGAAGCTGGACCAGTGGCTGTCTTGCCATCAATGTAATGAGCTTCCCTGCTGTAGTGCCACCATTAGGCTGATGTGGCTCATCATCATGGCCTGAGCAGCGGGAGGAAATACTACCTACTGACCACATTTCATGTCTGTAGCACCTATGGTTTGATCTGCATGATCAGTTTTAACAAGGAAAAATAACAAGAAGAAAACAAATCCCAGTGAAAATAAGAGGATTACAAGCGCTACGTGACTAAATAAAATTCCTAACAAAAACAATAACATCGCGGCACCCAGTGCTTGGACCCCAAATAAAAATCTGAACAAACAAATAGGGTTCCAGGACTATGTGCCTGGTCCCTAACAACACAATACTTTTTGTTCAGATTTTAATTAAATTTTATAACCCTAATGTTATATTAATTAAAAAAAAAAGTAATATAAGTTGAATGAAAAGCGTTGCAATCCACAATCACAACTAGAAAACCACATTTACTAAAGAAAATGCAAAGTGCACGCGCAGCTTAAGCAATTCCTTGCGGTTTCTAAGGGTTGCTAAGGCAGGTGCCAGGTGGTTGCTGTGGTACCCTAGATGGTTGCTAGGGTGTTGTCAATCAGAATTACAGTTCCTGAGAATCAGCTTAACCTTTCAAGTTTCCTGGAAATCCATCTAATACATCTTGTGTTGCAGCTGTTTGAGTAGCAGGTGGCAGCCATGTTCTTTACAAATATTAATAATTATTAAAGGACAGGTTCTTATGAGTAATTTGACACAACAGTTTTGAAGATATGGCAAAAAATCCAAGCAATAGATTGCAAAAGTTCAATTTGCATATTATGCAAATTATAAGAAAATTGAATGGGTGGGGCTAAATGGTCCTAAAGAGGAAATCAGAAAAAAAATAATCTTCACTGTACACTTTAGCTCACATGAGATATGCTTGTTTATAAGCGGAAAAAAAAAAAAAAAAAAAAAAAAAAAAAAAGCAACCCATTGGCCAATTTGAGTGACATTTTTAGTGGCGCTACAGGGAGCTATCATTGAAGTTTCATGATGATTGCTCATTGTTAACCCCATCAAATGCCTGGCCGATGGCATGCTTTTAAAACGACCAGGTCAGGATTAAAATGTCATTTATAAATTAGCATAAAGATGCAGAATAAGAAACTTCACCTCAGCTGGACTTACGGTTCCTGAGAAACAGTTTTATAAACTTAACTCTGTCCCCTACTGATGACCGCACCCTCACCTTGACCCACATCCTCATAACCTTGTCCTGAAGGGTCCTTTCCAGTTTTGTTTAAGTCCATGCAAAGAAAACATGAGTTACAGCTGCTTCAGTGAATTAGCACCACCTAGCAATCAAATAAGACAAAAAGAATCGACTAATCCTGGCTCCTATATGGGAATAGTGTGCTTGTGCTTCTGGAGATGTTGGAATTACAGTTTGCTGTGTAGCAATGCTCCAAATTGCATTTTTTTCAACATTGAAAAGGCTGAAACTCAGGGTGTTGTAAGGTTGTGCAGGTGCTACAGACATGAAACTGGGTAATTATTCAGTACTCACTCCCTCTTCTCAGACACGACAGATGAGCCTAACTGGCCTAGTAGTGGCGCTATAGTACACCATTTTACATTCTACAGTTTAGCCCTAATTCTGAGCCAGTCTACAATTTGGACTATTTTGCTCTGCCAACTCAGATTTGTAACTAATTTGTATAACATGTAAAACATACTTGTGGAAACTAGTCCTAGGATTTTTGTCCTCTCTTCACAAAATTGGTGTCAAAAAGATGTTGACAAATCTTAACAATATGGCCACCACCTGCCAATCAATACTAATGAGCAGAGCCTAATTCCCTCAAACAGCTGTAAGTCATGATTATTATAAGCCCATTCAGGACTTCATTCTGAGAACGTGGGCCGACAGTGGGGCGGGGCATCGAGAGGCAACGAGTCTGAATGTGATTGGTTACTTATAAAAAGGTATGCACGTTTTCTTTTTTTTTGTTCCTAAAATGTTTCTATTTGATTTCACTTGAATGTTGCTAGTTGCTATATCACATTAAAGGTGGAAAAACATCTGAGATGATTTATTTTGGTGTCATTTTTTACATCACAACAACTTGTAACTTTAACAGGGGTGTGTAGACTTTTTATACCCATTGTATGTAGCTCACATAGGGATGAGAGATTATGTTGAATAATTTGGGGATCCTACAGATTAAATTTATGTACAGTATTGTTCATGGTATGTGAACTATGAAGTTCATAAAGTTTTATAAAGTGTGACGTAGGAAAAGCATGTGATGGCTGCGATCAGCGTCAGTGATTCAGGCTAGTGCCAAATATTCGGCAGCCTTTCTAAGCATTTTCTCTGCCTAACTGCAAACAGTCTGATCAACTAGAACCAGACTGAAAATGACCATAAACCCTTTAAAACCATCAAACCTGAGCAGGTGAGGCTGGTGAGCAGCTAAGAGCAGCTAACTTTCCCAGGCTGGATTTCAGGGGGACGTCACCTGAGTGTCCACTATAATGGACATTTATAAACCGGCAATTAATAAACACAAATAATTAAACTGGTATAAGATGTCACTGCACAACTCATCATATGTTAATAAACAAGAAGTATATAATACTATTAGAGCAAAAATAACAATATGTAAACAATATTTAACTTACTTTTCCTGTTTCCATAAAGTGTGTTTGTTCCAATAGAAGCCATTTGAGCCATTTTATAAATCAAATAAGTAAAGGAGAAAAAAACTAATGTCCGCTACAGAGGACACAAATGAATGGCCAGGGTTCCAGGATACATACACTGAACATAATACATAATACATAAACAATCTTCTTTACCATTTTGGTCAAATGTATTTTTGCTGTAATGTATTTTGAGATCATGAGATTTTATAAGCATCTATAAGATTTTATAAGCAAGGATCTATAAAATGTTGAAATTATCAAAAATAAAAGTCCATAATATAAATGACTATAATTTCAGAGCCAGCTGTTTATATCATGTTCCTAAACAAAAGACATCCAATATATGACTTTTCAAAGCAGATCTGAATAAAATCAGTCTTTTGTGAGAATTACACATGTATATGATGCACTATTGTGTGATATCGAGCAGGAAAAAAGTGAATAAAGGTTTATAATCTTGAATTAATCAGCTTACTTACAGTGTCTCAGTGTTTGCAGGAAACCTGGGCAAGGTAGCTATATCTGTACACGAAGCATAATAACCTCTCCAGTCCGTGCACTCACAGGCATTAGGGCAGTTATTAATGCCCCCGGTGCAGGTTCGAGTGGAGAAGAAGGTCATTAGCACAAGTGCAAACAGACGCATTTTGGCTTTAAAAAGGAGTTTATAAGAGCAGCTTAACCGTATAACCTGTGAGAATGTAATCCTCGGTGGCTGTTCTGTCTTCCTCCGTGCTGTCAGAGCAACAGGAAAAGCTGGATAACTGAAGAAATGAGTCGTTTAAGCCTGATCTGAGTCCAGCAGTGTTCTTCAGCCAGCTCTGCTTCCCTGTGCAGAGGAGAGGGGCTGGAGGTCCGAGGATGGGGTAAGGCAAACAATGTCACAGGAAATAAATAAGAGTCAGGACAGCAGGGGAATTAACAAAGCTGTGAAATTAAGGGAAAGGTCAGATAGTAATTTAACTCCAAGGCATGGGGTAATCACTACACTGTCACTGAAAAGAAGAAGAAAACTGTCAATATCCTTCTACATTTCTTAATTTCTCAGATTATTCTGAAAGTCTACATTTCTGTCAGAGTGTGATAATGTTGGGAGGAATAGTGTAGGAACTCCAGGTCTGAAGGGAACTGAGGTTAATCCATGAATAACTTTCAGAAATGCAAAAGCTCCCATTAGTTTGAACATTTCTGTATTTACTACCTGCATTGTCTCTGCTACTGTATTTATAAAAATATTGTATTTAATTTCCAGTCATTGCTATACTCTACCTGGCTGCTTCCCCAGTGCTATGTGCATGTATGGTATCAATATCCAGCCATCCTTTACATTAACATCACTCACCACTGCTAAAAATATTATATAGCTGAACTAGAAAGACAGAAATAACATTTTTCTAAAGCATTATCATAAGCTCCTTCTAGATCACTCATGCCTGCAAAGACTCACAGCAAAATGACAAGCAATCATTTCATAATATAGAGAGTTAATCATTCTTTCCACAATTTCTCTGCCAAAATGTTAAAAATCCACACAATTTGTTAATTATCCTCATGCTTTCCCCCCCTGTTGCAGTTGTTGTCATTATTGTTATTGTCTTTGTTAAGGTTTTTATTTCTTCTGTGGTCGTATGTTGGTATGAAAAGAGTGTTCCTGTGTGATGATGTTGAAAAGTGTTGAATTTTGGACGGTATGTTGTATTTTCATGATGACTAACGCTAAAGCTGGCCCCGGGAACACCACTTCTCTCCGATTCACAAGTCCTACAGGTTCAACCCACTCAGTGAGGCTTCTTCTAGGAGAAGCTGAAGTTGCCCTTGTTGCAGGAGACTGTGTTCTGTGACCCATGAAATTCGCTAAGCTGTTTAAGCTTCTGTGGGATCCCCGTCAACTCCTTCATGCTGACCGCCTGACATTTGAGGGAGACCTGAGATTTAAAAAAAAAAAAAAGATTAAAAAAAAATAGTTAGTTAAAAACAAATAATTAAACGTGTTCTAAGAAAAGGGAGAACCTTTGTTTGAGTTTAACCTGGCTGAAAGTTTAAAGTAGATTCCTCCCCCTGTCACATGTGCTGCATTGGGCATGTGTATGATTGACTTAAGGGCTCCCTTAAGGTGCTGCTGTGTTTAATGATTCAGTTCATGCTTTGAGTTTTGTACCGTCTGACAAGCCATTACTCTGTATGTTCATGAACATGATGGTTTCATAACCTTGTGTTTACTGCAGGATCATGATGGCCAGCTCTGTCCTGGTCTTTACTTAGGAACCATCAGTGCCTGCATGCTGTACAGGCTGTACGCTGTTTCCTGTAATGAATTTGGCATTGTAAGTGATTTTGGCCATATTTGGCATAGACCATCTTGTTTTGCTGTTGTCAAGGTCTCTCTCATCTCCTGAGACTGCTACTCCAGGATGGGAAAGTGAGTGCATTAGACAGAGTGCTATGAGAAGAGCTGGTGATGTGTTTGTCCCAGGGATCACCCTCAGAGTGAATATTCCTTACACTCCCTTATGCACTTAGTGATCATCCCTCTCTCCTGGGCCCAGTCATAAGAATGCAAAACTAAAGTTGTGTCTTTCCACATCTAATATTAATGAAAGAATTAGAGGCTCCATTGCTCCAGCCAAGAATTAGTGGATTCATTCCAGTGAAATCTCAAGTCTACTTGAGGATCCATCCATCCCTGCCACCCTCAAGATGATGAAGAGCCCACTGTACTGGAAGAAACCTGAAAGAATGGGGACTGGGTTTTTTTTGTTGTTGTTTGCTTGTTTCTTTGTATATTTTGGTCTCCACAACTAAACCTTCATCACAGTGACGTACACTGAACTTACATTTTGTAGGGGTTTCCATGTCTAAGGAAAACACATTTCAGTGGTAGTAACACCTAAAAATGCAGTCCTCAGTGGCAAAGGGACACTGTTTCTCCTGCCTTATTCTCAAAGCCGTAGCACCTTTTGTAGAAAAAAACGACTAGTTCTCTTCCATCATCTCCTCCATGGTGCATGACCAAGAGTTATTTATGTTCTTCTCCTGAAAGGGGATCATGGAGCCACTCTGGGAGCAGAGCTCCTTCTGGGTCTTTCTCTAAGCCACAGAGCTGAAAGATCTAGACGTCTGTTGTGGAATTTTTGGCATTTTCTCTGGACCGTATCCCTCCCAGTTGATTGGGTATTGGAATCTGCCAAGTTGTCTGGCTGAAATAAACTGTCCTCTCAAAGCATATTTGTTTTTCATTTTAAAAAACACATACATTAACAATCAAGTTACACTTAAGTTAGCACAGCATACCTGGACACACAGACACAATAAGGTGCAGAGCATAACACCCACATCCACAGATGTGAACCTCGGGCAAGAAGATTCACTAAAATGTAACTTCCTTATCATCACAGACATAAAACCATGACGGGGCATCAGCCAGCATTATGTCAGAACCCTGTTTGTGCACAATGCTTGAGTTGAGTCCCTGTATAATATAGTCAGAAACTGGCCGTATATTTACAGAAGCTTTGGCCCATGCGTAGAGGCAAACATGACATTTTAGAGCAGGGCTTCCCAAAATTAACCCAACATGGAGATTATACATTTCCTGCAACCCCAAGCCTTAACACCATACTTTTTTTTTTAATTCCAGATTTAGAATATAGGAGTACTGTAACATTTGATCATTTCATTATGTCAGTAAGATACATTTCAAGATTCATTCAAAATTCAAGATTTTATTTGTCACATACACAATTATATACAGTATATAACCTGGTCTACTCCTCCTTAGACTGTGCATTTAATAACTAAATTAAAAACAAGAAATGAATCAGATATAATAAGAAATGCCTAAGAAATAAGAAATATTTCTGTAAAGTGACTAAAAACCAAAGGAATATTCATTGCAGTGTCTAGTGGGAAGTGTTGTGTTTTTATAGGAAAATAATCCACACCAGGGTGTTGCATGAGTTGAGGAGCAGGCAGAAGCTGTGGAATTATTATTATCCACACACACACACACACACACACACACACACACAGCATCTTATGATCATTTGGAACCAGACAGGAACCCCTGTTTTAGAGACAGCAGGAATTCATGACACCCTGTGGATTTGTAGAGCATTACAGATAAATGTGTAAATCACATTCTCACACTCGATACTACAAATGAAATTACTGCTCCATAATAATTGCTTATAGACGACTTGGTCATGAAAAGCATTAAAGCCTAACAGTGTTTTTGATGAGTTTGTTTATTCATTTGTGTAGACTGGTTAATTTGCCTGTTTGTGTGTGTCAACATTTATTGCTCCAATTAACTATTTGCAGTCTACAGTTTGATTAATTCTCTTCCCAAATGAAACAGTAAATCATTAACTGTTGGTATTGACTGTGGGTAATTTCAGGCTACACACAGCTGTGATGTAACTTGACACTGTCACACATCTATAAATAGACAACAGACTTATACATAAGCTAGGCTCTACAGAACGGCGCCTTGTCTATGACACAGTGGCTCCTTCGGCGATGTTACTGACCTCAAAGATTTCCTTGCCGTTGATGATCTTTAACCTCCCCTGGCAATAATGGTGGAACCTGCTCTCCAACTATGTTTTTCATATTATTCAAATTTTCATAAACTTGAGTGGGTTGAGCTAAATGGTCCAAAAACTTATGTTATAGCACCCTGTTGATGATCACACCCCAGACTAAAGAAGAAGATCTCCTCTGAATGATGCCTCTTATATAGCTGTTAGACCGAACAAAGCTCAGCCTTGGGATGATTGATTGGCTTGTGACAGCTATAATATTTACAAATGTCAGAATGTGTTTGATACTTATTCAGTTTCAGGTTTTTCTGAGTATTTGTGAAGGTCACACAAAAATCCTTGGACTAGTTCATCTAACCATCATCTAACCATTGCATCTTTTCAAAGTCGCTCAGATCCTTACGCCTGCCCGATTTCCTGCTTTTTTGTTTTTTTAGGAATGTCTCAGTTTGCCTGTTTTGGGGATCGTCTCACTTACCACAATGTCCCAGACTACAACTGAAGAGGCAGCTGAACCTGGAGCAGTCATGGAGCTGGTCAAAGATGGTGGCGTTTGGTCATAGACCACTTCTGCTTTAAACATCATGTGGTGGCAGCTGTAAATCCAGGCACGCTGATGCCCAGGTTTGAGGAAAGTCAAGCCTTTGTGAAGAATTCCAGCAGTTGCACGAGGCCGGATGAGTGTTTTGGATCAGCCAGGAGATGAGCTCTCTTTTCAGCTCTGCGCCGCTGTCCTGCGCTCAGTAGTGCAGTTCGACTGCAGCACAGTGTGCGAAACTGATGATGATGTTGTACAGTTGGTGCAGTACCATCAAGCAGAACTTGTGTGCCGTGGAGGAAGAGTAATTTCCTTGAACGTGTTTGGATCAAACAAGGAAGTGTGTTCTGCTAATGAAGAACCATCCAAGGTACAGTGACATCCCCTGAAATGAAGACACCGTGAGGACGGTGTTGAGGTACCACGGCCTGAACATGGTGACGACTTCCTGCATCCTGCTGTTGTATGAAGAGGATGAAACAACCAACGAGGCTTCAGAACCACGAGGATGTGCACAGAAAAGGACAGAGAAATAAACAGGGATGTATGAATATATGTAGGGAAGAGATGTATATTTAGATCTTTGTCCTACCCTGAGCTTTTCATCTGGAATATAATTGCCTTTTTATTTAGTAACATCTGGTAATGTTTGTTAGCTTGTGTTTTATTACAGAAGCAAAGTTAAAAAGTTGTTGTTTTCTTTGTTGCATATAAAGTAATTTTGAGGTGTAATTGTTAATAGTTATTTATTTATTAGACAACGTTTGTTCTTTTTAATGTATTTACACTTGTGTAATTTTGTACTTTGTGTATATATTTTTTTCTCTGTGAAAGTATAGGGCAAAAATATATGGTCCAACAGGACAATGAGCTGAAGAACGGGAAAAACTACGAAGGATTGTTTTTTTGTGTGTGTTTTGAAATGGCTGAGTAAAGCCCAGACTTAATTAGACTCCATCTAATTTGACAGAAATTGGAGAAAATTGGAAGAAATGGAAGAAAATAATAAAAATCAACATGTGAAGGCTCACAGAGACACATCCGAGACTCAAACTCAAATCTGTAATTGCTGCGAAGGGACAGTTCACTCTGAGGGGGTGAATACTACTTTTATTATCATTTTTATTTTTATTTTCAAATAATTCTAAGGATATATTTAATTTTATTTAATGTTGCAATACAGCAAAAAAGAGAAATAATCACTGGGGTGTGAATACTTTCTGGAGGCACTGTATATTAAAGTTAGTTGGTCAGGATGATTGGGAGCAATATCGTATGCATGTGGAGTGCTGTACTTTAATCCTACTTTATTTCACATTATTCCATTACATTTCTTCAATTAGTAGAAGCTCTTATTCAGACTGGATTACAAAAGGTGTAAGTGGTACTCATTTAGCCAAACACAAAGTACTTAGAAAACCTGGAGATTTTACCCAATGCTAACTAGCTCCAGACCTCAAGGACCATTAAGTCTTTGTGTGACTTAAAGACTTCTGGACTCACTCTTAGCACTTGCTTGTAAACGTTCTCAAGTACCAAAAGTACCATGAGTTATTGCTGTTATTTGTTATGATGATGACATTATTATTATTTTTATTATTATTTTTATTATTATTATTATTTTTATTATATGTTTCCTGTTAAAGAGATGTGTGAAGACATGAGCAGCTAACTTCTCTCTGAATCACTCAGGTTAATAGAAACTGTTCATTAACTGCAATAACTCAGTACTTTAACTTCTGATACATTTCCCAGTATTTTCTTCTTTAACTCAAGTACAACTATAAACTATAATGCACTTTTAGCAAGTTTATCGGCAACTTCATTTCCCTCTATTCCTAGTTGCTGTAGATTCAGTGAGAATCTCAATTAAAAGATCCTCTCGAACTGTTTGTCCTGATTTTATACTTTGTTTTGCAGCTACAGAATCTGAACATATCACTACTTTGATTGGTTTCTTCCTCTAACCACTGAAGACTGATGATTATTGCTGACAGTTCAGCTGTGTGTACTGATGGCCTGTTTGAAATGCTTTTAGCAATTCCTTTATCAAATTCTGGAGTGTATAAGCCCACACCTACATGCTCATTATTTCTGGAGTGTATAAGTCCACAGCTACATGCTCATTATTTCTGGAGTGTATAAGTCCACAGCTACATGCTCATTATTTGAGTGTTTTGATTCATCTGTAAAAAATATTTAGATCATTATAGTAGCTCTTCTTCAGATATTCTTGAACCAAGTACCCAGTGTTATAGTTCCTCTCTGTCCACTCTCTCCTTATTTGTAATATTTAAAGGTTTACTTTTGGTTGCAGAAAAATCCTTGGGGAAATGCTGCTTCTAATAACTGCTGGATTATGTTGTATAGTGTCTAATTTGTACTGTTTCACTTTCTTGTTAATGTCCCATCCAGAACCTTTGGCAGGAAAATGTGTGTACTCCCAACAGTTCTCCCAAAAGAACAGCTGATGCTAAATTTCCATTTCCTCCTCCCTGAATTCTTATCCAATATGCTAGTGATAACTCCTCAGATGCAATGGCAGTTCATTGGATTCAGTGAGCAGTGCATTAACGGGCGTGGCTTTGACTGCTCCAAAACTAAGCCTGAATGCTCTGTATTGTATCCTGTCTAGTTTTTGTGGCTCTCATCATTCAAATCCGCCCACACACCTCATTAAATTCAAAACCCCTTGAAAATATTGGTCTCAATATTTTGATTATGATTCTTCCATGTATATTTTTCATCAAACCATAAGCCAAGATATTTGAATACTCTAACTCTTTCCATGGGTTTGCTATAAAGTGTTAACTCCTGCCCATTCCCTAGTTTCTTTTTAGTGTCAAATATATAAACTGAAATTATAGACTGAAATTTTGAAGCCCCAATCATAAGACCGTCTCGCTACACTGATTATTGCTTTCTGTATACATTTCTGCACACGTTAGAAATTTTTTCCCCTTTTCCAGATTGCTCCATCATCTGCATAAGGTGATGACTGCATTCCTGTTCCTGTATTTTCATTATAGATATCATTAACCATGATATTAAATAGAAGTGGACTTATGACGCTACCTTGTGGTATCCTGTTTATAATGTCAAAACTTTCTGAGATTTCTGAACCTAATTTAACTTCAAATGTTCTATTTAATTAGGGGAAAAAATCTATGATCCAGTTGTATAACCTTCGACCTATGCCTAGCATGTTCATTTTAATTAAAAGACCTTCTTGTCACATAGAGGCGATTTCAATTTCATTACTTACTTTAATAAGAGCATCTGCAGTGGATCTTCCTTTCCTAAATCTTCTTTTATCTAAAAAATATGCTAGCCTGTAAACAATCATTTTTTCCCATCCATTCACACAAGTGGGAGGTTAGTGCTATGGGTCTGTAGTTTTCAGCGTTAGCTGTATCTTTTCCTGCTTTAGCAAATGTTAAATTAATGCCATCTTCCACCTGACAGGTAATCTTCCTTCTGTCCATATTTTATGGTATGAGAATTTATGATGTGACAATTACAACAAATGAGTTTATGAAGCAGTGAACAGCATTTTATGTATTGTGTTGAAACAGTGGGATCCGCTGTAATGAAACGAGCTTTGGTGCCTTGGCTTTGCACGTCCCTGTCGGCAGCAGAGACGGCTACAGCTGCAGGATGTGCTTTACTGCGAACAGAGCAGACAAACAATCCAAAAACAAGAGACAAATATGTGCTCAAAGAACAGGCAGAAGTCAGAGCAGCATGCACGGAAGCCACAAGGCAGCTGTGTTAGACCTTACACCTCACTTCATTTAAAGGTTCATACAAAGGTTTTATTTTTTAAAACACAGTGCCATTTCTGAGGCCTGAAAAAGAACCTGTGCAGGATCTCAGGGCTCTTATTCTGGGCTAAACGCTGGAAGAGAAAGTGGCGGGGATGTTTGGGGTCAGCCATGATTTACCCCTGCCCTCTGACCCTGGGTGAGGGCAGGGCAGTGAGGGTGAAGAGCTGACAGCCAGGGTCTCTGCACTCCTTCTGATGTGCTCTAGCTTGTGATTGGAGTGTGAAGTTGATCTGATGGAAATGGAGGACTGTGAGGTTTATTTACTGTAAAGGATTATGTGAACATCTAAAAACGGATAGCTCTTAGAGGTTTTGGTAACATTCGTTCAGTTCCACTCATTAGAGTTTGTGACTTTTATTCTGAAAGTTCTGTCTGTCTTTTTTTAACAGATAATTTCATTCATTAAACCTGTGCACGGTTTAAAGCTTTGTGCTGCGTTCCTGCCCGAGTGGGAGCTGGAGTTTCCCCGCAGGAGAGGAGTGTTTGAGCGGCTCTCCAGCTCGTAAACGTCGCCCATGACGTCACTTCAGCATGGCGGCTCTCACAGTGGAAAAGTATGAACTAGAAACAACAGCATGATTTAATTCTCCTTAAGCAGTTTCTGTTTCTACTTGAAATCGCTAAATACCGGGTGCATTTTCAGTGCTATTCCCAGTGAATCACATCCACTTTATTAATAAAAATGAAGCACTAACTAAACAGCTCTAATTGCAGTTTTTGTGGAATGTGGGAAGTTCCGAGCTGAGCTCCGGCGTCATTGTTTCTCCACATGTACCGGGTCCGACACACACACACACACACACACACACACAGAGAGAGCTCCATCTACCGCTCCAGCACAGGCTCAGCTCAGCTCCACATGCAGGAGCTCCGAACAGGAACAGCAGAAACACACCTAGCACAGCTGCTCAGTGCTGAGCCTGAGGAGGGAAAGCGGTTTGTCTCTCAGTCTGGAGGTTTGGTGGTGAGTGAGTGAGAGAGAATGGAGATGAAGGAGAGAGAGGACAGGACAGACAGGCAGGGAGCCACACTGCTGGGAACAGCACGACCTCTGGAGCAGTCCAGGTGTTCAGCTACCAGGAGCAAAATCATCACTGGGGTAAGTTCACATCAAAACCAAGTCTGTTCACATCAAAATAATCCAATACAAACACTTTCTCTAGTAAACTAAACCTGCAGCAGTTAGAAAACTTCATTTCATGTTTCAGATGTAAAATACTTCTACACTCCTGTTTACAGATCCACTTTTGGAGAATTTTTAAAGCCGAGTTAACAGTTAAAAAAAAAAAAACATCAAAACTAGAACCTGGTTTAAAAAAAGAACACGTGCTTGCCAGATGTTTGCTTATACTGCTGAAAGAAAGATATTCAGACCTGTGTGTGAGTGTGTGTTTGTTTATCTCTGGAGCTCCTTAGACTCTGTATTTATAGTAGATTTAAAACATCTTCACAGTTCAAACGAAAGCGTGTACCTTTGCGGCTTTGGAGGCGTCTGGAGAAATGTTTTTGCAGGGTGTGAGTGAAAGAACACGTGGGGTCTCGGGGCTGTGAGCCGTCTTTCTACCCCATGCGGATTCATCTGGTGATGGCGTGGCAGTGTTGTTTTCTCCAAATAACAAGAAACTTGAGCTGCTGCCACTTGTGTGGGTTAGTGGGTGGAGCTTTCCGCCTACAATGGCGTCATTACATTTACACATTAATTAGGGATGCCTAATTTTAAATGCTTTTATTAGAAGAACATGGTGAAAAGCATATTATACTCAGGAAAGCGGGTTCCCCGGAGTGTTCCAGCTGGTGTACGTGTAAAGAGCCACAGTTTGTGTTTTTAACTCGTGTATGCAGAACCCACAGAGCAATCTTTTCCACTGAGTACACAATGAGTGGATTTAAGCGAGCCCTGAGGGTCTGAGTATTTTAAAGCACTGCAGTGATGTATTTTATTGTCGTCGTTACAGCTAACAGTCTGTTACACTGAGAACATGAGAACCCCTGAAACCTGGTTTCCCCTACAAATATTCCAGTTGAACTAAATGTGCTGTTATATCAGTCATGTGTCTGTTTTAATGGACCTTTTTTATTCTACAGGTTTCAGACCTGTTGTATGCCTTTAATTGACAAAACCAGGGAGAACAACAGCTTGTTGTCTAGTGTGAAAGAATGTGGTATGAACGAAGCTTGTGTGAATGAGACTGTGAAGCAGATACATTAGTACAATAACAGCAGGATATAAACGCAATCGTGCTACAGGGAAACCACTTTTCTAGGTGCAGTTGTTCTCAGAGTAAAGCCTAGTGTGTGACTGAGCTGAGTAACCTAAAATAACACAGACGGCTTGCCGTGCTGCGCAATATAGTCTATTTGTGTCTTCCACAAAACCTCCACGTTGTGACACACACAAACACACACACACACACACACACACACACACACAGAAAGGAAAAGAAAAGTATTGTCCAAACAGCAGAATGTCTCTGAAGAACGATGTATATATACTTCTAACTGGGATATGTTAGATTATTAAACATAGAACTGACGCATTAATTCGAATATGTTACACGGAGGAGCTGCAAACAGACTGAGAATTCCCCGACTGGTTCAAACTGACAGGAAAGCTTGCTCAAATAACCACTCTTACAAGGTCAGTTCTTTAGTTTTTGCTTTACACTGAAGACGAAGAAGAGGAGACTGAAGGGAGAAACCCCCAAAACAAACAACTGAAAGAAGCTGCACCTTCTTCACCGGCTCGATGCAAGCAAGAGACATGCAACCAAATGTTATGTTATGTTAAGTGTTATGTACTTTTAAGACTTTCTGTACCAGTACTTTTGCTCACCTAAAAATTGGGTGGTCTGCCACTAAAGGTGCCATGTTCCAAGTTGTTTAACACGTCTAGATGTAGATATGAGGAAATGAAAGCTGAAATTCTGATCTATCGTTTCATATTCATCTTTTGATCTCAAACTGAACAGCCTTCAGTGTAGAGCAAAAACAACAGAACTGGCCTTGCTGTACTTTCAGAGGCGACTGTACATGAATTACAGCCTAAAGGAACTCACACTGATTGCTTCTCATTTCCCATGATTAATCTCAGCTTTTGAACATTCTCACCACTTCTTTCTGTCTGGAACAAGATGAGCTGAATGTTCCTGAGTTTAACAAATAACCTTTTGCCACATTTGCAGCAGCTCAAGTGTAATTGTAAATTTTCATTAAGGTTGTGTTGATGATAATCGCTGACTGTGAAGGGTGAGGAGCTCATGTCTGTGGAAACAGTCAGCTTGCGTAAATCCTATGAGATTGAACACCCAAAACTCTCTTCAGCTGAGGTCATGAGGATCATTAGAGTTGACATAAAGGTCGCTGGTTCGAATTGCCATATAGCACATCTGAGTCGCATTTCAGTGGCACCCAGGTGATTCTTCAGGCCCTGCATTATTCATATCAGACCCTAAATGTACAGGCAATATTTCTGTGTTAAATTCTTTTATTTTTATTTACTTTTTTCCAAGCATGAAAGCTGGCAAAAGTGGCGACACAGAAAGAAATCAGAATCAGGAACAGGATTATTATCCAAGTATGCTCTCTCACACACACACACACACACACGAGTCATTTGTTTCCGGTGCTTCCAGTACATGTATGTAACCAGTGTATATATGTATGTATGTGTGTGTGTGTGTGTGTGTGTGTGTGTGTGTGTGTGTGTGTGTGTATACATAAAAAGTAGTATGTTGCACAGTTTCTCAACAGATGTATAAGAACGTCTTATCTGAAGTAAGTGTTCATGAGAGAGATGGTCTGTGGGGGAAAACCTGGCCTTGTGCCCAGTTGCTTTGGTGCGAAGTGCTCTGTAGCGCCTGCTGCATGGGAGGAGTTCAGAGAGTTCGTAGCCTGAGTGTGTGGGCTCTGTGATGATTTCTTAAACCACTTCCTGTCTCTGGACAGTAGTAATCAGTAGTTACTACAGTTATTGCCTTGGAGTAGGAATCACATTGTGTCTCCACATTCCTCCCCTTCCTTTTGTAATTGCTTGGTTTGAACCAAACAAACATCTCGCCAGTGTCCTCCTACAGTCTCGCACATCTCGCAAAAACATGGTTCCTCTTCGTTAACCCTTTTTTGAACTTTTGATGAATGTTTAGGAGAAGCCTGAAGTACAGAATAGTTGCATGGATGTCTTACAAGGAAACTAAAAAGTTAATATTTGGGTTTTTATTCTCTTAAAGAATAAGTGTTCACTGAAAATGTTGTGGTCTTATTTAAAGTTATATTGCAGCAGATTCACCCACACCAAAAAAAAGAGAACGACATCAGTCATCCAGGCCCACTATCCAGCTTACTCAAACTATTAATCTATTAATTATTATCCAGCCTGCAACTTCTCTATTACCTGGTCAGCTATCTGCATTAACTTTCACTACTCAAGTCCAAACGAAGGACTTAATCCTGTGCTGTACTAAAACCAGCGATGGAAATTAGTGTAAATGTGTGTATTCATTTTATTCAGTTTCTCTGTTTATTGTAACTGACTCCAACCAACAGCCTTTCAGTTCAGATGCTGCTAGTGGAATATGCTGTAAAACTAGCATTCACTTATATAGTTAATAATACAAGACTTCTGCCGAGAACATGACGTTGCTGTCTCAGAGGCGTTTATGTGTTAGTGTCTGCTTTAACGTTGTAGTTTTTATGTTTGTCCACGGTTCATTTTCAAACTTGTCTAACACCATTAGTTTAATCAGCATTATTCATTACTCTCTTCATGCAACATATTATCTTTTAGCAAGAGTTACAGAGTACCTTAGGAACAAGTCAGTTCTCACAGTTTATTATCCAATATATAATAATAATAATAAGAAGATAAATAATAAGTAAAAGAAAACTTCCATCACGTCTTTTTTTTATTCTTACACATGCAAGACGAGTGACTGTGAATAGCACCACTAAAATGGTAGTGTGTGTGTGTGTGTGTGTGTGTGTGTGTGTTAGCCACTGTTAACCAGAAGCTACTGTTAACTCTGTGCTTGAATAAAAAAGGAAACACTAATGCTGCAGATGAGTAGTATATTAGCTAAATGTACTTGTACTTGGACTTTTTGATCAGAACATATCCCAAATACCCATTTAAAAAACTTCATACACCCTTGAGGACTTGGACATTTTCACTTTACCCGTGCCATCGTAATACAGTCATGCTGAAGGATCACAGGGTTTAGGACATCTACATTTTGATTAACCAATAATCAGTTTAAACTCCTCACATTTTACCTGCCATAGCTATCATTCTAAATATAAACCTAACATGAAATCTGGCTCAGGTGTTGTGTGAGATGGTTTTTGACCTGCACAAATCCGGTAATCGATATAAAAATACAGACGCTGTTGGTTAATTATTGTGAAATTACCATTTCAAAATCAACCATTAAACATTAAACCATTAAAGCCCTCCTGAGAACATCTCACAAAATGCAGAGCTTCGTCGTCACTGTGTGTTGTGGTCAGATGAGTCAGAAATCAGAGCTTATGAGTCATTCACATCAGCGTGTTTGATAGCAAAAGGGGACTGTATACAAGGAGGAACGTGACACTCTCTGTAAAATACAGCACCTTGCAATGTCCGTCTCAGTATCTGCAGGTGAACCCTACTGAAAATCTGTGGTCTGAATTGAAGAGGGACGTCCAAATGCACAAACCCAAGAAAATAAAGTTCTGCGAGAGCGAGTGGACCAAAATCCCTTTAAGTGTCTCTAAGACAGTAGAGGAAGTGATTCAGTGCTCTCATTCTCTCCAGGGCAGGGGCATGTCATTTTAAAACCAGTGTTGTGGAGAAAACAAAAAAAAGGTTCAAGTACTAGAAAAAAATATTTTTTTTTTTTACATACACACAGTCGTGTTAAATAATTAGGACACCCCATGAAAGCCTGTGTTTTATTTTATTTTAACAATAGGAGATTCAAGTAATATAACTAAACAAATAAAACCAAAGAAAAGTCTTTTTAAAATGATCTGTAAAATGTAATTTAA